>JASVEL010013248.1:0-338510 GCA_032618575.1 Nicotiana noctiflora | reverse complement strand
TTATGACCGATATTCGGTATTTGATTATAATGAGAAGATTTGGCTCGATGTGTATCTCCTTATGTGAGACTATATGTGGATCGGGTGGCATGCCGCCATGGGTGTGTTATCTGGATCGGGTTGCACGCTGCAACAGTGTGATGTTGAGTATAATTTTATATATACTATTTCGTATGCCTTGTTCTTTATTTACTAAAGAAAGTCCGCATTAATGTGTGGAATTGATAATTCATTCCAGAGTTCGTTTTCTTTTGTATTGCATTAGAATCGGTAGCCTATTGGCACTTTGGGGCATCATATGCGACTTAATTATGTCTGGAGTAGCTTATTGCCCGAATAGTTCATACTGGGTAAGATGAGATCATTGAATTTGAGATATGTGCAATCAAAGTATTGAAGTAAAATTAAAGATCTAAGACCATTGTTTGGCTCAGAATAAGGTGATAGTTCACGCTAAGAGTATGGAACTAATGAATTGTTGTTTCGGTAGTAGTTATGAATGTGTACAGATCTCATCCATCGTTTCAGTATTGTAAGAATTTGAATTAGATCTGTGTATGTCATGCAGAGCATGGGATATGTAGTGATTCCTTCCAGGTGATTAGATAAATTATCTTCGGATGATTAGGAAAAAAAGGATATTGCTAAGTGGAAGTGATTTGATGAGAGTATATGTCCCAGAAAAAGAGAATGTGATTAAACTGGGATCAGGTATGATGATTTGTGCGTTATATGGATTTATGATATACAGGCTATGTTGTGATGTTGGAATTTAGACTGGTTGCCTTAGTTTTGGGTGATTTTGAACTATTGCATTAGGGCTACGCCAGAAATGCAGCAGGTTGCGTGGCGAGGTGCATCGGACTATGTTCTAGCTGAATGGTTGTGTTCCACAGACCAGCGGATGGCTGGGAAGGGTTTGCCTTCTTAAATTGAGCCTTCGTGGTGGATGTCAGTATAAAGGATTCTACTATTTATTCAGTTCTGGTATTGGGGGACTTTCGGATGTGTTTCTTGTGGCCAAGCATGTCGCCGGGCGAAATTGTGGATTTCGGTACTTATTGGTGCTGGGCACCGTATCGTACAACTTTATCATGAGATATAGTTGCGGAAGAAATAGTTTATGGCTCCTTGGTATTGAGTTTGTTGATAAGCCAACTGGCTACGTATTTAGCTTGAGTTAGCTTGGTTAGTCCTGAGTTGTATTGTTGAGGGACAAATTAATTCGATTGCTTTTGGACTTGTTAATGATTTGGTGGATAGCTATGAGTTGCTTTCCTGTGTTGTGAGATGTCATGAATTGTTGGATATGGGCGCATGTAGTGCGGTTCTATTGAGGATTCATAGCGGAAGTCGAGTGGGGAGAGCAATTGAGTGCCGCTCGGTGAATGAAGAATTTATTATGACCTTTCGGGGTAGATTCATGTGTTTTATTTTGTGATGTAGGACGTGGTCTCAACTTGTGTTGTAATGGTACTGATGAGTTTGAGGTACAACTCTTTCATTGGAGTCATTAATGAATGGGAACATAAGTGATTGTGACTGACTAGAGAGTTTACATCAAAATTTGGCCCGAAAATCTGCGGTGGTATTATTCAGGAAGAAAATTGCTTCGCGTATGGGTGACTTGAGGAATGGATGCGGTTATCGCGTGTTTTATTTACCGTTGGCAGTATATGAAAGTTTTGGAATAAGACTTTAGTTAATAAAAAGGTTTCTATCGATATTTGGTTGTCGTGGGCAGTAGTTGTGAATGGAAGTTATCGCTGCATGAGTTTGAGTTATGTGGTATATCAATGATTGCGGCCGAGGTTCTATGTATGGGTTATTATGGCAAGTTTAGTTTTATTCTGAATATTGAGATGTGAGACCCTGATCTTGTGTAAGATTTCAGAAGGTGAAATGTAGTTCTATGATTTATGGACTAGATGGATTGTGAAATTTCAGCTAAGTTGTTTTGTCGGGCCTATATGAGAAAGGGTGACGTGGGATCACCGTGGGTATATGCTTGGTAAAAATTATTCAGTTGTTGGTTGACTTATAGAACAACTTTGGGTCCGCTCGAGGACGAGCGTTTGTTTAAGTTGGGGAGAATGTGACGACTTGGCCCGTCGTCTCAAGTATTACTGCTCTGTTTCTCCCTTATTGTGTTGCATTATGTTTCATTATCGGTATTGGGTGCGTTAAAATTTAATTGGAGTAATTTTGGTAAGGTATAAGACACCTAGTCTCTTTTAAGAATGCTTAAGTTGGAAAAATCAACCGGATATTGACATATGAGTTAGAGTGCTCGGAATCGAATTCTGATGATTCGGTTAGCTCCGGATGATAAAATGTGACTTAGATGCGCAATCGGAAGTAAGTTTAGCGGTCCGGTGAAGAAGTTAGCCTATTTTGGCGAAGGTTAAAATTTGGCGAATTTCGGTTGATAGGTGATATTTTGATCTGGGAGTCGGAATGGAATTCCGAGAGTTGTAGTAGCTTCGTTAAGTGATTTTGGACTTGTACACAAAATTTCAGGTCATTCGAACGTCGTTTGGTTGGGTTTCGGATTGAATGTGAAATTTGGAAGAACTTGATAAATTTAGGCTTGAATCGGATGTGTTTTAATGGTTTTAGCGTTGTTCTATGTGTTTTGACGATTGGAACAAGTTTTAATGATGTTATAAGAGGCGTTGGTACTATTGGTTGAGGTCCCGGGGGCCTCGGGGTAAATTTGGATGCCCAACAGGTCAGTTTTGGAAGATTTTTGTTGTTTGGAGCATACACGTGTAATGACCCAAAGGTCCTTTTTTAGTTCCAGAGATCAAAATCTGATTTCGAGACTTCCAGAATTTAAATCATAAATTATAGGACTATTCTGGAAATTTTGGTTTAATTTCATCAAGTCACGATTGGATTTTTTACGCGAAGCATCAGTTAATTGTTTAACGAGCGAAATGGATATTGAACTGAGAAAATGAGCTCCAAATTATGTTTCTATTAAAGGAATACGTTCGTATTATTATTTGTGACTCATAGGAACAAGAATCGTCGAATTCCGAGTTTGTATGATGGAGTTATAGCAATTTTAGTGAAATAAAAAGCTGCTGCAATTTTCTGAGGCAAAATCGGTATTTTCGCTTCTGCGGTGAACAGTACCCGCAGAAGCGGCTGAACAGTACATTTTCTCTTCTACGGTGAACAGTGTCGCAGAAGCGGTGAACAGTAAAATCGTACCTGCGGTGAACAGTACCGCAGATGCGAAAATCGCTGGGCATTTAATTTGGGGCAGTCCGAGAGTTTTCCTCATTTTTGGAGCTGTGCAGCTCGGATTGAAGTGATTTTCGAAGCGATTTTCACCATATAAAATGTGTAAGTTTTATTAACTTAATTTTGGTTGTATAACTTGAATCTATTACGAGTTTTGACATTTAATCTGAGAATTTTATTAAAAAGGGGTAGAAAACCCTCTTGGATAGAATCAAGGATTTGAGGGGCCATTTGTGGTCCGATTTGGGTGTTCTAGGTATGTACGGACTCGTGGAGAGACGAGGACTCCGGAAATGTAATTTTCAAAATTTTTCGAAACGTGGGCCTGGGGATCGGATTTTGCCAATTTTGTGTTTTTGAGTATTTTTCGAGTTCTTTCGAATGGGTTATGTCTCGTTAGCATATTCTGATGTGTTACTTATGATTTTGGATAGATTGGACGTGCGTGGAGGCCAGTTTGAGGAGAAAAGGAATCGCGGGCTAGAATTCTCGCCGGTTTGAGGTGGGTAATACTTGTAAATGATGTCATGAGGGTTAGTAAACCCCGGACTTGCACATCCTAGTGTTGTATTGAGGTGACTTACATGCCGGATAACGGGCGTGGGGTAGAGCACCGTTAGGTATTGTGACTTGGTCCGTCCCACTTAATAAATAATACTACCTAATTGCTTGAAATTGAATTGACACCCTAATAAAGATATTAATTATCATGAACTGAACTGATCATCATATTTTGGGCTTCGTGCCGAATATTTGAATTCTTCAGGGATTCGTATCACTATTTGGGCTATAGTATGCATATTTACATGAGTTTAAGGTTTTAAAATTGTATTTTGCTACTCAGCATTTTTATATGATTTGAAAACTTAAATGAGGCTTTAATGCCATTTTAGATGTGAGCTGTTATGATATTGTTGCCCAATGGGCTTATATGCATTCATGACTATGCATGGATCGGGTTGCATGCCGCAGCAGGAGTGATATTGATATTGCGCTTGGGTTGTAGGAGACCCTCCGGAGTCTGAACCCCCACAGTGAGCGCGGGCGCCTTTGCATGGATCAGGCTGTACGCCACAGCGCCATATGCATTGCATTGCATACATACATTGGCTTAACTTGTACTACGGTGCATGACATTTAGCCTCATACATTACTGGCATACATATGTTATCTGCATTATTGACCAGATACCCTGGTGGAAAATTGTGAAGGAGTGTTTAGCCCAAGGGGTTGAGATGAGTGCAGACTTGCATTGTTTGAGGTTGTACCCAGGTATTGAGCCATTATTATGAAAGGAAAAGATGTTAAAAAGAGATTTCTAAATAATTTACTCACAATATGTTAAAAAGGAATACCCTGAAAGAGTACTTCAAATTAAAAGATGATTATGTATGTTATAACATGAGATAGTACTTTGTGTGGTTTTCTTTCCTCAACATTATTTACTTTTATTACAGCTGAGTTGGAAGTATTCACTCGACTCTCTGCACCATGTGTGCATATTCAGGTACTTTGAAGCTTAGCTGAGCTTGGTGTTGGTCTCAAGCTTTATTTGGGATCGTCGAGGTAGCTGCCAAGCGTCCGCAGGACCCGACATTTTCCCTTATCACTCTATTGATTTGTTTATTCTGCGTACATTCAGACTTGTAGATCTATTTTCAGTATTGTTCTGTATTCTAATAGATGCTCTTGACTCGTGACCCCAGGTCTTTGGGAAGTTATGTTGTTTTTGTTAGATTTTTGGGATATTTTTATAACTATCAGTTTATTTGGTTTGTTTCACTATTAAGGATTTCTAAATAAATGGTTTTTGAGCTCTAAGATCGGGTTGAGAGCAGATTTGGTTGGGCTATCCTAGCCGTTGGGTTGGGAACCATCACGACCGGGTTTGGGGTCGTGATAGGAAATTATGGTAAAAGAAAATTGGAGCATGTGAAGGAACCTGGTTCTATGATAAAAGTGAAACTTGAAATTGTGTCTAGTAAAGAAAGGTTTAGGTACCAGAAAGTACTATGGGGTCGCACATTTGACCCAGAGATATTTGAGTTAGATGGTATGAGGCAAGTGCTGGAGTTGGTCTAATTTCAACGGTGGGGGCATCTGTTCAAAGTGGATGTGCCAAAGGTGTATGAGGATGAGGTCCAAAGTATCTATGCAGACCACTTTACCGTTGAATCTTATCAAATATGTGCTCTGGTAAGTGGAGTCGACATTATTATGGACTCTGCTCTCCTAGACGACATACTCAAGGTTCCTGCTGAAGGTCTGTCTTCTGTTAGAAATGCTTATGGAGAAAACTTTAGGCATGCTATAGTTAAGGAGGGAGCAGTGAACCGGGGGGGGGGCATAAGAAAGCCTTGCTTCCTGTTTATCAACTCCTTTTTGAATTGGTGAACAAGGTTCTGCTTCTTCATGCTGAGAAAAGGTCTATCACATCCAAGTCTGATATGTATCTGATGGATTGTTAATGTGCCAGCAATAATGATCGAGCATATGCAAAACGTGGTAGCATTCAAAGATGAAAATCTCGGTGTCCCCTATGGATTTCTTCCTTCGCATGTCTTCAAATTCTTTAATGTGCCTTTGGGAAAACCCAAGATGGGGACCAAGAAGTAGACCTTCTCTCAAACTACTCTAGAGGAATGTGCTTGTGTTCAAAAAATTGGAGGGGTAGGAAGCACTTTGACGATCTCACATCTTATCAATGCTCAGAACAATGTAACTGAGGAGATTGGGAAATTAAAGGCACAGAATGCCATTCTAGAGACTCAGCTATATCAGGCTCAAGAGGCACTAGGGTCCTCTAGTTCATTAAGTGCAGAGGTTACTCCTCTGACCAAACAAAATGTCTCAGGGAACATGTTGAGAACCTGAAAGAGAAAATACTCGCAGTGCAAACGCCCGCAGATGCTCGGATTGATCTCGTTCTGAACACTCTTGGTGCCGATTATAAACCCTCTTCCTCTAGTGCCCCATAGGCTAATCCTCCAATGACCAGTTTCCAGTTTCTTTCTTTTGTTTTGATGACTTTGTGGTAGTTGTTTTTTTTTGTATGGATGGAATTCACTTGTACTTTTCCCGTTTTTAATAGTCCAAATATACCTTTGCTGTAACGGTAAAGGCTTATGTTTTACAAATTAATTAAGACTCCTCTTTTGCTGTAAATGCTTGTGTTTCTCTACTTCTCTTTTCTATCATGTTGTGTGCACATGCGTGCCATCACTACTGAAAAATTGGCCTACGGTAACGATTGGGAAACCGTTCCCATAGACTATTTAACCGTTGCCATATAGATACGGGAACAGTTTACCGACCGTTCCATCAGCTTGCGTGGCTATAGGTCTATGGGAACGGTTCTTGTAACGGTTTGCACTCTCCGTGGTTATAGATGAATCTATCGCAACGGTTTCCTTTTCTCTGTTGGAACGGTTATATTTTCCAATTGGAATGGTTTAAAACCGTTACTATAGTATATATAGAACGGTTCTTAACCGTTACCATATTATTTAATGCAACACTTTTGTAAGCTATTGTCACGGTTATTTATGGATATAACAATGGTTCCTTTTCCCCTATTGCAACGGTTTTATTTTTTTGCGCAAACAATTTATATGTTATAATGGAACGGTTTGTATGGCCTATCGCAATGGTTTGTGTCTTATTGCAACGGTTTTGGTAAGCTATTGCAACAATTTAGTTGAAAAAAAATAATATAACCCCTATTATAAATAAATATTTATATATATATAATAAATTATAATAAAACTACCATTTAAATAAATCATAAAATGAAACTTTTAATAATATAAATTATCCATCGAGCAAATGTTCTACCCTAAATGCTTTAATACATTTCAAGAGAGTAATTAGTTTTAACAAGGTTTATAACAAAAGATTCCTATAGAACATTCATCTATAGCAATTCAAATTTCATCTCAAGTACGGTCTAGTTCTTCACTTTCATCATCTTCTTAGATTTCTTGATTTACTCCACCTATAAAAGAGGATAAATAAAGTCATTACTCTTCAAGAGGATAAACTAAGCCATAGCTTGAAAGAAAACAATTAAATCACCCCATCATCATTGAATGTACACTGCTTAGTTTAAGCGTGACGGGATTAGGTTAACCGTGACGGGAAGAAATGGAACACAATGTTATTGAAATCAAAGTAGAAAATTGATGTTATACCTTCCTGCTATCTCCTGGAAAGTGCTGGTGATGATGAAATCAGTGTGATTCATTGCAATACGATCAGCGGTAAATTGGGACGAGAAATGGTATTGTTCGTCGAATTTTTTCCAGTAGATGTCAGAATCAGAATACTTTGTTTTCTCCAATGCATGGGCTATGGTGCATTGCAGAAGGCAAATAGAACAGTTTCAGACTAATGGAAATGCAATCAGATCTTTAAGAGAGTGAAAACAACACAGACCTGTGTTACGCCTAACTTATGAGCGAGCAATGAAGCCACAAGATTTCCCTCGCTATAGTTGCCGATTATCAAATCTGGCTTGGCTTGCAATTCTGCAGCAAGTTCTTTTGCAACATCCTGATGTACGAAAAGTCAAAGCATTAATACTTAGCAAATTGTTCCTAATACCAATTAGAAGATAGACAAATGCAAGGAAGTTTAGTATCACCTCAGTGAAAGTCTCCATGTATGGCCACACTTCAAAGCGAGATATCCATTTGCGAACAATGCCCTTCTCAGTCCTAAAGGGGACCCTAAGAATATGTGAGTGCTCGGCTCCATACAACTTCTCAAGCCGCTGACCACATGTTGTTCCAACTACATCAGGCAGCAGACAAGTAACCTGGGAATAATATCAAGATAAGTTGCCAATAAACAGAATTTTGTGGAATCCGCAGCAATTACAAGTACAAGGACGAGGCTAATCAACCATGTGAAGTTAAGACAATAACAAGAAAACTACCTTATTATCAATGTTTGTACAGTAAATAGTTCTTGCACACATCTCCCTTTCATCTTCAGACTGAAAATCAAAACCGCGAGTGAGATCTTTAGTACCAGCAACATTCAGTTTTGCAACTACTGACCCTAAAAGAAATGTTACAGAAGGTAAATGTCACAGGTTTAGACAATTCCTCACCCTTGGAAAAAAGTCGCATTAACAGGTGCAATTGCAGTTTTGGAGGGAAGAACTCTCACAGGGTAATACCATTATCAAGCTCGTTTTAGCGTTTTCCAGCAGTACCATTATCAAGCTCGTTTAGTAAATTGTTAACATTATCACTACAAGCATATGGTATTGATTCAAGTGCTTGGAAACCTTTAGATGGCTGCTCAATCCAAGGACCATTCATTACAGTCAAAATGCTGCATGCTTCACTTTATTCCAGATTAGGGAGCAACTTTGGAGTAAGCAAAAAGCACCTGCGCAGGAATTGACAGAATCAGAAATAGGTGGACAAGAACTAGTTCCATCAACTTCTCCATGATATGCAGGAAGGGGATTGGCAGAAGAAGGAATGGTTACCTAGAAAAAGAATACTCATGTTAATGTAAAGAAATCAAAACTGCATATGGACATGAAACAGATATATCAGCCAGAAAAAATATGTCCCTGTGTAGTTTCAATTATCATCATCAAATGGTCAGCATGCCACTGCACAATATTAATAGAATGAGCCAGGAAAATGGACAACATATTATGTGGTGGAAAATCTCAATGTTTCAAATATAATAAGGAAAAGTAACTGATTAGAAACACACATTCAAATATGAAATGAATCTATTTTAATAGAATATACACTTTTAGATGTCAAGACATGCAACTGATGTCAATCAGAAGTAGGTACGCACCATGAAATTAAATGAAAGGGAGTCACAACTTAACTTGGAGGTCATTACAAAACTATGGCATAGCAATATGGTTCGATGTGATCAAAGCTTCTTCATGGATCTCCAGATCTAGCACAAGAAAACTCATATTAAAAACTGTATGTATGACTGAACTTAAAAGATTAAGTGGCTGGCAAGGAAAGATATTGTCTTGTGGGGTAGAATGACCTTAATTAATCATGTTCTACTGGCTATACCTACATATACCCTTGCAGCCATGTGCCCTCCTAAAGGAACTTTCAATCTCATTGAAAAACACTTTGCTAGGTTCTTTTGGGGATTGGACAGTGAAAAGATCAAGTACCACTGGATTTCATGAAATAATTTATGCAAGAGTAAAGATGAGGGAGGCATTGGGTTGAGAAGACTGGTAGATGTAACACTTTTGCTATTAAAATCCGAGGTAGGGGAAGGTTGGTTATACTCTACCTGGTCATGGGAAGTAGAGAGAAACTCAAGTCCAATTCTCAACACTACATTACCAGCAAAGCAGCCCAACAAAATGAGAGAAAAACGCAATAAGGAACCAAAAGTGATAGAAATGGAGCATTAACTGCGTCAGCCTTGACAGAGCAAAGCAAGGTCCAAAACGATTAAATACCTACTCATCTCATGACTGACTCTCATCTATTAGCTGGAATGTTTTTTTTATCACGCATGCACAAGAAAAATTGGACGCTGATACTACTAAACCAGCACACATTGGTACATCACTTCTGTAAAAAGAAGAAAGATTTCCAACTTTCCAAACCATATTGCAGGATCATTCCACTAACTATAGACTGACTAGAGTGTGCAAAAATTAACCATTCATCCGATACTACCTAAGAATTGTGTGAAGCGGCGTGCACATATATATTTTCGTATGTATGCATGTATTTCATGTATATCTATACTAACAATGAAGTCCCAACAACCGAGAGCAACTTGTTAGTTCATGTCCACAGAACATCAATTTGTTCTTCAATCAGGGTCAATCTTTTCAAATTGTTAACATTTTATAACAAAACATATCACCAATTTACTTCAAACTAATATAAAATCTAATGATGCTGAATTTAAGCAATACCCGATGGCCATTTAAGAATAATAACTAACTACAACGAACAATGGGTCCACTTAATACGCCAACTAGGAACTAAAGCATAGTTAATTCAAATTTATTACTAGTATATGGTAGTAAACTCAAACACAAGCAAAGAAAGCATAACTACCTGATACACTCAAATCGAATAACACAGCCAAAGAGCAAAACAACAGCATAAAAAATCAAAGTTCACAAAAGAATTTTTTTACCTTCAAAGTCCATGAAAACACCATCTTTTCGCAAGGTTTGCGCTGTCTAACAATAACAGCATGCATAACTTTCTTCCTTAAATCAGGCTTCCCTTTCTTTACAGTAGCCATCACCATATCACCAACACAAGCTGATGGCAACCTATTCAACCTACCCTTTACACCCTTTACTGAGATTATGTAAAGGTTCTTAGCTCTGGTGTTATCGGCATAGTTGACTGTAGCAGCCCACCGGTAAACCCAGTGACATTCTGAACTTGTTCCCGGCAGAACCTTCCCGTCGTCACTTTGATCATAATGTGCACTTAACATTCGACAATTTGGTTATAGAACTAAAGAAAATATTATCAAAACTAACAAAACTGCAATATTATGTATTCTTGTCAATAACTACCAATTGAACTAAAAATGGTCTTAATATTAAGAAAAAACCCGTAAATGCATACTTTACTCTCGATCGCAATATACTTTGCTAGTTTATGATGCTCCATATAAGGCTAAGCAACAAAACCAGAGAAAAGTGCACTTTAAATTCCTTCAAATACATCTAGTAAGACAAGAAAGAAGATAGGGTGGCAAAGTCATTTGAACATCTCATGAGGAAATACAATACTCCAATGGAACACAGGGCGTACATACTCTCAATATATTTGTTAACAGAAAGCACAAAATATACTCATATGCATGTCCCCATAATATGATCTCAACGTAAGACAAGGCAAGGTAAGGAAGAAAAAATTACATTGATGAGCAAAATATGGAATAGGGATTAAGGCAAAACAATATAGAAGCTTTCAATGTCACCTCCGAGTCCTTCAAGATGATAATTAAGAGCCTGCGAACAAAAATGTTAATGAATATAGACAGACTAACATATAGATTTTGTGCACTGAAAGAAGGTAGGAATAATTGTTTGCACAGTAGCTTGATAAACCTGATTGCTCAAGGCACGACCATGATAATAAACTGAAAACCAACACATATGCTTGACATATGAAAAACAGAAGTATGAGACAGTAGGATTTGATCTTGTGATCTAAAGCAGTCTTTGAAGACTGCACTACAATATTCTTTTATGTCAAGGGTATACAACAGTTCAAGGAAAATGATACTAAAGAACAGTGGAATGAAAATTTTCATGTTTTCGCTACATCCAAACTAAAAAGAAACTGAAAATTTTAGAAATCTTGAAATCCAGTAACACATAAGATAGAACACAGGGATCTGATTCTCAAACCCATAAATATTAAGACCAGAATATCAAGAAAAGCTTAAACTAAATGTCAAGCTGATGTTTTCCCCATTACGAGCCAAAAACTTGGAAAACATAACAACAGAAAAAGCCGTTAAGGACTAGAAATACAAACAGGCTCCATAACAAACATAGGAAAATTTTACAAAAAATCCTTAATTCAACTCAAAAAACTATAAGAAACCCCAAAAATAAGACCAGATTTCTTGATTAAGAACCAGAAAGTGCAATGAACGCAAAAAAACTTATACCTTAGTATTTGGGTCTTTAAAATATTTCTTCGATCTTCGTTTGTAAACTTTGCACAACAAGTTGACCTAAGCCCTTCAAAGAATACAAACCCTTTGCACAAAATCTTAGTTTCTCAGATTCATTATGCACTTAATCATGCTAAACCTCAGAAAACTCTAAATTAAAAGAGGGCTGAGGGTTTTTCAGGGAATCGGAGAGATGGATGGGGGTATCAGACTTTTTAAAGAGAGAGAGATGGGGGAATCGACGATTTTGAAGAGGAGGGAGAAGATTCTTGCAGAAGAAGAAGGTTTTCAGTGAAGAAGAAGGCTGTGGCATTGGGGATATCGCGGCGTTGGCTATACAAAGAACTATAACACAGATATTTTATTATTTAATATTTAGGTTATTAAAATTATTAAAACATTAAATAATTAGGGGATATTTTGGCGGGTTAACAAAATTTCAGGGGGTAAATTAAGTGGGAAAAAATTAACCGTTCCAATAGATATTTTTACTAAAGATGCGTTCCAATAGATTGTTTTATTAGGACAGTTTATATTGACCGTTGCTTTAGATAAATCTATGGCAACGATTATTTTACTATTGCAACGGTTGTATAGTTAAAGTGTGCTAGTCTCACTTAGATGCTACTGTAACGGTTGTAACTGTTACCATACATGAACTATGGCAACGGTTCTTGAACCATTACTAAAATTACTGTTCCCATAGACCCATTTTCGTCCTTTATGTTATTTTCTTGTTTGTGTATTTTTAATGATACCAAAATGGGGAAGATAGTTAGTAAAATTGAAGGAGTTAAGAAGAAGCAATGATTGATTCAAGGGGAAGCACAAATTCAGTGGGAACTTGTGAAGTTTCTGAACATTATCTGGTTTTGTTGCTCTAAATATGATTGTCAATTTTTAGGTTTGTCATCATCAAAAAGAGGGAAATTGATGGGTTTACAATACCTTAGTTTTATGTTTTGATGATTTAACAAACTTCCTGACAAAGATCCAGATATGGAACCTGATACACTTGGTACAAAACTCAATCAACGGGCTCAAACTCATCTGAGTTGCTATGACTTCATAAAACAAAGAATCAAAACAGGGACCTGGTCTCTTGGGTTCCTCTGATAGTATACAAAGTGAATTGTCTACAACTGGAAAGTGAACTGCATGCAGTGTACACGCGAACAGAGCATCATAGTACAACAGTCACTTCTCATTGACCAACCAAGTGATCATATCATTCAAGTGATGTCATCTATGTTGTATTAAATTCTCAAGCACTCCAAGCATCAGACATCAAGCATTCAATTCTCAAGTGCATCAAGAACAAAGTACAACACTCTTACGGACCAGTTCCTACATCAAGTATTTTCTATGTCCTTATTTGAGTTGTAACTTTGTAATTGCTCTTCATTGTAATTACTACTTTACTTATCTAGAATCTTTAATTAGGAACCCCTTATAAACCATAAACTTTAGTATTTGTGTCATGACTAGAGTTAGTCATGAGTTGAAGTCTTTGTAATATGTGTATTGAAAAGTGGCTTATAATAGGTGTATTACAAGTTAGCTAGCGATTAAGAGTTAAATTCATACATTGCATAGGTTGTAATCTAAATATTGATCATAGTAAAGTTGAAATCCTACCAGTGTAGGTCGTATTCTTTTATCCCCTTCAGCAGGAAAGTTTTTCACGTAAAAGCTCCATGTTCCATTTACTTACCGTTGCATTAGCGTTATCTGTGGAAACCTATATAGGACCAGGTCTCTATATAGTTTTGTGGACTCACATATTCTATCACGATGTTTGGGACTTTACTTTATGCATTTCTATTTTTGAGTTAAACTCTTGTTTTGAATTTTTGAAATTGTGCTCAACATGATGTCTTTTTGTATATATTTTAATAATTTATTGTAGTATTGAGGATGTCGGTTGGCCTAGTATTATTGATAGGCACCATTACGATAGGTTTCAGTTTAGGGTCGTGACAAGTTGGTATCTAAGCCTTGGTTACATAGGTCTCATGAGTCATGAGATGGTTTAGTAGAGTCAGCGGATCGTTATGGAGACATTTATACTTATCTTCGAGAGGCTAAAGAACTTTTAGAAAACTTCACATTCTTGAAATCTTAGCATGCGAATCTTTTGATACTGGTAGCTAAACATCTATTATTCTATTCTCTCATAGATGGTGAGAAGGCGTGCTACCGGGCAGGATGACAGCCACCAGTACCACCAGTTGGGACCACGAGAGGCCGAGGTCGTGATAGAGGCCGTGTTAGGGATATGGGTGTAGCCAGCATAGCAGCTAGGGTAGCACCTGCAGATCCACCAGTTGCCCCAGTTCAGGATCAAGTCCTAGTTATGGATGCACCAACAGGACTAGATCAGACACCAGCTCTGCCCATTGTGATCCCAGGCCTTCAACAGGCCTTAGCTCAGATTCTGATCTCGTCACTACTTCGTCAGCCACTTCTCAGGCCGGGGGAGGCACTCAGACTCACTCCACCCATGCTCCCCGAGAAGATTGTCCAGGGACTTCAGACACTAGGGGCACAACCAGCCCAACTAGTTGCACCTACTCAGGACTAAGTGGTTCCAGTCATACATGATGATGAGTAAGGATGGATAGGGTTTCTTGGATACGTTTCAGTGGATTCTCCATACAACATGTATTTTAGAGATCATTGGGGTCTCATTCACTACTTTTCAATTCTCTGGAGCTGTTTTCATTAGGTGAGAGGCTTATGGGAGGCATAGGCCGATTGGTTCAACGCTGTTTACATGGATCCGCTCTTTCTTCTCTTTCTAGAGAAGTATGTATCGTAGTCCCGCAGAGAGGAGCCGTGCAGGCAATTTGAGCAGTTGATACAAGATGAAATGACTATGATCGATAGGAGATGAGATTTTCTGAGTTAGCCCGTCATGTTGTTTGGTTGGTTCCCACAAATAGAGTGAGGATCAGAAGGTTCGTTGATGGCCTCCGATATCAACTACAGATTCTTAAGACTAGAAAGAGGGTGTCTGGTGCATCTTTTAAGGAGATTGTTGACATCACTCTGGAGATTGAGTTCGTTCGCCCCCAAGAGCGGGTTGAGAGGGAGGCCAAGAGGCCTCGGGGATCTGGAAGTTTTGGTAGTGTTCCTTCTGAAGGTTAGTTTCACCACGATAGAGGTGGTCCTTTTAGGCATGCTTAGACGACCCGCCCAGTTAACTCTGGTGCAATATCTCACCATGGTTATCACAGTTCTCAGCAGCGCCACTCATCTCTCAGCGCCCTTCCAACTCAGAGTTCGACTCGTGCACCATTAGCTTACAGATCATCTATGTTGGGGCCTTCTAACGGGTATCCCGGTGCTTGGGGCTCCCTTCAGTCCCCGCCGCCATTTACAGGGAGAGGTTTCTTTGAGTGTGGAGATTTGGCTCATATCAAGAGGTTCTGTCCCCGCCTTATGGGAGGTTCATCCTAGTAGGAAGTTAGCCTTTAGCTTTAGCTCCAGTTACTTCACCACCCTCACAGCCACCTCGGGGTGGAGGTCACTCAGCTAGGGGTCACATTAGAAGGGGAGGTCGGTCAGGCCTGTTTCTATGCACTCTCTGCAAGACCAGATGATATTGCTTCAGATGTTGTGATCACATGTATTATCTCAGTTTTCCATAGGGATGCCTCTGTATTATTTGATACTGATTCCATTTTTTTGTATGTGTCATCATATTTTGCTCATTATTTAGATACGCCACGCAAGTCTTTTATTTTTGATTTTTTCATGTATCTACACTGGTGGACGATACTATTATTGTGGATCGTGTATATCGATTATGTGTAGTAACTATTGGGGTACTAGAAACTAGAGTGGATCTATTGTTGTTCAATATGGTTGACTTTGATATGATATTGGCATGGTTTGGTTATCTCTATGTCATGCTATTCTGGACTGTCACGCTAAGACAGTGACATTGGCTATGCTGAGAGTGCCACGGATTGAGTGGCAAGGTTCATCATGTTCTCAGTAAAGTGATTACATTCTTGAAGGCCTAGTATATGTTTGGGAAAGGTTGTCTTTCTTATTTGGCTTTTGTGAGGGACGTTAGTATAGAGACTCCTACTATTGATTCAGTTCCAGCGGTGAGGGATTTTCCGGATGTGTTTTTTGCAGACCTATCGTACATGCCATCAGATGGGGATATTGACTTCGGTATTGATTTGGTACGGAGCACTCAGCCCTTTTCTATTCCACCGTATTGTATAGCACCGACAGAGTTAAATGAACTGAGGGAACATCTTGAAGAACTCTTTTTTAAGGGTTTATTCAGCCTGGTGTGTCACCTTGGGGTGCACTAGTTCTATTTGTGAAGAAGAAGGATGGCACTATGCGGATGTGCAATGATTACATGCATTTGAACAAAGTCCAATCAAGAACAAGTATCATTTGCCTCGTACTAATGATTTATTTGACTATCTTCAGAGAGCGATGGTGTCTTTCGAGATTGACATGAGGTCAGGGTATTACCAGTTGAAGATTAGGGACTCAGACATACTTAGAACAACTTTTAAGACTCGATATGGTCATTATGAGTTCCTTGTGATGTCTTTTGGGCTGACCAATGCCCCAAAAATGTTCATGCATATGATGAATAACATGTTTCGGCCTTATCTTGACTCGTTTGGTATTGTATTCATTGATGATATCCTGGTGTAATCACATAGCTAAGAGCAGTACGCTGAGCATTTGAGAGTTGTATTGTAGCGGTTGAGGGAAGAGAAACTTTATTCTAAGTTCTGCAAGTATGAGTTTTGGCTCAATTCACTGGCGTTCTTGGGACACGTGGTGTCCAATGAGGGTATGCAGGTTGATCTGAAGAAGATAGAGGCGGTCTAGAGTTTGCGCAAACCATCCACAACCACAGAGATTTGTAGTTTTCTTGGGTTGGCGGGTTAATAAAATCAGTTCGTGCATGGTTTCTCTTCTATTGCATCACCCTTAACCAAATTAACCCAAAAGGGTGCTCCTTCCAGGTGGTCGCATGAGTGTGAGGTGTGCTTTCAGAAGCTAAAAACTGCCTTGACCACATCCATAGTGTTAGTTCTGCCATCAGCTTCTGGTGCATATACAGTATATTTCGATAGTTCACAAATCGGTATCGGGTGTGTTTTGATGAAGGAGGGTAGGGTGATTTCTTATACTTCTCGTCAGTTGAAGCCCCATGAGAAGAACCAACATGTTCATGCTTTGGAGTTGGCTATTATTTTTTACGCGTTGAAGATTTTGAGGCACTATCTCTATGGTGTGTTCTGTGAGGTGTTTATTGATCATCGTAGCCTCCAGCACTTGTTCAAACAGAAGGATCTCATTTTGAGGCAGCAGAGATGGTTGGAGCTGCTAAAGAACTATAATATTACCATTGTTAACCATTTAGCAGGCCAATGTGGTGGCCGATGCCTTGAGTAGAAAGGCGTTGAGTATGGGTAGTCTTGTATTCCTTCATATTTGTGAGATAGCTCTTGTAGTTGATGTTCAGGCTTTGGCCAATAGGTTTGTAAAATTGGATATTTCATAGCCCAGTCAGGTTCTAGCTTGCATGGCATCTCGGTCTTCCTTGTTTGATCATATCAGAGAGCTCCAGTATGATGATCATCATTGTCTTGTCCTCAAGGAAAGGTTTCTACATGATGATGCCAGAGATGTAACTATTGTTGATGATCGTGAATTGAGGATACAGGGCTGGATATGCGTGCCCAGTGTAAATGGGCTACAAAGTTGATTCTAGAAGAGGCCCACGGCTTGGGGTATTCCATCCATCCGGGTACCGCGAAGATGTATCAGGATTTGAGACATCACTATTGGTGGAGGAGAATGAAGAAAGATATAGTGGGGTTTCTAACTTGATGTCTGAACTGTCAGCAAGTGAAATATGACCATTAGAGATCGGGTGGCTTGCTTCAGTAGATAGAGATTCCAGAGTAGGAGTGGAAGCGGATCACCATGGATTTATAGTTGGGCTCTCACGTACTTTGAGAAAGCGATTCTATCTGTCGGCTGACCAAGTCCTTGTAATTCATTCCTGTGTGTACTACTATTCTTCAGAGCGGTTGGCTGATATTTACATTAGAGGGATTGTTCTCCTTCATGGAGATCCAGTTTTTATAATTTCAGACAGAGGCATGCAGTTTACATCGCAGTTTTGGACGGCTGTGCCCGATAGTTGGGCACTCAAATTGAGTTGAGCATTGCATTTAACACTCAGACGGATGGGCAATCCGAGCGCACTGTTCATATTTGAGAGGACATGTTACGCGCTTGTGTCATTGATCTTAGGGTTTCATGGGACCCGTTTCTACTGCTCGCGGAGTTTTATTACAATAACAGTTATCAGTCGAGTATTCAGATGGCTCCGTATGAAGCTTTATGTGGGAGGTGGTGTATATCTTCAGTAGGTTGGTTTGAGTCGGGTAAGGCTAGGCTTTTGGGTATAGACTTGGTTAAAGATGCCTTGGACTAGGTGAAAGTGAATCAGGAGTGGCTTCATACAACACAATCAAGACAAAAGAGTTATGCTGACAGAAAAAGGTCTGTGATGTGTCTTACATGGTATGGAGAAGGTTTTGCTGTAAGTTTCACCCATGAAGGGTGTTTGTGACGACCCGACCCGTCGTCACGTGAGTTACAACTCTGTTTCCCCCATTTTATGCTTCTTCATGTTTCATTACCAGTATTTGGTGTGTTACAGTTAATTTGGATTGATTTTGGTAGGAAACGAGACACTTAGTCTCTTTTGAGAAGGCTTAAGTTGGAAAAGTCAATCGGATGTTGACATATGAGTTAAAGGGCTCGAATGAGATTTCCGGTGATTTGGTTAGCTTCGGGAAGTGATTTGTAACTTAGGAGTGTGATCAGAATTGATTTTAGAGATCCGGTGTAGAATTAGGCTTGAATTGGCGAAGTTAGTATTTTGGCGAATTCTGGTTGGTATGTGAGATTTTGATCTGGGCGTCAAAATGGAATTCTAAGAGTTTCAATAGTTTGATTAGGTAATTCTGGATGCGTGTGCAAAATTCCACGTCATTCAGAGGTGTTTTGTTCGGGTTTTTGATCAAATGCGTATTTCCGAAGTTTTTAAGAAATTTAGGCTTGAATGCGATGTAATTTAATGGTTTTAGCATTGTTTGATGTGTTATAAAGATTGGAACAAGTTTGAATAATATTTTAAGATATTTTGGTACCTTTGCTGGAGGTCCCGGGGGACTCGGGGTGGTTTCGGATGGTCAACCGGACCATTTTTGGACTTAAAGATTGCAGGTTCAACTATTTGTGTTGCAGAAGAAAATTGCTCTTTGCATTCGCATGGGTGAGTCGTGAACGTGTATAGGGAATTTAAGGGCAAGGAAAATTGGTCTTCGCATTCTCATCTTCATGCCCGCGTTCGCGTAGTTCTGGGGGTGGAAGCATCGTGATCGCGATGGTGCTTCCGCGATCAGGTAGAAGGAAGTTAAGGCCCTGAGAAATTGTTCATTGCATTCGTGGCCATTGGAAAGCATTCGCGTAGTTAGAACTTATGAAGGCCGGCGTTCACGGGTTAGGCACCGCGTTCGGGTAGGGATAATTTTGGTCAACAATTTTCTGTTCATCGCAAACGTAGGGGAGTTGACCGCATTCGCATAGAGTAAAATGCACCTGGGCAGAAAGCTTTTATTTCATCCACGAAGCTTCATCCATTCTCCTCCATTGCTGATATTTTTGGGAGATTTTTGAAGGAAGTTGAAGAGGGATTCAAGGAGAATTGATTGGAGGTAAGGTTTTTGAACTTAAAACACGATTATATTGTGAAATTGGTCTAGAAATTTAAAGAAATTAAGCCAAAAGTTAAAGAACTAGGACTTGAGTTTTGGGATTTTTAAATTGGAATTTGAAGGGCCATTTGAGGTCAGATTTGGGAGTTCTTGGTATATATGAACTTGTGGCGAGATGAGGAATCCATTGATGTGAATTTTATAATTTTTCAAGAAGTGGGTCCAAGGCTCGGGTTTTGGTAGTTTCGAGATTTTTGCTATTTTCGATTGTTTTCGATTGGGTATTGTTCCCTTATTATATTGTGACATATTCGCTCTGATTTTGGATAGATTCGACACGTGTGGAGGCTGATTTGAGGGGCAAAGGCATCGTGAGCTAGAGATTTCACAGGTTCGAGGTAAGTAATGTTTGTAAATGATAGTCTGAGGGTTTGAAACCCCAGATTTGCATATCATAGTGCTGTATTGAGGTGGCTTGCATGCCGGGTAGCGGGCATGGGGTAGAGCACCATTGGGGATTGTGACTTGGTCCATCCCGATTGTTTACTTTACTGCGTATTTGACTGAAACTACTAGTTATCATCATAATTTAGTCTGATAGACATGTTTTGGGCTTCGTGCCAACTATGTAAATGCCTCGGGGATTGATATCACTATTTTCGTGTTACTTTGCATATTATTTGATCTTGGTCCAAAGTTTTAATATTATTTTTGAAAAACTCAGTCATCTTCCCAAGATTCGAAAACTTAAACAATATTTTATTAACGTTTTGAGCTGAGAGTTATTATCTTAATATTGCCCAATTGGCTTATGTGCATTTCTGGACTAAGCATGGATCGGGCTGCACGCCGCAACGGTGTTATATTGATACTGGGGCCGAGAGCCTAGTTGATTCCATTAGATGGATTGATATTATTCTTGTGCTGTAGGAGCCCCTCCGGAATCTGTACACACCCCTAGTGAGCGTCATCGACGTTAAACAGATCGGGCTGCACACCATAGCGGGTACCGGAGCATACCGTCATATGCATTGCATTGCACTCATGCATTTGTTCCTATTTGTATTACTTGTCATGACATTTCAGCACTCTCATTTCATTGGCTTTCATACTACTTCTTGCACTGCTTACCTAATACCCTGGTGTTATTTTGTTAAATGGAGTGTTGTGCCCGAGGGGCTGACTTATGTACTAACTTGCGTTATCTATTTCGTATTCATTTGCTTAACTATTTGAAAAGCGATATTTTCAAAAGAGGTTTTAAACTAAGCCCAGATATTTCCAAAGATTTCACGTTTTCACTGTTTTATCAAAAGTGTTACATTGTTCTGTATAGCATGATGACTTGCTTTATGTGATTTCTTGTTTCTCAGTTATTATTTACTTTTAATGCTTACTGAGTTGGAGTACTCACTTTACTCCCTATACCTCGCGTGCAAATACAGGTATTGGTTTACCGGGTAGCGGGTTTGAGCTGGTTGAGGATTTTGCTATCGTAGCTAAACAAGGTGTCCGCCAACGTTCGCGGCACCTGATTTCTCAGTT
Source organism: Nicotiana noctiflora (assembly GCA_032618575.1). Lineage (NCBI taxonomy): Eukaryota > Viridiplantae > Streptophyta > Magnoliopsida > Solanales > Solanaceae > Nicotiana > Nicotiana noctiflora. The sequence goes on along the minus strand of JASVEL010013248.1, from coordinate 317,262 downwards.
TTGATTCCAAATTTTATTCTATGTGTTACAGGCTTTGAGTTGTAGCAATAATCCTTCTAGATGCTCGTGCCTTGTGACACCCCGGTCGGGTTGTGTTGGGTTGTAAATATCATTAATTCATATTTTTGCTATTTGCTTATGTTTAATTATTTTGAAAGAAATGAATTGGGTTAGTTGGCTGGCCTTGTCTTCACGACAGGCGCCATCACGACAGGCGCCATCACGACTAGTGCGGGTTTGGGTCATGACAAGTTGGTATTAGAGCCTAGATTATTAGGTCTTATGAGTCATGAGGAGGTTTAGTATAGTCTCGCGGAGCGGTACGGGGATGCATGTACTTCTCCTCGGGAGGCTGCAGAACCTTTAAAAAAAACTTCACATTCTTGGAATTCTTTTCGTGGGTACTTGATTCAGCTTGTGATGTAACTCTTGAAATTCCTTTCACACGTCTGTATACGCACGTGAGCGCTCAGTATTATATATGCCTTGATGGTTTGTGATTCCTTAATCAAGGGGCGAGATGTAATCTTCGTAAGTATGTTGGGCCAGTCTAGAGGACTTGAGACCGTATCTTTGCCTATGGCTTGAGCACGGAGGTGATGATTGTAAAAGCAAGTATTCTAAACTTATATATTCGGTATTGTCCCTATTAGTCGAAATGGCAGTTGGACACCCATGTAACGAGTATGTTAGTACTGCGAGATGTATCTATATGACTTGTTAGTGACGAAGGAGCCTGCTGGATAATGGATGAACTAATAAGTGTTTGATTCCTATTGTGATTTCTTGTGTGGCCCGAATTATGGGCGCATGAAGAATAATTTTTATGTCTCCTGTTGGAAAGTAACATGCATTACATGTGGCGGTATGAGTTCAGATTCAGGAAGACTAAATGACTGTGTAATGTATATGACGGTGGAAGGTGTGCTAAAATACTAAATTAAGGCATAAAAGGTGGGTTATCTCCTGCGCAGTATTCTTAAGTTGTATGATCCTTATGTGTATGTTAGAAGATCTCATGTGTAGTTGAAGGGTATATATTGAAATTTGATAAATTTGGGTCGCTCTAGAGGGTGGACTCAACTGATATAGGGATGAATGCATGATTTGTAAAGGATTACAGTACTAGATGATCTGTGCTTTCACAAACTTGTACATGATTTGAGTTTAACCTCACTATGGCATTGTGGCATCATTAGAGTGAAAGTGTTATGAGTTGATTAGTATGTCCTGATATATGGCTTTGAGCCAAGTTGGGGAGGTTGCTGTTGATTAGCTGATTGCACGGTTATGTCCTATGGTTGTTCCGTTTCGAGGTATGCTAGCGGATCAGTCATGGTTGCAGAAATTGAGCCGAGGATGGCACGAGTGAAGCAAAATTTTGACAAAGGTTATATGGTGCATCGTAGATGTGTGAAAATAATAGGATGTCTTTAGCTATTGTTGATAAAGAATGCTCGGTGTATAGAGAAGGAAGATGTTTATTTGTATTAGGATAGATCATGTCATGTGTTGTCGGAGTGCTAATGAGGCACGGGTGGCTATGTCCATTTGATCAGGTAAATTGCAGTTCGAATAAGAAGTAAATGACTCTCGAGAATGGTTTTAATATGTTCAAGACTCCACATGTAACACTCAGATGTCTTAAGGTTCTGTATGTGGCTAGAGACTGAGTTTTCATTGGAAAAGGTCAAGACTTATGGTATTTTTATGTTGATTATGGGATCCTATATATCGATATCTGGAAACTAATGGTAACGAATTCAGATTCGCATGAAGTTCTTCAAAGTAAAGTATTCTGGAATGTGGTATTTCTGGGAATATTTTGAGAGAGTATTCAGTGGCTTATAGGTCTTAGACAGTGTAGTCTTGTGCTTGGGTCTCATGTAGTAAGCCTAGGTTGAGGAATTGTGGTGCTATAGCAAGAGGGAATATCAAGTTGATGATGAATCAGAAGGGAATTAGATAGATGGAATAGCTTGATAGTAGACCGAATCAGTATGGTAAGGATATGATTAATTCTTTAGATGTGTTCGAGGTAATAAGCCCTTACAGGTATTATGCAGCAAAGCTTTTGAGTTTTGACAGCTTGCTTAGCTTGGTTTGGATAGAAGGATTCAGTCCTGACAGTTTAGCTTGTACAAATGGAATTGGGAGAGAATTCTTGTTGGGTTACACCGTGGTTTAGAGATGTGTATATCTTCTGTAGCATGCAAAGCATGGAATGGGTAATGATTTTCTTCTAGATGGGACAAATGGAGAGTTCTTGACTAGTTGAGTACGTAGATATTTATAGTTATAAAGGGAGATGGAGTTCTCATGTTATCCTAGGGTGAATGATTTTCAGATGACTAAGGAAATGGTATTTCTTATCATGGTGATTGACGAGGGTATATGTTTTAGAAAAAGGGCAATGTGAGTAAGTTGATGGCACTTCGGTAGTATTACGACACTTTCTTATTAGATCGACTGTTGATATCTGAGTTTGTGTGATGGCATAGAGGAATTTTAGAATATCTATCGTGGAATGATTGGGCACTTGAGGTGTGATATGTATTTATACGGTGGAATTTGGGATCACGTATGGTGATTTGTGTGCTATACGGAGTGGGAGACTGGGAGTTATCATGTTCAGGCTATACAGTGGTTGTGGATCGTGTGTATCAATACCGTTGAGCGGCTATTGGGATTTGGATGCCTGAGCGGATCTTTCTTTGTTTGATATGTTAGATTTTGGATATGTTGTTGAGATGTAGACTAGTTGTCTCAGTGTCGGGTTATTCTAGACTATTGTGCTATGGGCTATGGCGGAAAATGCCACGGGTTGAGTGGCGAGGTACATCGAATTATGTTATAGCAGAGTCGGTTGTATTCCAAAGACCAGCGGATGGCTGGGGAGGGCTGCTTTTCTTAGTTGGGCCTTTGTAATGGATGCCAATGTAGAGGTTTCTACCATTGATTCAGTTCCGGTATTGAGGGACTTTTTCGAATCCGTTTCTTCTGGTCGGACATGTCGCCGGGAGAGATTGTGGATTTCGGTATTGATTTGGTGCCGAGAACCATATCGTACGGCTCCGGTAAGAGTTATAGTAGTGGAAGGGGAATCTTTAGGCTTCTTGGTAAAGAGTTTGTTGGTAGGCTAATTGGATACGTGTTTAGCTTGAGTTGGCTTGGTTGTCCCCTAATTGTATTGTTGAGGGATAGGTTGAGTCGATCATTATTATACTTGTTAGTGATCTGGGAAGATCTATGGTTGCTTTTCTATGCTATGAGACGCTATGATTTGTTGGATATGGGCATATCCGGTGCAGTTTTATTGAGGATTCATAGAGAAAATTGAGAGGGAAGAGTAATTGAGTGCTACTTGGTAAATGGAATATTGGTTATGACCTATCAGGTTTCGTTTCGTATGTTGTTCGTTTCACCATAGGTGTAATGAATTGCTTTTGTTTCATGCATCAATTTGTGTGTGGCTGTCTATTTTGAGCAAAGTGCTTTGAGTTGTTTCATGTGTAACAGTGTTTGGATAGGATCACGCATTATGTTGAGGAAATGCAGGGCTATGACCCTTCGGAGTAGATTTAGGTTTTCTATTTCTATAATGTGAGACATGGTCTCAGCCTTGTGTTGTATTGGTATTGATGAGCTTGAGATACGCCTCTTTTGTTTGAGTAATTTGTCGTGCTTTGAGTATGTTCAAATCGTGTCTTATTGGTGCGTATATTATGCAAGTTGTGGCTTAGGCCTGTATTGATCTATCATATCGCCAGAATGGTGTGTTGGATTCGAGGTAGTTGTTGGAGTCATTAATTAATACGAACAGATTTGATTTCATCTTGTTAGAAGGATAATATCGAGGTTCGGCCTAGAAATCTATTGTGGTATCAGTCAAAATGGAAGTGGCTTCATGAATGGTTGATCTGAGAAATGGTTATGTTTTATCGCGTGTTTTATTTATCGTTGGAAGTATATGAAAGTGTTGGAATAAGACTTTAGCTAATAAGAGGTTTATATCAATATTTGGTTATTGTGGGCAACTGCTATGGATAGAAGTTATCGTTTCGAGTATTTGGGTTATGTAGTATATCATGTGATTGCACCTGAGGTTGCAGGTATGGGTTATTATGGCTGGTTCGGGCATATTCTTAGTATAGAGGTGAGGTTCAGGTCTAGTGTATTATTTGGGAAAGTGTGAAGTGGTTCTACGGTTTATGGATTGTGAGATTTTAGCTATATTGTGTTATCGGACCCTATGCGAGATAGGGTGACGTGGGATCACCCCGGGCATATGCTTGGTAAGGTCATTCGGCTATTGGTTGGCTTCTAGGACAACTCTGGGTACACTCAAGGACGAGTATTTGTTTAAGTTGGGGAGGATGTGATGACCCGACCGGTCATCATGTGAGTTATCACTATGTTTCCCCCATTTTATGCTTCTTCATGTTTCATTATCAGTATTTGGTGTGTTACAATTGATTTGGATTGGTTTTGGTAGGAAATGAGACATTTAGTCTCTTTTAAGAAAGCTTAAGTTGGAAAAGTCAACCAGACGTTGACTTATGAGTTAGATGGTTCAGATATGATTTTCAGTGATTCGGTTAGCTTTGGGAAGTGATTTGTGACTTAGGAGTGTGATCGAAATTGATTTTGGAGGTCCGATGTAGAATTAGGCTTGAATTAACAAAGTTAGTATTTTGGCAAATTCCGGTTGGTAGGTGAGATTTTGATCCGGGGGTTGGAATAGAATTCCGAGAGTTTATAGTAGTTCCGTTAGGTGATTTTGAATGTGTGTGAAAAATTTCAGGTCATCCGGAAGTGTTTTGGTCAAGTTTTTGATCAAATGCGTATTTCGGAAGTTTTTAAGAAACTTAGGCTTGAACCTAGTAAGATTTAATAGTTTTAGAATTATTTGATGTGTTTTGAAGATTGGAACAAGTTTGAATTATATTTTAAGATGTGTTGGTACCTCTGGTTGAGGTCCCGGGGGCCACGGGGTGGTTTCGGATGGTCAACCGGACCATTTTTTGACTTAAAAATTGCAGGTTTAGCTATTTATGTTGCAGAAGAAAATTGCTCTTTGCGTTCGCATGGGTGAGTCGCGAACGCGTAGAGGGAATTTGAGGGCAAGGAAATTTGGTCTTCGCGTTCGCATCTTCATGCACGCATTCACGTAGTTCTGGGGGTGGAAGCATCGCGATCGCGATGCTGCTTCCACGATCGCGTAGCAGGAAGTTAAGGCCCTGAGAAATTGTTCATTGCATTCGCGGCCATTGGAACACGTTCGCGTAGTTAGAACTTCTCAAGGTTCACGTTGATGGGTTGGGCACCGCATCCGCATAGGGACAATTTTAGTCAACAATTTTCTGTTCATCGCGAACGCGGGGTAATTGACCGCGTTCGCATAGAGTAAAATGCACCTGGGCAGAAGGGTTTTTATATTTTTTCATCCACAAAGCGTGGTCCATTTTCCTCCATTGTTGATCTTTTTGGGAGCTCTTTGAAGAAAATTGAAGAGAGATTCAAGAAAAATTAAATTGGAGATAAGATTTTTTAACTTAAAACACGGTCATATTGTGAAATTGGTCTAGAAATTTAGAGAAATTAAGCCAAAAGTGGAAGAACTAGGGCTGGAGTTTTGGGATTTTTAAATTGGAATTTGAAGGGCCATTTTAGGTCGAATGTGGGAGTTCTAGTAAGTATGAACTCGTGGAGAGATGAGGAATCCATTGATGTAAATTTTATAATTTTATGAGAAGTGGGCCCGGAGCTCGGATTTTGCTAGTTTCGAGATTTTTGCTATTTTTCGATTGTTATTGATTGGGTATTGTTCCCTTAGCATATTGTGATGTATTCGCTCTAATTTTGGATAGATTTGACGCGTATGGAGACCGATTTGAGGGGAAAAGGCATCTCGAGCTAGAGATTCTACCGGTTCGAGGTGAGTAATGATTGTAATTGATAGTCTGAGGGTTTGAAACCCCGGATTTGCAAATCATAATTTTGTACTGAGGTGACTTGCACGCCGGTTAACAAGCGTGGGGTAAAGCACCGTTGGGGATTGTGAATTGGTCCATCCCGGTTGTTGATTTTACCACGTATTTGACTGAAACTACTTATTATCATTATAATTTGGGCTAATTGCCATGTTTTGGGCTTCGAGCCAACTATGTGAATCCTTTAGGGATTGATATCACTATTTTCACATTACTTTGCATATTATTTAATCTGGGTCCAAGGTTTTAATATTATTTTTGAAAAACTCAACCATCTTTCTAAGATTTGAAAACTTAAACAATATTTTATTGACGTTTTGAGCTGAGACCTATTATCTTAATATTGCCCAAGTGGCTTATGTGCATTTCTAGACTGAGCATGGATCAGGCTGCATGCCGCAACGGTGTTATATTGATATTGCGGCCGAGAGCCTAGTTGATGCGACGAGATGGCTTGATATTATACTTGGGTTGTAGGAGCCCTTCTGGAGTCTGTACACACCCTTAGTGAGTATCATCAATGTTAAACGGATCGGGCTGCACGCTGCAGTGGATAACGGAGCATACAATCATATGAATTGCATTGCACTCATGCATTTGTTCCTATTTGTATTGTCACACCTCCTTTTTCCACGCCCGCTAGGGCGCAAAGGTAATGGGAGTTTTTCCAATTAAAAGACAATCGAAGCGGGATTCATTTTATTCAATTTAGAGTCGACACTTGAGAGATTTATGGTGTCCCAAGTCACCGGTTAAATCCCGAATTGAGGAAAAGAATGACTCTGTTTAACAGTATGCGCATCAGAAATCCGGATAAGGAATTTTGTTAACCCGGGAGAAGGTGTGAGGCATTCCCGGGTTCTGTGGTTCTAGCACGGTCGCTCATCCGTTGCATTAAGCTTATTTATCTGATTTTTGTTACCTGATGAACTTATGTGCAAATTTTAACATCGAATCGCTTTTATTATTTATTATATTTAAAGAGGATTACAATGTCGTGAGATTGCGTCTCGAACTGCGTCGCATAAATGCGTCCGCAATTTTTGATGCGTTTTGACTTCATTGAGATTTAGATTTGGGACACATAAATGTGTACCCGAGTTTAGGAAGATAAAATTATTAGACACGTGCCTAAAGAGTCTAACGTGTTATTATTTTGGAGAAGGCCGCAAAATTTGCTAAACAACCCATCCCGAAGTCTAAGTATTTTTAATATATACACATTTAACGATGGTCCCGCTATTATATATCTTTTTCTTAGCGAGGCTCATCTCATTTTTACTACTTTTAAAGGCCAACCTAAAGTAACTAAGATTTTCATTATACTTCCTAAATTTTGAGATTATTGCAAAATCATTATTTATGTAATCAATCACAGAAGTATGTACATTAGTAACTTACTAAAACTAATATGTGAAACATATGAGACCCTTGTTTAAGAATTTGTGTATTTGAAACACATATGCATTTTAATACTGAATGAACAACTATACCAAATGATACAATGAAAGTGCGATTGTCTTGAGGCACACTAGTAAAAGAAATACTCTTAATAGATATTCCCAAAAAAACGTGCACTTCAATATGTGCAGATTGTTCCAACAAATTTGTTACTTATATTTTATCATGATTTATCCCTAAACCTCACCAAAGCAGATCCTTCATTTTCCAATCCAGACATGGAATCAAACAGAAGCTAACGAGCTATTTCAAACAAGACAGAAAGAAACACACAAGAAGTGAAATTTTAATAAATATCAACAAATCAAAATGAACCAACATAATGATCATAAAGTGGAATTATCAAATAGATGAAAAATAAGAGTCGGACCTCAATGACTTTCATGTGTTTGATTTAATCATAAAGTGAAAAATAAATCCAAAAGTAAATTCCATGAACCCTTTAGTATCTAAGTTAAAACTAATCAAACAGCAAAGAAAATGACGGAAACTAGTCCAATTAAGCTGTGATCTTGCTATTACTATTGTTGCTGTTGCCGGCACCGCTTACTGACTTCCTTATTACACCAAAAGAAAAATTAAACTAGTTGTGCCTATCAACTATGAGTTACAAGATTCCTATCTACGATTCTTTGGAACTTGATCTTGAGTCTTAGCTGATTTCCACCATAGACTTCGATCTGAATCTTGATGCTCTCTGGTTGTAAGTACTTGTTCCTTTCCGCAGACTTGGGGATGACACTAGCCTTTTTCTTTTCTGAATATCAGTTTTCATCATTTTGCTCAATCTGCTGGGGATACAACTTTCTTGGTCAAGTCTGTTATGCTGGGGACAACAAAGTTCGAAGGCTGCTCCTCTCCAGATACGTCTTATCTTTCTTCTAACTCATGCACTCGAATTTGCGCTAGGAAATCTTGTTATAACCTTTCGCTTCAAGGTGGTTTACAAGTTTCAAGACCCGCAATGTAAAGAGTTTTTCCGGCCACTGTTGCCTTCCTTCTCACTTCTGAATTTGGATTTGTGCTGGGGATCTTCTCATGTGACCTTCTGCCTTCATGGTGGGTCGCAGGTTCAAGACCTGCAATGTAAAGACTGAAAAATATTCCTCTTGTTAAACAGGTGGGCACCTATTATCATAAAGACATGAAATTATTCCACTTATTATACAGGTGGGTGCATGTTTGCTAAAAATAAGAAAAGTATTCCGCTTGTTATATAGGTGGATGCTTATTTATCTAAAATATGAAAAGTATTCCGCTTGTTATACAGGTGGGCGCCTATTTGCTAAAAACATGAAAAGTATTCCGCTTGTTATACAGGTGGGCGCCTATTTATCTAAAGACATGAAAAGTATTCCTCTTAATATACAGGTGGGCGCTTGTTTATCTAAAATATGAAAATATTCCGCTTGTTATACAGGTGGGCGCCTATTTGCTAAAACATGAAAAATTATTCCACTTATTATACAGGTGGGTGTCTGTTTGCTAAAAACATCAAAAGTATTCCGCTTGTTATACAGGTGGGCTCCTATTTATCCAAAGACATGAAAGTATTTCGCTTATTATAGTGGGCGCCTGTTTATCTAAAAGCATGCAAAATTATTCCACTTATTATACAGGTGGGCGTCTGTTTATCTAAAACATGAAAAGTATTCCGCTTGTTATACAGGTGGGCGCCTATTTGCTAAAAACTTGAAAAGTATTTCACTTGTTATAGAGGTGGGCGCCTATTTATCTAAAACATGAAAAACTATTCCGCTTATTATACAAGTGCGCACCTGTTTATCCAAAACATTAAAAGTATTCTGCATATTATACAAGTGCGCACCTGTTTATCCAAAACATTAAAAGTATTCCGCTTAGTATACAGGTGGGCGCTTGTTATCATGAAGACATAAAATGTATTGGAACTTGCTTCCTCGTTCAACCGAGAAATTTTTTGACAACGACAGAAAATTTTCTGCCCCAGTTTCAGTGACCTTCCTTGTGGCGTGTCTTCCTGCCGTCACCAACCATTATTTTCCTGTAAGATCAAGGAAAATCTTGTTAGTTTAAAACATGGTGAGTGATCTTGACACTCCTACTGGGGGATTGTTTTTTCCCTTTTCCTTTTCTTGCTATGTGCCTCCCAACTGGTTGGGGATAATATTACTTGCTGGGGATGCTTTTTCTGTTGGGGATGGACTTTCCATTCATCTGTTTCCCTCTCTCTTGTTTCAAAACACTCTGGGAGTCTTTTCAACTTCAAAATCACTTTCTTTAAGAGTTTCCCTTTCCTTTCAATATTGTAGGGGATACAATGTTATTAGCTGGGAATTTTGTTGTTAATGATGCGGATACTGGGGTTATCTTGCTGTGGATGGATTTTCCCTTTCTTCTTCCCATTTTCTGTGTGGTCCGACCATCTTGGAACTTGGTCAGTGATCCATCGAAGTTCTGCTGGGGGTCTTCTGGGAACTTGATCTATAAGTTCCTCAACCATTGCTTTCCAGCCTTTCTCCATATTTCCATTTGTACCATCTCGGCGACTGGTAGTAGACTCTGAACGATCTTTCTTTTAAATAAAAAAACGAACTTATGGAAAAGTCTTTTAGACAAAGAGATGAAAAGATAGAAAAAGAGAAAAAATCTTTCCGAACAATATGCTAGGGAAAAGAAAAAGAAAAGAACTTATCTAGATGGTATGACTGGTCCCAATGGTCATGTCGTGCATTTCAGATTAATCGACCCAGTCTATTTGCATCAGTCAATCTTTTCGATGGCCTCATTTGCCGGGAGTAAACAGATGTGCAACTCTCTGCCCGCTAGGGCGAAAAGGTAATGGGAGTTTTTCCAATTAAAAGACAATCGAAGCGGGATTCATTTTATTCAATTTAGAGTTGCCACTTGAGAGATTTATGGTGTCCCAAGTCACCGGTTAAATCCCGAATTGAGGAAAAGAATGACTCTGTTTAACAGTATGCGCATCAGAAATCCGGATAAGGAATTCTGTTAACCCGGGAGAAGGTGTGAAGCATTCCCGGGTTCCGTGGTTCTAGCACGGTCGCTCATCCGTTGCATTTAGCTTATTTATCTGATTTTTGTTACCTGATGAACTTATGTGCAAATTTTAACATCGAATCGCTTTTATTATTTATTATATTTAAAGAGGATTACAATGTCGTGAGATTGCGTCTCGAACTGCGTCGCATAAATGCGTCCGCAATTTTTGATGCGTTTTGACTTCATTGAGATTTAGATTTGGGACACATAAATGTGTACCCGAGTTTAGGAAGATAAAATTATTAGACACGTGCCTAAAGAGTCTAACGTGTTATTATATTGGAGAAGGCCGCAAAATTTGCTAAACAACCAATCCCGAAGTCTAAGTATTTTTAATATATACACATTTAACGATGGTCCCGCTATTATATATCTTTTTCTTCGCGAGGCTCATCTCATTTTTACTACTTTTTAAAGGCCAACCTAAAGTAACTACGATTTTCATTATACTTCCTAAATTTTGAGATTATTGCAAAGTCATTATTTATGTAATCAATCACAGAAGTATGTACATTAGTAACTTACTAAAACTAATATGTGAAACATATGAGACCCTTGTTTAAGAATTTGTGTATTTGAAACACATATGCATTTTAATATTGAATGAACAACTATACCAAATGATACAATGAAAGTGCGATTGTCTTGAGGCACACTAGTAAAAGAAATACTCTTAATAGATATTCCCAAAAAAACGTGCACTTCAATATGTGCAGATTGTTCCAACAAATTTGTTACTTATATTTTATCATGATTTATCCCTAAACCTCACCAAAGCAGATCCTTCATTTTCCAATCCAGACATGGAATCAAACAGAAGCTAACGAGCTATTTCAAACAAGACAGAAAGAAACACACAAGAATTGAAATTTTAATAAATATCAACAAATCAAAATGAACCAACATAATGATCATAAAGTGAAATTATCAAATAGATGAAAAATAAGAGTTGAACCTCAATGACTTTCATGTGTTTGATTTAATCATAAAGTGAAAAATAAATCCAAAAGTAAATTCCATGAACCCTTTAGTATCTAAGTTAAAACTAATCAAACAGCAAAGAAAATGACGGAAACTAGTCCAATGGAAGCCAAAAACCAATCAGTTATTTTGCGACACTCAATCAAAAGTATCACAAGCCTCTCACCAACAGTTCTTATAGTAATGCATCATCAAATCAAAGCAGCCTACACTAACTAATTTAAGACAGACGAGAGGCAGCACTACCATCTTCACGACTAAAACACATAAGAAGCTGAGTATTAATACTTGTACTAACAATAAGAAGCTAAAGATCAATACATATACTAACAGTTATGCCAGCCAACATGTTCAACGTATTTTATGTGATTTTCAACTATAATGTTTGTCACACCTCCTTTTTCCGCAGGCCCGCGAGGGCGCTAGCTTAAACTTTTCTCTTATGGCATATCTATGCTCAATTTCGGGTTTAGGCCTTTATAGAACCAAATCAAAGTAGCTAAAACTTCAATCTAATAGGTACATGCAGCGTAATATGAAAGAAAACATGGAAAAACAAAAGACATCAGCTGAGACAACAACTTATATCCAAAGCATCCTCATATTTAAAGTGCAGATTCACATCTTTACACATTGTTTGTGGCTGTAGAAGATACCTGGAAATTAGAACAGGAAATGAAAGATGAAGGATCAGCACAATAACAACACAGCAACAACAACAGTCCAGTAACAGATCAAAAACCAGTAGAACTCCAGAAAATACCAACAGCAACACCAAACAAAACAGACTCAAACAAGAGAAGCAATGAAACAGTGAATCTCTAAGCTCTCAGCTACACCCTTTTAGATTCTATCACTCTTCTTTTTTTTTCTGCTTCTTTTTCTTCCTCACTCTCTCTGTGTTTTTTTTTCACCCCCTTTAAGAATTTTAGTTCTCTATTTTATAGACTAAAACTGACCCTTATTTTATTCTAAGTTTTTACCTTTTTAAGCCTGTATATTCCTTCTCATGTGCACCCCTTAACCCTTTTATCATTAACCCATGTTATTCCCTCAGGTTCCCACTTTTATTGGTCTAAGTATGGGTTTTACTTTTTAAAATAAATCCCCGAAGGCAGAATGGGTGGAACATACTGCTGTCCAGCAGGTTCCACCAACATACCCCATGTGCATTGCACTCTTCTTGAATCTTAAATGACAGTTTCTGATTTCTAATTAAACTAACAACTATATCCAATTCAAACCCTAAACTTAGCCATGAACAAATCAAATTTTAATTCAAGCGATGATTCGGACCAAATTAGGCAGTATTGACAACATCACTATCACATTGTTCTAACTAAATGAACCTATACAACTGATCGACGATATTTATTTAATCGATCACAATGCATAATCAATAACAAATAATCGATACACAACTCAGTGATCCATAGTTTCCGGGTAGAACAGGGGATCAAAATATGAATGAATTACCTGACGACCTTAAACAAACTAAATACATAATTCGTTACGATTAACGAACAAACAGATAGAAATAATTTAGACCCAATAAATGGTCAGATGGAGAAGAAACGGAATAGTTGACAGAATTAAAAAAAATCAAAATATCAAGGCTAAACACATAAACAACCATAAAAATACAAAAGGAAAGAAGAAGAAGAAGAAGAAGAATACCTCAAAATGCCCAAAAATGGGATGACCTCGACTTCGAACTTAGATTCAAGCCTCTTTGGCTGGCCTTGTCTTCACGAGAGGTGCCATCACGACTAGTGCAGGTTTGGGTCGTGACAGTGTTATGAGATTTAGGAAGAAGGGCAAGTTGGCCCTTAGTTCATTGGACCCTTTGAGGTACTTCGGATGATGAGGGGGGTGGCCTATGAGATTGCTTTGTCACATAGCTTGTCGGGTGTGCATCCAGTATTTCATGTTTCTATGCTTTAAAAGAATATTGGCGATCCATCTCATGTTTTGGATTTCAGCACGGTTCATTTGAATGGCGATTTGGCTTATGATGTGGAGCAAGTGGCTATTTTGGAGCGGCATGCCCGGAAGTTGAGATCAAAGGATATAGCTTCAATGAAAGTGCATGGGAGAGGTCAGTCCATGGAGGAGGCTACTTAGGAGACCGACTGGGAGATGCGGAGCAGATATCTATACCAATTGGAGACTTCAGGTATGTTTCGAGTCATGTTCGAGGAAGAACGTTTATTTAAGAGGGGGAGGATGTAACGACCCAGCCGATCGTTTTCAGAGTTATAACCCCGTTCCTTTTTTCCTGCTTCTTTTGTGTTCTTCGGCCATATTTTGACTTGTCGTGTGAGTAGGTTCGGTTCCGGAGATGTTTTGGAGTGAATTAAGACACTTAGTCTCTTATGAGAAGGTTTACGTTGGAAGAGTTGACCAGATGTTAACCTATGTGTAAACAACCTTGGATTTAAATTTTGAAGGTGCCATTAGATCCATTAGATGATTTGGACTTAGGAGCACGTCAGAAATGTGTTTTGGAGGTCTGTAGTAGAATTAGGCTTGAATTGGCAAAAGATAAAAAATTTGGCGATTTCGATCGGCAGTGGAAAATTTGATATCAGGGTCGTAATATATTTTCGGGAGTTAGAGTAGGTTCGTGGTGTCATTTGTGATGTGTGTGTAAAATTGAGGTCATTCGAAGGTGATTTGGTAGGTTTCGGCGTCGTTTGCAGAATTTGGAAGTTTAGAAGTTCTTAGGCTTGAATCCGATGATAGTTTGGAGTTTTGATGTTGTTTGGAGTGATTCGAAGGCTCGACAAAGTTTGTATATTGATATATGACTTGCTGGTATGTTTGGTTGAGGTTCCGAGGGGCTAGGGGTGATTCTAGATGGTTAACGGGAAGTTTGGGACTTGGAAATTGCAGCTGAAGCTGCTGCTACTGATGTTTCTGCACCTGCGAAGTGGGGACCGCAGGTGCACTTGGGAAGCCGGAGATGCGGACGTAGAGAATTTTGGTCTTTTCCGCAGAAGCGGAAGGTGTGGTCGCAGGTACGCACTGCAGGTGCGACGGGTTGGCCGTAGATGCGAAACCTGGTGCATTAAGTGAGTTCCGCACCTGCAATGGAAATTGTGTAGGTGCGGTGTCGCAGAAGTGGAAATATGACCACAGGTGCGATTTTGTTGGGCAGAAAACCCCAGCTCAAGGTTTTGTTCTCCATTTTTTATTTTGGGTTTGAGGAACTCAGGAGAGAGGCAATGTTTCGAAGGATTTCAAGAAGCAACGTTGGGGTAAGTGATTCTAACCTATAATGGTATAAATTTCATGAATCCATGGCTTTGTTCAAGGAATTTGAGCAAGAAATTTGGTAATTTAGGGCTTGGAAATTGGAGAGTGGATTTTGAGGATTTAGTGAACAAATGAGGTCGGATTTTGATAAATTTAGTATGGTTAGACTTGTGAGCGAATGAGCTTTCTAGTTTTATGACTTTTGTCCGATTTCGAGACGTGGGCCCGGTGGTCGGTTTGAGTGAATTTCGGGACTTGGCCTATAATTTCGTATTTTTCTTGTGGAATTGGTTTCTTTAGCCTATATTGATCGTATTGTATTGCTTGTGGCTAGATTTGGGACGTTCGGAGGCCGAGTCAAGAGGCGAGAGCATTACGGAGTAGGAGTTTGCTTGGTTTGAGGTAAGTAACTCTTCCAAACTTGGTTCTGAGGGTTCAAAACCCCGAACCATGTTTTTGTAATTAGTATTGAGGTGACGCACATGCCAAGTGACAGGCGTGCGGATGTGCACCGTGAGAATTGTGGCATGGGTGTTTCCATGGCACAGCTTAGTGGCTTTAATCTGTTGATATCCATGTTTTCTTCATGTGATAACGTAGTTGAGTTGTAAATCATTTTAGATATTTTGTTTAAGCTTTGTGACGGTATTGTTTGGACCCTTCGCGGTTGTTTCTTACGATCATCTCACTAGTTTTCGCTTTATATTCTATACTCAATCATGATCATGTATTTTTCATACCATATCTCAGTCTCAATTAATAATTGATTAATCATATCATTGTTCGGGGTTGTTTTCATGACATTGTGAGCCCGTGGTGAGACTGGAGAGGTTAATGATAGAGTGCGGCCAAGATCCTTGTTATGAGTGACAGTTATAGGATCAGACTGCACACCGCAGTGGTTATATTGATGATTACAATAGCGCTTGGGCTTCAGGAGCCCCTCCGAAGTCTGTAACACACCCTTAGTGAGCGCAATTAATATTAGTGAGGGATGGATCTTCCCTAGACATGGATCTTGTCCGAAGCATTGATACCCGTAGATGGATCTTCTCTACAAGGCTGGAATGGCCTTTCTCGGTAGTGAGCGACCGTTGTCAGTGATGTGTATATATTCCATGATGGATCTTTCCTGGGCTGAATGACCATATACAGTACCGAGTGGTTGAGCACTTGAGAATGGAGGTACATGGTTCATTTTCATACATTTTGTGCATTAGCATGTAGAGATTAGCTGAGCTCAATGCCTCACATTGCCCAGATATGTACTTACGTTACTGTTTGAACTGAATACTTGAATTAAAAGCATGTCTACTTTTCTGCACAGTTTACTTCTATTTACTTGCCGAGATTTAGTTCGTCACGACCTATCAGTTCATTGTTTGAACTTGTTACTTACTAAGTTGGTGTACTCACGTTACTCCTGCACCTTATGTACAGATCCATGTATTTCTGGCCACGGTAGTGGCTGTTGATATTTTCTGTTGCTGATCACTTGAGATAGTAAGGTAGTTGTCTGGAAACTGCAGTCCTGCTTTCTTCTTCTCTATCTTTTTCGTAGTTGAATTTTGGATTTTTTTTTTCCAGACTATGTTAGTCTTGTTGTTATCAGAAAAGTTTGTAGTAGCGATTCATGACTCAGCGACACCCCGATGTTTAGGATTTTACTTTCGGCATTTCTATCTTTGAGTTCAATTCTTGTTTTCGTTTATGAAATTTTGTTAAACATGAAGTCTTTTGGTATAACTTTTAATGCATTATCATAGTATTGCGGAAGTCGGCTGGCCTAGTACTATTGATAGGCGCCATCACGACAGGTTTGAGTTTAGGGTCGTGACATGAACATGTAAAAGTGAACGGATGGAGTAATTAATAATTAAACTATGTATCCCCTTTATTTAATGTTAGATGAGATTTTATTGATTTTAGCTTTGATTTTTTTCCAACTAAGGCAACTAATATAGATTTTTTACACTTATTTTATAAGCAATACATTTAAAAATAAAAATAAAAAAGGAATTAACACTTCTTACCTTGAGTATGCCAATTAAAGTGTTTTCAAAAATAATAATAATAGCAGAACGACATTTAAGGTTAAATGAAAGGATTCTAATCATTGAAAATCTAATTAGCTTGAAAAATGTTGCAAGTTCACCCGAAAAGTTGAAGAATAAATCGTACAAATCCAACATAATAAAGAACATGGATTCAAGTTGGAGTGAATTAAAAAAAAAAAGGGGGGGGGGGGAGGACCGAATATCATTAATGATAAGTAAATAATGAAGTAATTTTTAATTCATAATTTTGTTGGAGCCTAAAGTCATTTAATTTGTTTGGTGGCTTGGATAGTAGAACATATTAAGGATATATTTCCTTTAGAGAAGCAGTTGCCTTTGTTTGGCGGTAGAATTAGTATTCATGGTGAGAATAAATTTCTAAAGAATTTTAACGTCTATCAGGTGATGATTTAGGTATATACACGATAACAAACAATTGGTGAAGTTAGTTCTGGACATTCTATTCATCTTCTACATGTAACATAAAATTTCCCGGTATAAGTTTCTCTATTAATTTCTGTAAAAAATAATTTTCTCAGAATTGCAGTATATACACAAGAAATTGGAAAGTAAATTAGGCAAAACTAGAACTAACTGCTAGGAAAGAATCATGGGAATAATTGATGACTGACAACAAACTGCTAGCTAGGGAAGAGATATTTTTGTGATATTTTCACCAAAAGCCAGATTTAGTATTCCCTTTTTTCCGTAATTCGGTTTATAGTATAGTCTTTTCGAATGACATAGAACGTTTAATTCATATATTAATATTCTTATTTGTATTGATAAGAATTACTTCAAGCTAATAATTAAGATGTTAGCTTAATACATTAATTGGATATTGGTACAAAAACTTATTTAATAGTATGAACAAAATAATTATACTATTAAAAAGTAGGCAATCTTTCTTTCTTTCATTTTTTTATTAAAAAATTGTACTCTTTTCTAAAAGTTATAATTTAATTATATTATTCTTTAAGAGAATATAAAATTATAAAATTTATTAATTTTGGTAGCGAAAATAAAGACTTTACTAGTGAGCAAGCAGGTTGTGCCGTCATGACAATACTATCTTTTTGTACGCCAAACATTTGCATGTAAATAAACAGATATTCAGTTACATTGTGCGATTGGGAAATCGAAATGATATATAGATCAGACTCATTATAATATGATAAATACAATTAAATAAATGTTAACAATTTAAAGTTGTAGCACAAATGAGAGATAATAATTTAGTTTCTTCTCTGCTAAAGGGAGATTTGAGTATCAAAATGCAGATGAAGTTGAGATGAACACTTGATCTTTCCTCACAATTCTTAGCCTCTTCACGCGATCTGTAAACTGGCTGTTCATATATAAAAAAATAAAAGCTTAAGTTGTATGCATGCACTGACGATATATATAACAGATACTTAAAACCTGCTAGCACTAATAGTGTAAGAAAACCTTTTCACTAATAGCCAAATTATTCTTATTCATAAATAAAAACTTACTTCCATGGAACATCTCCTACACTCCTCCACAGCTCATCCCTGCCCTTGTAAAATAGGGAAAATTCTGAACCATCTTCAAATAGCCTTAGCCCCGATATGGATTGCTTTCCTATGCAAACATAATTATCTCAACAATTTTTTTTACCAATCACATACTACAAATGCACAACTATGGGAACATGTTGGAATAAAATACTTATACTAATATTATGGCTAGAATCTTTATTTGATGGATTTGATCACTCTAGGGGAATTGTTCGTTTTTTGGAGTTGTATAGAGAATTATTAGGTAAAAAAAATTTTAAAAAAAAGGGAAGGTAAAACAAAATTGAGGATAAAAGTAGTCCGAAAAGGAGATAAATAAAGTAGTAGTATTGGTCCAAAAAGTAACTACGAGATAAAATAAAATAAAAAGTTGTAATTGGGGTAAAAGGAATAAAAGTAAAAACCATCCTATTTACGAGCGAGGTTGGAACTCCCGCTCCCTCGCTTAATTGAAACATTTATTACCTTTCCTTGACCAAAGCACCCATCAACCTTTCCTGGCTTAATATATCTATTGCCTCAAATTTTCTATATAACTATACACTCCCCGTATTAAGGTTAATGGGTGTTGAAGTATCCAAATTTAGTATATAGATTCACCTAGGACAGTTATATACTTTATCCGGTCTATATTATCTATCTTTTGAGGTTCTTGCTCTCAATATTAAAGAGACTTGATAGCCTTAAATCGTAGGATTACTTGTGTAAATTACTTTTTATGTATCTCTAAATGTCTCACTTAATTAATAGTCCACTAATTAGAACAACAAGAGTGATACGAAAAAGTAACAAATGATTACATCTTATTTTTCTAAAATGTCTAATATATTGGATAATTCAGTTTGCAAAAACAATTAGTATTTGAAAAGTATGACTTTCTTATTAGAAGTTTGGTACTATAGAACATACCAAACATATCTTCTAGTTGAATTGCAAGGCTAGAATAGTCTGAATGTTCAAGAATGCATATTTTCCTGCCAACAATAACTTTATCCATGTTAACTTTCACATAAGCCCAACTCTCTTTGCTTTGAATTCCTTTAGCTTCTTCATCAGGATATTCATCTGTTCTTGAATTATTCCTTAGTTGGGGATGCAGATGTTGCCAATCTATCAGCTCATCATAGCCACCTAACAGTAAGTACTCAATAATGAGCAATCTCACATTTAATTTTTTGGGGAAAAAAATAGATGGTGAAAGACCTAATAAGCAAATAAGTTTGATCACATCCTATATGTATATGATCATGTGCTATGGTGCTCCGACTCTTCAAAAACATTGTCGGGTGTGTAGCGGATCCTTCAAAATTAGTGTATTTTTAGAGGATCCAACACAGATGCGGCAACATCAATGGCGGAGCCACGTGCACTCAAGGGGTGTACCTCTTCGTCGGAATATTACACTGCACGCATATCTAGGTAAGTTTTTTAATAATACGTATATATACTATGTATTGAGATCCGTTGACTTCTTGATAAGTTTATTTCTTTATATTTTGACACCCTTTAATGAAATTTTAGGCTCTATCGCTGGGCAGCATTTTGGAGAAATGTTTAGGGGTGGAGGTAGAAGCCCAAATACGATCTCGACTGAAACCGAATAACTTTTATTTAAACAATGTATTTGTATTGAAAAAATTATTTAGTATGAACACATTAAATTTAACTAGTTATTGCTAATTAGCACTTGAAGTCGTCTTTCAAAATTTTAGAACCTTTAAAGTTAAAAATCCTGACTCGTCGTTATTTTAGAACCTATATAGTTGAATCTTGACTCGTCGTTCTAATATTTCTAACATTTTAGTCTAAAACTTCAAAAGAGAGAAAGGTAAACTAACAACAACAACAACAACAACAACAACAACAACAACTCAGAATATTCCCACAAGGTGGGGTCTGGGGAGAGTAATATGTAGACAGGCCTTACCTCTACCCGAGAGGGCAGAGAGGTTGTTTCCAATCGACCCTCAACGCATTGAAAAGAAAGGCAAACAAAATGCAACTCAATAAAATCTTGTTAATTTAGATAGTCATTGCAAGAACCAAACATGGAAAAGTGGAAAAAATGGTAAAACACATACATACCATGACCAGATGGATAATAGGCCGCAGGCTGCAAAACTCTAAGACTAAGCCCCAAATCAATAAAGTTACCATCCTCTCTATTGCCTTGATAATAAATAGAAGGAAGAGTAGCATGGTTTAAGAGATAGTCAGAAGAATTAGAATCCATTTGAATCTTTCACAAAACAAATATTGCTATGTTTATGTAGGTAGAAGCAAAAGAGATGCTTGAAAAAAAGAGACATATATGCTCTATATAAAGTAGTACAAAAAAAGGGAAGAGAGAGAGAGAGAAAAGAATAGTTTAGTCGCTGATCCAGAATCTTGAAGCAGTGGGTTCAAATAGAGGTGCCAATGGACCTTTAAAAAATAATTAAACCGGCAGAACCGAATCGATTATTAGATTTCTTTTCATAAAATCATAAATTTTTATATAAATTTATAAACGTACCAAATAATATGATCGGCTTTAAATTTTCTAAAAACAAATTGAAAAAATACCGAATCATAGAATAAATTTTAATATTAAACATATATTTTATATACTAAATTTAAAATTAACAAAGCATTAAATTTTTGCCTTTAGGCCTTGGAATTATGCAACTGGCTATAAGTAACCAAGTAATTAACACCCAAAAGTAACCAACTTTCATATCTGTTTTGCTAATCTTATTGAAACTAAATTAGTTCTAACATCTTGAGCAGCAAGCCACAAAGTATGGAATATCTTTTTTCTGGTATGATTTAGATTTTTCTTGTTGTATGCTAATCTTTTAATAAACTCCATTTTTGAGTCGCAACTTAATTACTATCTTTCCGCTCGTGTAACTTATATTTTTCTTCTTTTTGCTTAATTTATTTTATACTGCCATAGAAAAGTGAGATGTGTTTTTATTATGGTTATCTTGATTCATCATTTTTCTATATAGTAAAAATATCTGGAGAGTTTTGCCAAAGTCCTATGCAAGTACACATTTATCGCAATTATCTAACTTGTACTAGTGATTGTTACATGACGTTTAAAGAAAATACCAAAAAATTAACTGAACCGTCTTGATACCGAAGAGAAATCGAGATGATCGGGAGTGTTTCAAAAAATCTAATTTTGGTTATATAAAGTGGAAAATCAAAAAATAGGTACGGTACAAACTTAATAAAATAAACGGCCGAACTAAACCATAGACACATCTAGTTCAAAATGAGCATAGACCTATATATTATATGTATGCATATTTTTACATATACATATACATTTTGAGCAATAGATACTACTAAAAAACGCGAATTTTCACATGTATTCTCTTATTGTTATGAATCGAATTCTATTTAGAGTGAATGTCTATCTTGTGGAGAGTTTTACTTTGTGACTAAGTCATATTTCTCCTATAAATAAACGGGTCTTACCCCATTGTAATTTATCCCAAAATTCAATAATAATTCCCTCTCTCTCTTTCTCTGCAATATTGTTCTTCTTCTTTTATTATTTCATAACACGCTATCAGCACGAGACTCTAACCAATTGAGTAGAAGCTTTGGGATTGAGCACAATAATTATCAATTGTCCATGAACTTCCTTCGTGATTAAATTTTGGATTTAAGGTAAGTGTTTTACTTTATTTTTCTCTTTTATTCTATAATTTAATTTTATATACAAGCAAAAATCAAAGTTTGATTATAACTCTAATGGTGTTCGTAAGAAATTATAACCACCTGAAGTGGTAAAATTTCTATGCCTTGCCATGATTAAATTCATGTATAATTGTGGGAAAAGAATTGAAAACCCGTCCCATTGAATTTGCTCCATTCTCATTCCCTTTAGAGAATGTGATAGCAGTATGTAATAAGTCTGAAAGAAGACAAAATTATTACCATGAATAATCAATGGATATGGACGTGGTAATAGACGAAATTATATCATCATCATTGTGGCAATGAGAACAATAAGTATTCTCAAGATAATCCCACACTTTGTGAAAATATTTGTCATCGATTTGACATGAGATTTTATAAAGCACATACAGATGACTATGGTCCATTCATGACGTGAATGAGAAAATATATGATTTATGAATATATATATTCGTTTTTGGAAGAATATAAATGTGCTAGTGGTAGTGATTACACCACACTCACCTCTAAAAGGAGGTTTGAGATGATATAAGAAAACAATATCATTATTATGGCATGAATGGTCATTTGTCACGCACCTATTGTACGCCAACATATTCTGGCATTGTGATTATTAAAAGTCAACGATAATGCAAGAAACAGATCTTGTATATTATTTTGTCCATGGCCATAATGGTATAACTTTCTCTTTAAAAGAGATATTCACCACATGGATGATGATGAATCTGTGGTAGTGCAAAATTAATTGAGAGCTCTAGAAGAGCCAATTATTACTATTTTGGAGAAACACAATTGGTTACCAATAAGGTATTGTGTTGTAGTAAGTCTCAAGAAACTTATTCAGTTTCCAAAGTATATGCGAAAGCAGTTGATTATATTGAGACTATAAATAAAGGAAAGATTTAATATCTTCTATTACTACAACTTGTAGTGGGGTAATATGTATATAAAAAGTTACCCGCTTTATTCTCCAATTTGTACTACATAAACAAAAGAATACCACAATGAAGTGGATATTTTATTGATATAAAACCTATATCATAATAAACTTGGAGTTTATTCATAATTGCACACATCATGGTGTAAATCTGAAGTTTATCAATACTGATAATTTATTCAGTTGGCATAATTGGTTTAGCCATATCAATTTAAGCATGATGTGCAAAAATAAAAGAGAATTTATATGGGTAAATATTAAAGAACTAGAAAGTTCTTTACGAATTCTCTTACATTGCTTGTTCTCATTAATTAGTAGACCAATTAAAATTGGGATTGAATCCCATGAATGCTGGAAATATCAAAGGTGAATATGGGCCCATCACCTGCCATGTATACCACATAAGATGCATCTATGAGATGGTTACATGCGCGATTATTATTAACCTGCAAGATGGTATTTGCGAGGTAACTTGCTCAATAATTTAATTTAGAGCATATTCCAGATTTTCTATTAAAGAAGTTCATCTTGATAAGTTGGTCTACATCACAACTGGTTTAGCAAAATGATTTATTGAGTGTCTCCACTTAATAGCTAAACTATTGCTTATGAGAACAAAGTTTATATATATCAGTTTGATATACATTATATACGAAAGTATATTATCTTTTTCGCTCACAAGTGGTTTAGGGTCCGGAACCAAATAATTCCATCTTATTATTATTGATGTGCGGTGTATATTTTGATTAACACCATAACACACAAAGATGAGTTCTCAAAGTTGAGGAAACAAGTTAGTTTTTCTAACATGAGGGGAAGACACGATACAACAGTTGAGAAAATGTTACATGGAATGAATTGTCATTTATACATCTAGATCCTCGAATAAAATAATATGAACTTGAAGTTCATAAAAGGATAATTCATGTGCAATTTATTGCAAAGCATGCGAGACGCATTTGCTGACCCAAATAAAGTAACTATATTCTCATTGCAAATGCTCATATTAAGTCCTAGAAGGACAAAGTCTATGGTAAGCTTAAAGCGTATAGACAATCGGTTTCAAATAAACTTCTTGATAAAGAAGATGAGCAAATGATCATAATAAAGGAGGCAAGTGATTTAGAAGATCAATGACATAACACTTCATAATATCTCATGAGAGATTCAGGTATCTGAATATATGAATGAAGAGATCTCTATGTTATGTCATTATGAAAATACATTGAAACTGATATAAAATCTTTGTCGACGTCAACCTTCAAGAAGCTAGTGCACAAGATTGGGATGCGAAGGCTTAAGGATGTGAATTGATGCTCTCATCAAGGGGAGTTAATGCGCGTTGCACTCTTTTTCCCTTACAAGGTTTTGTCCCACTGGGTTTTCCTTGCGAGGTTTTTAACGAGGCAACCAAAAGGCGTATTGTAGATATGTGTACTCTTTTTCCTTCTCTAGATTTTTTTCCCATTGGGTTTTATTTTAGTTAAGGTTTTAATGAGGCACATTATCATTGAATAGACATTCAAGGGGGAGTGTTATGAATCGAATTCTATTTAGAGTGAATGTCTATCTTGTGGAGAGTTTTACTTTGTGACTAAGTCATATTTCTCCTATAAATAAAAGGGTCTTACCCCATTGTAATTCATCCCAAAATTCAATAATAATTCCCTCTCTCTCTTTCTCTGCAATATTGTTCTTCTTCTTTTATTATTTTATAACACGTATACTATTCTATGTCCATGCAAAACAAAACACACTTCTTGTGAGAAAAGAAATAAATCTAGCAAGGCTCAGAGAATGCAAACAAGAGGGGGAACATGGAAAGTGAAGGAACTCATTGCCCATAATCAATCATTGTAGTGTTAGTTAATTTTTGTATTTTATTTCTGACATTTACAACATGGAAAATCAAAATGAATCAAACAAAAGAACAAGGGATGGGCTCAAATAATCCAACAAAAGTAGAGTTAATATGCTGCATACCTTTAACGCTACACAGATCTTTGTCATCTATTCTCATTCAGGCCTTCAATTTGTGATAGTCATCTGAGGCAGTCTAACATGCTTGTCAGTTGTCTGTCTATAGCCAATAGCAGAATTCGAATATTCATTAAAAAACTTTAAAATATAATGAAGTAAACATCAAAAGAAATCAAGGGGAATATTCAACATCTACTATATATACATAAAAAAAAATTATCTTATATATAAAGTGTAATTTTTCGAGAAAAGGGGTTCAGCCCTTGTCTATGGCTCAAGAAGCGTTCAACTAGCATCAGGGATAAGATAACTCTGCCCATCATAATTTAAACAAAAATGTGATTACCTAGTGTTTGTTAAATTGATATTTGCATTTTGATCTCTCCTGTGAGTTTTATCTATTTCATTGATCGCTAAGTCACATCTTTTCTTGATTTGTTTCTTGACATTCTTTTCCTTTTAAACCTTGCATTTCCTCTCATATATCTT
The DNA here is from genome assembly GCA_032618575.1 of Nicotiana noctiflora. Taxonomy (NCBI): domain Eukaryota; kingdom Viridiplantae; phylum Streptophyta; class Magnoliopsida; order Solanales; family Solanaceae; genus Nicotiana; species Nicotiana noctiflora. The sequence goes on along the minus strand of JASVEL010013248.1, from coordinate 291,830 downwards.
GTGATCTCAATCTATATATGGCCATTGATTCAATGACACCTCATGGATTGAGTGTAGCAAAATCTAACATGAGTAAGACATCAACACTTAATTTGCAAGATTAGCCAATATTTGGCAGAATACATTAAATAACATTTGAATTTGTACCAAAATTCCTCTTACACACTTATTGAATACAGGAATAATATTACACATTAAACCTTTTTTTTATTTGTTAATTGGTGTAAAAAGGGGGGAAAATTAGAAATTAGACACGTGGATTCTTTATAGAACTTCTGAAATGAAATTTTGCATTTACGCGCCTGTTTGATGTGAAGAACACGCGGGTGCTACATAGCTAAAGTAGTGTGTAATTGACACACTTTTAAAAGGTTTAGTGTGTAATATTATTTTTATATTTAATAAATGTGTAAAAGGGAGTTGGGTACAAATTCAGATACTATTTTATGTATTCTGCCCCAATATTTCGTCAAGTTGCACTGTTCACCTCTATAAGTTGTGAAACTAGCATATGTTTCTAACAAAAGAAACTTTGTCCATGAGTCGTGGCGTACGTACTAACCTACTAGAATAGAAAGTGAGATGAGATACATTGGTGTCTAACACTCGATCAGTAAATATTTTGAAATCTATATATCAAATCACAAATGAAATTTTATTTCCAAACTAGTTTTGAGAAAGCCATATCAACTAGTGTTTGTAATAATTTAATTTGGCAAAATTCCGTATGCTTGTAATCAGGGGTAGAAGTAGAATTTTCATCAAGGAAATTCAAAAAATAAAATAAAAAAAAGTAAAATATGTGACACCTAATATATGTACTTGAAAAAAAAATACTCCTTTGTTACGAAATTTAGCTCAAAGTAATAATATAAAATAAGAAAATAGACAAGAAATTAGGGAGCAAGAGAGAAGAGATTGTTATTTCTTCCATATATTCAAGTGTGTACAATGTGGTGCCAAAACCCTCTATTATAGGATTACATAGAGGCATACCAAAGAATGCGATAAATATGAAATTAAACATTTGAGATCATGGAGGAAGATCATGGGAGGTTATGGAGGTGTGAGAGTGACAACTATAATGGTGAGAAGTAGTGGGAGTTATCTATATAATGGAGAAGAGTAGTGGGAGTAACTTCTTTAGGAGTTACAGACATCCATTACAAACTATAATATTTCATAACACTCCCCCTTGGATGTCTATAGATAATGTGCGTCGTTAAAACCTTACTAAGAAAAAATACTGTGGGAAAAATCTAAGTGAAGGAAAAAGAGTACACATATCTTGTAATACGCATTATTTATTGCCTCATTAAAAACTTTGCCAGAAAAATCCTGTGGGATAAAATCTTAGCTATGGGAAAAAGAGTACAGTGCGTATTTGCCTCCCTTAGAAGAAAACATCACTTTATTCTTCGGAGACCACAAATTTCAAGCTTGTATATGTCATGACCCGGATTCCCACCATCGGGATCTTGATGGCGCCTACTCGTGGTAGCTAGGCAAGCCAATTTACTCACGATCTTTCCATTAATAAAAATCATCCTATTGTCAAATTAATAACAAGAATAATAATAATAACATAAACTGTGGAAGTCAACTTTCATAAATCTGAATAAAAGTGTGAAATACTCAACATAAATTCTCTACCCAAGATGTGGAGTCACAAACTCACGAACTACTAAGAATAACTACACATAATGATCTGAAAGAAAAATAATAATCGCCTGTCTCGAAACAATGAGACTACAACAATAATGAAAACTATAGGAAGAGACATCGGACCTGCAGACGTCTGCAAGCTACCTCGGTCTCGAGAGTATGACAATCCTACTAATGAAACTACTGCTGCTAAAAACTTGGACCTGTGCAAAAACGCACAGAAATGTAGTATCAGCACAATCCGACCACACGTGCTGGTAAGTGCCGGGCCTATCCCGACGAAGTAGTGACATGCCTAGGACCAGACACTTACATAAACCTGTGCAGTTCTATATACATATGTACCACAAAATAACAGAAATACTGAGCAACACAAATAGCAAGGGAGGGAACATGCTAGGGGATCATAATCGAATATACACAATTAATCAGTAAGGTAAAAACAAGTGCAACAAAATAGTTATCACAAAATAAGAAATTTATAGTTGCACGGCATCACCCTTCGTGCTTTTACTCTCATCCTCACCAAATAATCAAATAAGTCCCTTCGTGCTTTTACTCTCATCCTCACCAAATAATCAAATAAAAGTGCACGGCATCACCCTTCGTGCGTTTACTCTCATCCTCACCAAATAATTAAATAAAAGTGCCCGGCATCACCCTTCGTGCTTTTACTCTCATCCTCACCAAATAATAAAATAAAAGTGCACGGCATCACCCTTCGTGCTTTTACTCTCATCCTCACCAAATAAGCAAATAAAAGTGCACGGCATCACCCTTCGTGATTTTACTCTCATCCTCACATCCATGGCACGTCATGATCGTGCATGGTTTAGATAACAACGGCACAGAATGTTCCTTCATGCATAATCATAAACATGGCACGGAATGATCCTTCATGCATAATCAGTAAAACAAGGCACGGAATGATCCTTTGTGTGAACATAAGTAAAAATGGCACGGCTTCGTGCATTATCACTCTTCCTCACCCAAATAACAATCACAGTTAAGGGCAAAAGAATGAAACAAATAATATGAACCGTCCCGGCAAGGAAAACGATAATAATCACAGTAAAGTCCCGGCAAGGGAAACAATAATCAACTTCACAACCCGGCAAGGGTTCAAGAACATGACTTAAAAACATCCCACATTAACTCACAATATATGTCAACAAACGACTCACGGTCATGCTAGACGCCTGTGTATAGATGCTCGTCACCATAGCCTATACACCGCACTCGATCACATAGCAATTAGCACATTCAATCCTATTCCCTCAAGCTATGATAGATCAAACACTTACCTCGACGGTTTATAGTCCACTCAATCCTCAAGAAGTGCTTTTCCTTTCGAATTTGTCTCTAAATCAATCGTATCTATACATAATTTATTTAATATCATCAATTATACACAACAAACCAGTCCAATTGCCTAATTAAAGTATTTTTAACATGCTGTCCAAAAATTGTAAAACCGACCCCGGGTCCGCTTGGTAAAAAATTTCCGAAAATTATACCAATGGATTTCTTATCTCTCCAAGAGTCCGTACATATAAAGAACACCAAAATTGGAGTCTATTTGACCCCTCAAATCAATCCCTAAATGTTTCATAATTCCAGGCTCCAAAATCCTATTTTCCTAGTGTTTTCATGAAATAAAGAATGGGATTGTGGTTTATAATCACTCATAAACGAGTTTTAATAATCAAATCATTTACCTTTGTGATATCCACTGATTTTCTCTTTTAAAGATCGCCTCAGAACCTTCTTCCCGTTCAAATATTGGAATAAAACTCGAACTGCTCAGTATAGCTATACTGTTCACGAGTATTACTGCTCCCAATGGATTCCTAGTGAAATTCAAATGAATTTAGGCTTTTGAATCACTCAATTGGACTTTATAATGATGGAGATATGTAGGTTTTAATATTTACAAATAGTGCAGGTTTTTAATACGCCGTCAGGGGCAATTTCGTCATTAACCTGAAAATCTGGATAACCTTAATAAAATGGTCATAACGTCCTCATACGATGTCCAAATTCGATGATTCTTTTTGCTACGGGTTCGTAATTACGATACTGATCTAATTCTTTATTCAAAACAGTAATCGGAGCTTAATTTTTCAATATGATATCATTTACGCTTGAATAAACGATGTCGAAGCATAAGAAAAACGAGCACAACGCAACCCAAACCTATCCGAAACATGTCAAACGACGTCCTTTTTAGACCAAATTTTACAAGAAGCTCTTAAACAACATATAAGACTTGTACCGAGCGTCGGAACCAAAATACGAGCCCGATACCATGGTTTTTTACTCAATTTTTATTTTCATTTTCCTTGATAATTTCAGAAAAATAGTTTAACAGAAAAATTCTTTTAATCAGGTTGTAGACCTCGAATTTCGACTCTGGGAGTCCCATATTTTTCTACGGACCTTCCGGGACAGTCCGATTTGGGGTCCGGGTTGGTTTACCAAAAATATTGACCAAAGTCAACTATTATCATATTAATACCAAAATTCTTCAATATTTTCACAGAATTCACATATTTCCACATAAAAATTTTCCGGCAATGCGCCCGGATTGTGCACGCAAATCAAGGCAATATAAAATGAGGTTTTCAAGGCCTCGGAAGCACGGAATAGATGAGAAAAATAGGTGATGGCCCTTTGGGTCGTCACATCCTCCACCTCTAAAACAACCGTTCGTCCTCGAATGGACAAAAGAAGGAAGTACCTTAGTCGAGGAACAAATGTGGATAACGGCTACGGAGTGGTTCCTTCATCCCAATCGCAATATAATCATAACATTCGTTGCAGCGTGCAGCCCGACCCATACTCAATCATAACATACATTGTGGCGTGCACCCCGATCCATACTCAATCATAACATTCGCTGCGGCGTGCAGCCTGATCCATACTCAGTCCACCGTATGCATATGAGTCACGTATTGATTCAATTAATTTCCCAGATTCCAATTTGTTAAGAAAAATATACTTTAGATATTTCACTTCAGGAAAATGACTTAGCATTTCATAACGGTGATTAAGCACAAGACTAAGATCAATGATTATACAGAGCATGCTATCACAATGATATTCATCCTCAGAGGATGCTACAGATCGGCACAAGGCCCCAGACATGGCAATAAGGCCTGATATATTTAACACAGGGTGTGTATCAATCGCTAATATAGAAATATTCTTGTTCGGGATGGACCAAGGCACAATCTCCCGTCATAAACAATCCTTCACCTGCCATGGGATGCGAGTCTCACCCTTCATAGGCGACACCGGGAGCTTACCTGCTCACCAACCACAAAGTCTACATCTCAGACCTTACAGTCTGCATAACTCTTCTACCTAGACTGAGCCAGACGGCAACCTCTCGAGTGAATAAGAGACTGCTACTGGAATGAAATGCGTTGACTTGGTCAGCCTATCAATAATGACCCAAATAGTATCAAACTTCTTCCGAGTCAACGGAAGTCCAGTAACGAAATCCATTGAAATCCACTCCCAATTCCACCATGGAAGCTCAATTCTCTGAAACACACCACCAGGCCTCTGATGTTCCTATTTGACATGCTGACAATTCAAACACTGAGCGACATACGTAGCAATGTCCTTTTTCATCTTAAGCCACCAACAATGCTGCCACAAGTCCTGATACATCTTCGCGGCGCCCCGGTGAATAAAATACTGAGAACTATAGGCCTCCTCTAAGATCAACTCTCGAATCCTATCAACATTGGGCACGCAAACTTACCCCTGCAATCTCAACACCCCATCCTCACCTCAGGTTAACTTCGTAACACTTCCCCGCTGCACCCTGTCTCTCAGGACACACAAATGGAGATCATCGAACAGTCATTCACGAATATGCTCCAATAGAGAAGAACGAGCAACCGTGCAAGCCAACACTCTGCTAGGCTCAGAAATATCTAATCTCATAAATTGGTTGGCTAAGGCCTGAACATCTAAGCAAGTGGCCTCTGGCTGACAGGAATGAAAGCAAGACTACCCATGCTGGCAGACTTTCTACTCAATGCATCAGCCACCACATTAGCCTTACCTGGGTGATATAAGATAGTAACGTCAAAACTTTTAGCAACTCTAGCCATCACCTTTGCCGCACATTTAACTCCTTCTGCTTGAACAAGTACTGAAGACTCTTGTGATCCGTGTATACCTCACACGCCACACCATATAAATAATGCTTCCAAAATTTTCAAGGCATGAACAACCGCTGCCAACTCTAGGTCATGAACTGGATAATTCTTCTCATGGATTTTTAACTGCCACGAAGCATAGGCAAGGACCTTGCCATCCTATATCAATACTACACCAAGCCCAATACGGGAAGCATCACAATAGACTGTATAGGGTTCCAAACCTGTGGGCAAAACCCATACCAATACCATGGACTTTTACTCAATTTTTATTTTCATTTTCCTTGATAATTTCAGAAAAATAATTTAATAGAAAAATTATTTTACTCAAGTTCTAGACCTCAAATTTCAACTCTGGGCACATGCCCGAGTCCCATATTTTTCTACGGACCTTCTAGGACAGTCCGATCTAGGGTCTGGGTTCGTTTACCAAAAATATTGACCAAAGTCAACTATTATCATATTTATACCAAAATTCTTCAATATTTTCACAAAATTCACATATTTCCACATAAAGAATTTTCGGCAATGCGCCCGGATTGTGCACGCAAATCGAGGCAATATAAAATGAGATTTTCAAGGCCTCGGAATCACAGAATAGATGAGGAAAACAGGTGATGACCCTTTGGGTCGTCACAGTATAACAACTTCTCTAATATTGAGATTCGTAATGCTTGTGAAGAAGTCTGTCAAATTATCACTTGAACAAATTTGTTGAACAACTTTGGTGAATGTGTTTTATTTTGTATCCTTCGATAGTCATTCTTTCAATTGAGTTATGCATGCATGCAGAATCTTTAATGTAATTGGAACCTTGTTGAATATCGCAATATGGCATTAACCTCATATATAAATAGATTGTTTCAAGAACGAATTTCAAAAAATGTCTGCATTTCTATAACCAACAAAATCTTGACAATAATTGTTAAAATAAATAGATCTATATTAAAGATTCTTTTTGCAATATAACACTAATCGTATTTCAATATACATAGGAGTAAAAGTATATCTCGCTAAAATATTATTATACTTATGGTTCTCGTAAGATACATTACTGCACCAGTTGCAACAGATACCAAAATAAATTATGCACACTATGATTACTCTAATCCACATAAGGATCTACTGAAACTTTATATTTCAGAACAATTAAAATCCTTCAAGGATACATATCAAGTTTTCATGTACTGCCAAATTAAAACCTGAAAAGGATTTCATCCTCCATAGGAGAACTAATCTCCATATAAAATGCGGGAATATTTACGAAAACATCTTGTTTTACAATTCGTCTTTATGTCTATCAACTTGATTTTTCATTTCACTTTTAGTTGTTGGAACTATCAGTCAAACTTCACATTTTTAGGTGAAGTCAATTTCATTGCGTATTTTTCATTGACCAGTCATTTATCTGTTCAAATTTCATGACACATTTGATCCCAATATCATCGTAAATATTAATAATATTGAACATTACATTATATCAACAATATCGTCAATGATCATATTACATAAGCTGTGTCATCACACAATAAAGACATAACTTATCAATCATTATTTTTCTAGAGCATTTGCCTCTTTATAATGACCATCTTGATCATTTGCTCCACTCCTTCTTGAAGGAGTTTTATCTTTGAAACTAATGTGTCATGTGTGAGCACATGATTTTTGCACTAGGCAAACAAGTTCCAAAATTAAATAAATAATATATTTTGTTGCAATTACATATTTTGTTTGAAATAAGAAGCATTTGTGTGATTGAATAATTAGAAATTAAAATTAAAAAAAGAAAAAAAAATAGGTTAAGTACTTGCATTGTTGATTGATTAGTTAAAAAAGGAAAATCATCAAAAATAGCTTTAATTAGCGGAAATTAAGGAAAAATAGGGGAAAATTACCAAAAAATATTAGATAATTAGTGTAAGTAGGAAATTAAGTATTTTAAATAATACAAAAGAAAATAAAATAAAAATACAAAATAAAGTGCATAAAAATAATTAAAAATGCAACAATACATTGGGTTTGATTTATTTGGGCCAAAAAAAATTGAAATTGAAGGCCCAAACGCATTGGCCCAAGGGGATCCGGTCCAGGCAACTAGGGATTTGATCTCAGTCGTTCATCAGATTTGATCTGATGGCTGAGAATCAATCCAGAACTTTTAATTAATTAAGACATGAGACCCAATCTCAGCCGTCCATCAGGCCAAATCCAACGGCCAAGAAGTGATCCAAAAGGTGAAGGTGAGATTCAATCTCCACCGTTTAATCAGGCTGAATCCAACGGTGGAAATAATTAGTCAAAATTAATGGGTTAATTAAATAAATAGGATTCAAAATTATTGATCTGACTCTAATAGTTGGTCTATACCACCTCTTCTGTTCCTTCATAAGCATGATCATCTGATTTTGTTTCTTCTTCTATTACTTGGTATGCTAGATGTTAGGACTCTTCTTTATTGCTTCTCCATGACTATTTTTCTGCTTTGTTTTTATCTTATATATATATATATATATATATATATATATATATATATATATATATATATATATATATATATATATATATATATATATATATATACGAAGTTAGGATCAGTACTCAAAAATAGATCCTGGCTAGCATATCTATGCTATTCTGTGGTCTTTGTGTCTAAAATGAGTCTTGCTTCATCTATTACTGACTGTTTGTGAGAGTTTAGCTTCTGTGCATGTCTATGATCATGAACCTTAAAAGTTTTTTAGGGTTTTTTCAAATGTCATCTGACATAACTAGTTGTAATTAGGTCTAAATTGACATGGGTTCATACTTTGTCACATGAAATTGGATAATATGAATTGATTAACTAAGATTCAACCATATCAAATTGCCTTTTCTGAGTTTTGGTTGATTAATGCATCTTGTTTGATCTTATGTGCCTCTGTATGCAATACATGTTGGAAATGACTGAGTTTTTAGTAGTTCTTGTTAGTGTGAGTATTTGATTAACACTAATCAACCTTAGGGGATTGGTTATAGCTGCTAGTGCTAGGTTCCACGAAAATGGCTAGTTTTTAAATAGGCTTAAGACTGAAAAATGAACAAACATGGGTTATTAGGTAATAAGTGACCAAAAGAGTGGTCAATTTTGCATGTTGATCAACTCTACAAGGTCCAAACACACTGGTCCATCTCAAAAGCTAGTTGTGCAAAATTGGTTAAGTCTGCAAATGCAGACTCACCAAGGCTCATTTGAGCCCTGAATCTCATGTGGCTAGGTCTGCAAAGACCTTAGCCCAGCCCGATTTCAGTTTAATAGGCTAGATTATGCAAAAATTGACTAAGTCTGCAATACCAGATTTGCCCAGGCTCATTTTGAACCCTGAACCATAAGTGGCCAAGCCTGCAAAGGCTTTGAGCCCAATTGTGCTCAGCCAATGGGACAGCCAATGGGTTCAGTTAACCAAGCCAAGTCTCAACTTGAGACTGGCTAAAAATTAAATAGTTTAAATACCATAATAAAGCAGGCTAGTCCTGCAATTAGGTTTAAAATTAAAATAAAGGGTTAATTAACTCAAAATGAAATAAAAAGGCTAAGTTATAAATAATAGAACTGGCCAGTCCTTAAAAGCCAATGCAAGGATTGGCTATAGGTTAAATAAGTCCTAGAAGCTGAATACCAGACCTAGGTAGGTCGGGTAAAACAGCCAGGTCATTAAGGGCATAAAGGGAAGCCAAAAAGGTAAAATAGTGAATTGTATAGAACCTATAGGGTTAAGGGAGTCATTTGTACCCCTGATTTCTGCAATTTTGCAGAAGTTTAAGGGTATAATGGTCTCCCTAAAAAGGGAAATCTGTAAAAATCTTTTAGAACCTTCCAGCACATGCTGGAAGGGATTTGATAACTGAAATATGGGTCTAAGTGTAAGTTTAATAATTTTAAAGGGGGAGAAGTGGGATTTAATCCCATACTTTCTCCCCAAGTCATCAGCCCCTTCCTACACCTATAAATACTCATGAAAAGAGTGAATGAGGGGCTGGCTTTTGAAGAAAAAGTTCAGAGAAAAACATACTAATAGCTAGTCATTGTTTTAAGCATATTCGTGTGGATTTTCTGATCGAGCTTGGTCTGGATTTCTGTTTGCTGTTGTTGTGGTCTTTGTTTGCTAATATTCAAGCTCCTATTGTTGCATTGGTGTTCGAGTCATTGTTGTTGCTTATTTGCCTGAATCCCCTTAGACTCATTGGCTTTTTCTTGTTGATCCAGGTATTCTTCTGTCCGAAACAAAGCTATAAAGACTTGATTGAATGAAATGGAGCTTTTGGATTTAGAATTCATTTGATACCTTGTATTTTGTAGTTGTTCTTTCATTAGTTGTTTAAATCTTAGATCTATAGCGGTAGTTTAGAATGTAGTAGCGGAAAAACAAACACAGAAACATTGTAATAGCTAGTGATATAGTAGTAGTATAGTCGTAGTAGTATATCACGCCTAGTTTAAATAGGTAAACCATAAAATATAAGTAAATGAATCATGATTTCAAATAGCTAATCATTATTGCTTCACAGAGAATGTCGTAAATCATCATCACTTAGCTAATGTAATAGATTTACACTTAAAAATAGAATAACAAAACGTTAGATCGGATAGTGATTCATTCATAATTGAATTGATAATCTGATAATGAGATAAGCCGTAGTAAAAATCAGTGGTTTAATTATGATAAAGTCTTTGAGCCATTTAGATGAAAGTATTCGAGTTATATCCAGTAATGTTTGGACCGTTTAAACCATGATCGTGTAGTTAGCTTATTTGGAAATCAAGGCTCAGATCTGAGTAAGCTTAAAAGGGAAATAACTGGGTAGTGAAATAGCTTAATTAAAATCAAATTTGTGATGTTAATAGGTTTAGCTCATAATGAAACCCGTGTATAATCTCAACCATGTGTATAACTTGCCTTAGTCTTAGATAATCTGTAGGTAATTAGTTTAATTGTACTTCAAGCTTCTTATATAATCAAACCGCTTTTTCAGAACTAGTATGAACTTCAAATGTTAGTGTAAACTCATTAGTAGAGGTTTGAGGAAGAAGTAGTCTGTTAGTTCAAAGCTTATTGTGTGCAGTAGATAATTGATTCTTAGTTAATGTTGATAATTGGTGTATCGCTTTTCCTTTACTAAATAAATAAAAATGCAATTTAAGTTTATTATTAATTCCAAATGTGTATATGTTCTTCAGTTATTTAATTATGTCATTATGGTTCTTATTTGGTTTGGGTCCAACACATAACGTGGGCCTGAATTGTGGCGTGGAATCGATTAGACTGTCAGGCATAAGTCTGAAGACAACCTGGGCCGGTCTGGTACTTTGTTTAAATATAATTAAAGAGGCCCCAGCCCAAATAAAGCCGTGACAAATAGCCTGGGCCCAAGTTTGAAATAAAATAACAGCTGAAACTTGGCTAAGGGAAAACATATATATAGAAAATGTAGTTGAACAAATAGGATTGGACCTTTAATAAATAATTGGGATGAGCCTCGCACGATATTAAATAGCGGGGCCCCCTTTAGTAATACGATAACACAAATAGACCCGGGAAGGCTATTAGCAAATTCCTTAGCCTCACCCAAAATAATTAAAAGCCGATAAACCTTTTAGGGCACGATTTAATATACTTTCCTATGAACGAGTGTGCACTTGGTGCAACTCAAATCTTAAATCCCGGCAAAGCCGAAATGTACTAAAGGTCACAGGCGTACTGGTTGCGGTGTGACTCGAGGTACATTTTCGCAATGTTGCAATTCTATAAAATATTAAAGTAAAAGCACATACGTATTGTTAAAATCTGTAATATGTCAAACAAGAGTCAAGAACGACGATTGAGCGACCGTGCTAAAACCACAGAATCCGGGAGTGCCTAAGACCTTCTCCCAGGTTAACAGAGTTCCTTATCCAATCGTTTTTTCGCGGACATTAATAAAAGAGTCGATTTCCTCGGATTCGGGATTAACCAGTGACATGGGACACCATCATTTTCCCAAGTGGCGACTCTAATAATTAAACAAAAAATCCCTTAACAGATTGTCCTTTAAGTGAAAAAACTCTTTCCTTTTTGTTATTATATCCGTCTCGGGCATTTGAACATCGAGGTATACCCTACATATATACTATTATGTTTGGGGGTAGTAAAAAGGGAGGTGTCACAGCTCTGGCGACTTTGTTGGGGAATCCAACCCAGAACTTCGGTTTCAGGGTTTAAGAACTCGAGCTCCTTAGAACCGCCGTTCTTGATATTATTTGACTTCGTTATATGATTTGAACAACATGCTATGTGTTTTACCGCTTTGATACTACGTGGATTGTATATAAAACTGTGCCGAAAACCCTTCTTTTCTTCACCCCCGGGGATGTGCTTACTGGTTGAGACTCTCCTTTCTGTTAAGTTACCCCAAAATTAAGAAACAGAGACCGGATAAGTTATAAAGACGATTGACTCCGCGAGTCACCAATACGTAGCCCCCTCCTCGATTCGAGTTGTCCGCTCGGGTACACGATCTAGCACTCTATGAAACTATAAGATGTCGAAAATAGGTCTAGGACGATTATTTGCATCATATCTGACTTAGGGGGTTCAACACAGGGGTTGGGTCCGTCTAGGACAGGTAACCCGATATTTAAAAGACCGAGTATATTATATGTTGCATTTTATTGTCCTTGATCGTTATGCGGACCGGCAAATTCCTGATGATAGAAAAGTGTTAGAAAAGAGAGAAATTGGAACTAATGAAAAGAGAGCGTATTCAGGAAAATCTGAAAAAGAAATCAAAAAACAAATTTGGTTTTGTTATTGAAATAATTGGTCAACTAATCTGACCGAACTACGCAGGTTTGATTCTTGCCATTAGGCGGGATACGCAGGCAACCCTTGAACGGGTCCAACCACACATTTTAGGAAAAGACCAAAAAGATTTTTCTTTTCAAATAATCGGAGTGATTGCTATTTTTGGAAACGGCCGAATGTTCCGAAAGGCTGTTTTGCAAAAATGGACACTTCAAGATCCATGTCTCTTTCGAAAATGAAAATTTGCATTGAAAAAGATTTTTCTCTTTTCTGAATAAAATCGCCTTAATAAATGTGCAGGATGAGCACAATATTGAATGAACCTTTCGTCTTAATGAATAAAATCCATTTGGAGCTAAGACTATGGTGGCACGACATGGAAACAGAAAGTCAAAACTGGATTAAAGGCTACTTGAAGGATCTCACGGGGTTATTGGACATAATTCCCCGGGGCGACATAATCAGAGCACTACTCACTTATTGGGATCCTGCACACAATGTACTACATTTTCCGGACTTTGAACTCACTCCTACTCTGGAGGAGATTGCTTTCTACATAGGGAAGAATGAGGTCCCCGTGAAAGAAAAATACCCGGTATCCCCGAGAGCAGTAACGGTGCATCGCTTTTTGGATTCTTTGAAAATTGCTAGGAATGTCCACAATGAGGATTTAGCCAACGGATTTTGCTCCCTGAACTTAATATATAGTAGATACGAACATGTCGGGAGTTTCAACGACTCCACGAACAAGCTGTATAGCAAGTCCAACCGAGCAAAGTGGGAGGAGCATTGACGGTTTGCTTTCTTAGTGGAATTTCTCAGAGTTATCATATTTCCAAGAAAAGGTGGGCACATCAGCATAAACGTTGCCGGGGTAGCAAGCACTTTGGTAGTACAAGGCAATTGTACTTTAGCTCCAATGATTTTAGCTGACATCTACCGTGCCTTGACTGCATGCAAAGCCGGAGCCAACTTCTTTGAGGGATGCTACTTGATTTTGCAAATATGGTTGATTGAACATCTATGCCATCATCCTTCGTTCTCAAGTTATGGGCCGACCAGAAGAACATGCCTTGAAGAATTTTACACGAGAACAAAAGAGGTTAAATTGCCAGAGGGAGTAAAGGATTGGATTTCGCATCTACGATCATTGACCAACAGCCATATTGATTGGACATATGATTGGTTACCTCTCAATGAGATAATTTAAATGCCGACAGAAGGGTTACACTTTTTTATCGTGGGTTTAAAAATATCCTGCCTTATGCCCCGTACAGGGCACTGCGACAGCTTGGTAGATGTCAAGTTATACTAAGGGATGGGGACCTCAGTTCACAAGTGATAGAGATTAGTCTGGATGGGCAATTCCCGGAAGCAAAGGTCCGTCAGATTTGGAATGAATGTCAGAACTTGAAGGTAGATACTTGTGTGCAGAATAGAGCCCGATGTGAAGTGTCGTCCGCATATTCCGCATGGTATCGACGGGGTATTGAGCACGACCGGCCGTCGAAAAGACCTCACTTGCAATATCTGGTGGAGCAATCTAAAGAAAATAGGAATTGGGCGGCCAAGGAGAGTGAATATAAGGCCAAGATCAGCTTGGTGGAAAAGTAGTTAAGAGACCTCCAGTTTGAAAGCGGTTTACATGCAGCATCCGACGAGGGAGAGAAAAAGCAGCTGAAGAAAGAAAATGAAATGTTGAAGGCTCAGGTTGCTAGGATGAAAATTGCATCCGAGACCCCCGTTCGCTTAGCCCAAGATGAGAAATTGATTGAGACTCTTCAGCGCAAGGTGAATGACTACAGCTTCGACTTAGATAAAGCAGAAAAGGAGTTAGTCAGGACTCGAAAGAAAATAACTAGAGATGCCGAGGAAAGAGCCAAACAGCTACAGGATAAGCATGAGTTTGAGGTAGCTCGACTAAGAAAGAAGATTGTTATAGCCACTGTCAAAAGTAACAAGGTCATCAAAGTTCTCGAAGAAGAAAGAGAGCATTCTTACACGACTATGGATCGATTAGAGTTTGAGCTACAGCAAATGCAATGGGAGAACTAACATACTTTAGATGCTCGCACCGAATAGATCAGCCGATTGCTTCAAGAGAAAGGGGTTATTCGAGAGAAAATTGTCCGTATTGCTCAGTACATCACCCGGAAAAGCCAACTATGTGAAGATATGTCCCGGGGAACCTTCGTGTCAGCAGTTAAATTCTTCGTACAGCAAGTCATGTCAGACCAGGATAGGCTCCATAATGGATTAGCATATAGGCTCGCGGCAAGACCGAACGATGTCTCGCGGGCACTCGGAGCATTGATGTATTCTTAGGGCATGCATTCTGTATTTATATTTCTTTGCATTAGCATTACAACACCATATTGTAAATCAATGTTTTGAGCTATCAATGAAAATCAAGAGTTGTTGTCAATCTTTTTGCTTTATATCAATTCTTTATTTACGATAGGCAAATAAATAGGAACGCAAATTAATAAAGAAAATGTGGGAAAAGAAAAGAGAGAAAGGAAAGAAAAAAAAGGAAAGAAAGAAAAATAAGAAAAAAAAAGAAGAAAAAGAGATGATTGGTTCAAAATAAATGAAGGCCGGGATGAGGCATGACGATCAGAGGCAAAATGTGTTTATTCTAAATCGTTGCATCTCAACTCTTCATGTGCTAACCACTAACGGGTGTTGCTGTTCATGAGATCCAGATTCTAGTTGGCAACTGGCATATTGGCTCCTCATCTCTACAACACAACATCTAAGACAATGACAAAGGCCGTGTCACAAGAGATTGAACCAACAGTTATCGACCCCGTCCAGGAGGAAGAAGTGGTGGACGTGACGGGGATGAAGGAAGAGATGTACAAACTAAAACAGCAGATGGCCGAGATGTACCAGGCTTGGTCGAGGGGTCAACCCTTGCCTACTTACCTTGCTAACCCCGCATACATCCCTCCAACCAATCCCAACCCTGAGCCACTGTGACGACCCAAAGGGTCATCACTTATTTAATTAATCATTTCGAACTTCTAAGGCCTTGAAAACTTCATTCTATGTTGCCTCGATTTACGTGCACAATCCGAGCATGTAGCCGGAAAGATTTTGTGATAGAAAATTTGAATTCAATGAGAAATTTGGATAAAAATGATATTAATATTGATATGGTTGACTTCGGTCAACATTTTTGGTAAACGGATCCGGACCCGAGATTGGATGGTCCCGAGAGGTCCGTAGGAAAATATGGGACTTGGACATGCGTCCGGAGTCGAATTCCGAGGCCTAGAGCCTAAGTTATGAATTTTTATGTGAAATTGTTTTTGATGTAATTATTAAAGGAAATAAATTAATTGACCTTGGTATCGGGCTCGTATTTTGGTTCCGACGCCCGGTACAAGTCTCAAATATTATATATGTGATTTCTGTAAAGTTTGGGGACATTTGGATGTCGTTTGAGATGTTTTGGACCTTGAGTCCCAAGTTTGAAAGTTTTGAAAACTAAAGGTATGAAAATCATGCATTTGAGGCTTGATTTGATTAAAACGAAGTGATATTGGCGATGTGATCGCACGAACAAGTTCATAATGTGTTTTTGAGGTTATGTACATGTTGGGTTTGGAGCCCGGGGGGCTCGGGTAAAGATTTGATAGGCCGTTGGATGAAATTCTGAATTTTTGCACTGCTGGTTTTTCACCCAGTTGTTGGCTTCGCAATTGCGAAGTATTTCTCGCAATTGCGAAGGGGACAGTGTAAGGCAAGGCTCGCAAATGCGAAGCCCCCTTTGGCCCAGCCTTGTTCGCAAATGCGAACAATAGTTCGCATTTGCGAAGGTCCCCAGTGCTGCCTTGGTTCGCAAATGCGAACATCCCTGTGACTGCCAGTGTTCGCAAATGCGAACTTATGTTCGCAAATGCGAACTTCCCACCCTTAGCTTATTTTTCAAACTCCAGGAAATTGGTCGGGGTTCGCAATTGCGAACCCATGTTCGCAAATGCGAACACGGAGACCTGAAAAACACGAATTTCAGTCATTTCTTCACATTTTACAAAACCAAAACACCCATTTGCGATTCTTCAAGGATTTCTTCTTCATCAAAACGATTGTAAGTCACTTTTTACTTAATTCTTTCAATTCCTAACATCATTAAACATGTTTTTCATAAGAAATCAATGATTTTCATGGTAGAATTCTTGTTTTTGTTAGAAAATAGGGTTTTTCATAAATTAGGGAATTGGACCTCGAATTGAGGTCCGATTTTGGAACAAATCATATACATGAACTCGTGGGGGGATGAGTAACCGGATTTTGGTCCTAACCCCGAATTCCGACCATGTGGGCCCGGGGTTGAAATTCACTATTCATGGCAGAATGTTGTAAAAGTTGTATTTGGTATTAAGAATTAGTTTGTGGAGTAGAATTGATGATATTAAATCAATTGTGTATAGATACGGTTGGATTGGAGCCAAATTGAAAGAAAAGACATTTCCACGGATTGAATTGTTCATAAGCATTCGAGGTAAGTGTTTGTTCTATCCTAGCTTGAGGAAATAGGATTATGTGTTATGTGTTATGTGATCGAGTGCGGTGTATGGGCTGTGGTGACGAGCATCCATACACTGGCGTCTAGTATGACCGTGAGTCGTTGAAAAATGATTATTTTGAGATATATTACGGATGAATTGTTATTGTTCTCCCTTGTTGGGACTTGTTGTGAAGATAATTATTGATTGCCCTTGATGGGACGGTTTATGAATTACTGTTTCCTTCTTTGCCCTTAACTGCGATTGTTATTTGGGTGAGGAAGAGTGATAATGCACGAAGGGTGATGCCGTGCCATGTTTATTTATTTATGCACGAAGGTTAATGCCGTGCCATGTTTAATTATTGATTATGCACGAAGGATCATGCCGTGCCCTGTTATTGAACCATGTACGAAGGATCATGCCGTACTATGGATGTGAGGATGAGAGTAAAAGCACGAAGGGTGATGCCGTGTACTTTATTTGTTTATTTGGTGAGGATGAGAGTAAAAGCACGAAGGGTGATGCCGTGCAATTGCTTGCTATTTCTTGAATTGATATTACTTGTTTTTCCATTATATTTTATTTGGGTGATGCCGTGCAACTATTTGCCATTCCTTGACTTGATATTACTTGTGTTTCCATTATACCTTGTTTTCCTTGTGAACTTATTTGATTGTTATTTGGGTGAGGAAGAGTGATAATGCACGAAGGGTGATGCCGTGCCATGTTTATTTATTTATGCACGAAGGTTAATGCCGTGCCATGTTTATTTATTGATTATGCACGAAGGATCATGCCGTGCCCTATTATTGAACCATGTACGAAGGATCATGCCGTATTATGGATGTGAGGATGAGAGTAAAAGCACGAAGGGTGATGCCGTGTACCTTATTTGTTTATTTGGTGAGGATGAGAGTAAAAGCACGAAGGGTGATGCCGTGCAATTGCTTGCTATTTCTTGAATTGATATTACTTGTTTTTCCATTATATTTTATTTGGGTGATGCCGTGCAACTATTTGCCATTTCTTGACTTGATATTACTTGTGTTTCCATTATACCTTGTTTTCCTTGTGAACTTATTTGATTGTTATTTGGGTGAGGAAGAGTGATAATGCACGAAGGGTGATGCCGTGCCATGTTTATTTATTTATGCACGAAGGTTAATGCCGTGCCATGTTTATTTATTGATTATGCACGAAGGATCATGCCGTGCCCTGTTATTGAACCATGTACGAAGGATCATGCCGTACTATGGATGCGAGGATGAGAGTAAAAGCACGAAGGGTGATGCCGTGTACTTTATTTGTTTATTTGGTGAGGATGAGAGTAAAAGCACGAAGGGTGATGCCGTGCAACTGCTTGCTATTTCCTTGAATTGATATTATTTGTGTTTACATTACACTTTGTTTTTCCTTGTGAAATTTATTAACCGTGGTTAATTGTTGAATTCTTTAAGATATTCCTTATTGTGTTAATACTTGATTATTTCTTGTTATTTTGTGGTACATATATATATATTGAATTGTACAGGTTTATGTGAGTGTCTGGTCCTAGGCTTGTCACTACTTCGCCGGGATAGGCCAGGCACTTACCAGCACATGGGGTCGGTTGTGCTGATACTACACTTCTGTGCGTTTTTGCACAGGTCCAGGTTACGATCAGGAGCAGCAGCAGTAAATCGATTGCATGGAAGTTAATCACATTTGAGACCGAGGTAGCTTGCAGACGTCCGCAAGCCCGGCGTCTCTCTCTTTACTTATGTTTTAGCTGTAGTCTCTTTGTTCCGAGACAAACAGATTATGTTATATTTCTTTCGGACTTTTATGTGTAGTATTCAGTAGTAGTTCGTGAGTTGGTGACTCCACGTCTTGGGTAGAGGATTTCAGTATGGTTTTACCTTGTAACTGCTTAATATTATTTCGATAAAGTCTTCCGCATTTATTTAATTAAAGTTGTATTAAAAACAGGATAGTATGAATACAGTGGCTTGCCTAGCTACCACGAGTAGGCGCCATCACGATCCCGATGTTGGGGGAAAATCCGGGTCGTGACAAGTTGGTATCACAGCTCTAGGTTACATAGGTCTCACCACTCACGAACAAGCTTAGTGGAGTTTGAGAGGTAGGTACGGAGACATCTGTACTTGTCCTCCAGAGTCTATTGAGTTAGGAAAAGTCTCTTATTTGTTCTTTCTTATCGTGCGAATTCATTCTTCAAATGTTAAATTGAATTTCTACTCTTGTCTTCCCACGAATGGCGAAGTCACGTACCGCTTCTTCAGCCGAACAATGGCACGGGCTGGTGATAGATCAACTATGCCTTCAAAAGTTTTATGGAGGTCGGATAGGTTTCACCAAACTCTTCCCTACCACCTTCAGCGGTGCACCTTTTGAGAACTCACGGGATCGTGCTTGACCGCTGTTATGAGGAATTGCAGAACGTGGGAATAGACGAATGCGAGTGGGTTCATTTTACTGTGCTATGGAGGGAAAACAGAAGTAGTGGGAAGATAGTGTATTTACCACACCAGTTATGGTCCCAACGGAAGATGCAATTATATCAGGAGATCATCCAATAAATCGTGTTGGGTTTCAACGGACCTAGACGTCCGGTCGATGTGTTAGAGTTGTGAAGGACAAATATGATGAGTTATTGGAATGTATATATATGGTATGGAAAGATCCTTCAAATAATTTATACATATTTAAGGTTGGTTCTTTTCATGGGGTAAGAATCGCCCCCAGAGAATGACGAAGAGTATATGAGTAAATGGGGTAGCTCAGCAGTGTTAAGTCAACATAGCAAAAGAGAAAATTGGCCGTCGATGTTTGTGACAAGCCTACGAAGAGGGCAAGCCGGCCAACGCAACGCTATCTACTAAACTCTATTTTAAGAAAATGTTCCGAAGACGTCACCCCCGAGATTCTCTACAATATGTAGTATATGTGATCTGAACGGTTGTACCAGGTCACAATGACTGTGTCCGAATATATATGGTCATGAGCAATAAGTTAACTGAGCCTTAAAGGAATTGTTGTGAATGTGGAATTTTGGAGAAATACAATTTTAGGAAAGCACTCAGGCTACACGCTCCATTGCAGTTAATATTTATCCTACATGGCCAGCCAGATGTATAGGTCAGGATGTTAGAGGTGGAGGTGAAAATCCTAGAGGTGGAGACCCAACCATTGATATACTTTTTATGGTATGAGGGGGGTCATTACACCAAATGTGGTCATCACACGTATAATTCAGATTGTTATAGACAGAATAATTTTCCCTTAATTTGATTTGGTTTTTGAAAGAAAATTTAGGCGAGTCCTTTTAACATGCTCCATTCATGAGCGAGCATCGTAATCATCAAATCTACTTAGGGAAATACTCACGTTGAGATATTACATGAGGATAGACATCCCTATTATTAGGTGTTAGTCACTAAAATATCCATGAGGCTAAGAGTAACTTTATATTACTTATTACAGTGGGTTTTGATATAATTTTCGGGATAACTAATTTTAATCGTTAATTGTGCTCCCTATCAGTATGAGGGCTTATTTTATGTCGTGATTATCTTTGACGGACAATTATTGAAAGGAAGAAAGAAAGGAAATGAAAAATTTCAGATGATATGATGTGCAAGCATTGTGATTCAGAGTTGAGGATGAGATCCTCCAATTTTTGGCATAATGTGAAATATTTCTAAGCCGAGCTTCAAGTTGCGGTGGATATCATATGAGGACTGGGTCCTGGTAGTAAGAGTTTATGTGTTTAAAATTCTTCTTTTATGAATTAATACTTACGTATCGCATTCGTAAATAAGAGTCATGTTCGTTAGGACTATTTGACAATTCATGTATATTTTCTATTCATATTTAGCCATTTCTATTTTGAAACCGTTGAGCTTAGCCTTTGAGACGAGCACCAAGTAAGGATAAATATGACGCATTAATTCGGGAAAATAAATCACGAGGTCACCATACCTCATTCTGAGTAAAGTGGGATTTGTAGAATAAGGTATTCGATAACAGGGTTAATTGACGATGTTGTAATTTAAGAATAACTCGTATGGCCAGACTTCAGAGTCATGGATATGTGCATACGCATGAGTGTGTTCGTGCCTTATTTAGACTTGTTCGTTGTAGTCTTCATTGTTTCCATATTGACATACTCCTGCAGTCACGAGGAGCATGCGCAACATCTCAGAGTGACTTTGCAGACTCCGAAAGATAGCCAACTATATGCAAAAATTTCGAAGTGTGAATTTTGGCTAAGTTCAGTTGCATTCCTGGGTCATATTGTGACGGCAGCAGGTATTCAGGTTGATTCGAAGAAGATTGAGGCAGTCAAGGACTGACCTAGACTGACATCAGCCACAGAGATTTGGAGTTTCTTGGGATTAGCGGGTTATTATCGGCGATTCGTGGAGGGGTTTTCACCTATTGCAACCCCACTGACCAGATTGACACAGAAAGGTGTTCAATTTGAATGGTCGGATGAATGTGAGGCGAGCTTTCAAAAGCTCAAAACAGCCTTGACCACAGCACCGGTATTGATTTTTACCCACAGGTACGGGACCTTATACTGATTATTGTGATGCTTCCCGTAT
Organism: Nicotiana noctiflora; assembly: GCA_032618575.1. Lineage (NCBI taxonomy): Eukaryota > Viridiplantae > Streptophyta > Magnoliopsida > Solanales > Solanaceae > Nicotiana > Nicotiana noctiflora. The sequence goes on along the minus strand of JASVEL010013248.1, from coordinate 270,048 downwards.
TGGGCTTGGTGCAGTGTTAATGCAGGATGGCAAGGTTATTGCCTATGCTTCGAGGCAGTTGAAAATGCATGAAAAGAATTACCCAGAGCATGATGTAGAATTTGCGGCGATTATTCACGCATTGAAGATCTGGAGGCATTATTTGTATGGTGTATAGTATGTGAAGTATACACCGATCATAAGAGCCTTCAGTATTTGTTTAAACAAAAGAGTTGAATTTGAGGCAGAGAAGGTGGCTGGTATTGCGGAAAGATTATGATGTCACCTTTTTATATCATCAGGGAAAAAGCAAACGTGGTGGCTAACGCTTTGAGTAGGAAGTCAGCAAGTATGGGCAATCTTGTTTATATTCCAGCCAATCAGAGGCCAATTGCTTTGGATGTTTAGTCCTTGGCCAATCGATTTGTGAGGTTGGATATTTCTGAGCCTAGTCGAGCACTAGCTTGGGCGATCGCTCGCTCTTCATTATTGGAGCGTTTCCGCGATCAACAATATAATGATTCCTATTTATGTGACCTTAGAGACACGGTTCAGCGAGGAGGTGCTAATCAGGTCACCTTAGATGCTGATGGGATCAATTCCTGCCTTTGGCAGAGTTTGCTTATGATAATAGTTATCAATCGAGCATCCGGATGGCTCCTTATGAAGCGTTTTATGGTAGGCGGTGTCGTTCTCCGGTTGAATGGTTTGAACCGGGAGAAACTCGGTTATTCGGTACAGATTTATTTCAGGAGGCCTTAGATAAGGTCAAGATTATTCAAGATAGGCTTCGCACAGCTCAGTCTAGAAAAAAGAGCTATGCAGATCGCAAGGTTCGAGAGATAACTTTCATGATTGGGGAACGAGTATTGCTCCGAGTGTCGCCTATGAAGGGCGTGATGAGGTTCGGTAAGAAGGGCAAGCTCAGCCCTAGGTATATTGGCCCATTTGAGATTCTAGACCGAGTGGGAGGGGTGACTTACAGACTAGCTTTGCCGCCTAGCTTATCAGCCGTGCATCCAGTTTTTCATGTATCTATGCTTCGGAGATACCACGACGGTTCAGCAGTTTGAGGCCATGAACAACTTCATTTCAGGTATTATGACTTGCACATGTGGTCGGAATTGAACTTTGGAAAGTTCGAAGTTGATTTAGAAAGAAAATCCTCATTTCAGAAATTTAAAGTTGAAAGAATTAGCTAAGATCGGATTTTTGAGTAAATGACCTCGGAATCAAGATTCGAAGGTTCTAGCAGGTATGTATGATGATTTTTGGACTTGTGTGACAACTCAAAGGGTCATCACTTATTTTATTAATCATTTCGAGCTTCTGAGGCCTTGAAAACCTCATTCTATATTGCCTCAATTTACGTGCACAATCCGAGCATGTAGTCGGAAAGATTTTGTGATAGAAAATATGAATTCTATGAGAAATTTGGATAAAAATGATATTAATATTGATATGGTTGACTTCGGTCAACATTTTTGGTAAACGGATCCGGACCCGAGATTGGATGGTCCCGAGAGGTCCGTAGGAAAATATGGGACTTGGACATGCGTCCGGAGTCGAATTCGAGGCCTAGAGCCTAAGTTATGAATTTTTATGTGAAATTGTTTTTGATGTAATTATTAAAGGAAATAAATTAATTGACCTTGGTATCGGGCTCGTATTTTGGTTCCGACGCCCGGTACAAGTCTCAAATATTATATATGTGATTTCTGTAAAGTTTGGGGACATTTGGATGTCATTTGAGATGTTTTGGACCTTGAGTCCCAAGTTTGAAAGTTTTGAAAACTAAAGGTATGAAAATCATGCATTTGAGGCTTGATTTGATTAAAACGAAGTGATATTGGCGATGTGATCGCACGAACAAGTTCATAATGTGTTTTTGAGGTTATGTACATGTTGGGTTTGGAGCCCGGGGGGCTCGGGTAAAGATTTGATAGGCCGTTGGATGAAATTCTGAATTTTTGAAATGCTGGTTTTTCACCCAGCTGTTGGCTTCGCAATTGCGAACTATTTCTCGCAATTGCGAAGGGGACAGGCTCGCAAATGCGAACATTCATCGCAAATGCGAAGCCCCCTTTGGCCCAGCCTTGTTCGCAAATGCGAACAATAGTTCGCATTTGCGAAGGTCCCCAGTGCTGCCTTGGTTCGCAAATGCGAACATCCCTGTGACTGCCAGTGTTCGCAAATGCGAACTTATGTTCGCAAATGCGAACTTCCCACCCTTAGCTTATTTTTCAAACTCCAGAAATTGGTCGGGGTTCGCAATTGCGAACCCATGTTCGCAAATGCGAACACAGAGACCCGAAAAACACGAATTTCAGTCATTTCTTCACATTTTACAAAACCAAAACACCCATTTGCGATTCTTCAAGGATTTCTTCTTCATCAAAATGATTGTAAGTCACTTTTTACTTAATTCTTTCAATTCCTAACATCATTAAACATGTTTTTCATAAGAAATCAATGATTTTCATGGTAGAATTCTTTTTTTGTTAGAAAATAGGGTTTTTCATAAATTGGGAAATTGGACCTCGAATTGAGGTCCGATTTTGGAACAAATCATATACATGAAATCGAGGGGGGATGGGTAACCGGATTTTGGTCCTAACCCCGAATTCCGACCATGTGGGCCCGGGGTTGAAATTCACTATTCATGGCAGAATGTTGTAAAAGTTGTATTTGGTATTAAGAATTAGTTTGTGGAGTAGAATTGATGATATTAAATCAATTGTGTATAGATACGGTTGGATTGGAGCCAAATTGAAAGAAAAGACATTTCCACGGATTGAATTGTTCATAAGCATTCGAGGTAAGTGTTTGTTCTATCCTAGCTTGAGGGAATAGGATTATGTGCTATGTGTTATGTGATCGAGTACGGTGTATTGCTGTGGTGACGAGCATCCATACACTGGCGTCTAGTATGACCGTGAGTCGTTGAAAAATGATTATTTTGAGATATATTACAGATGAATTGTTATTGTTCTCCCTTGTTGGGACTTGTTGTGAAGATAATTATTGATTGCCCTTGATGGGACGGTTTATGAATTACTGTTTCCTTCTTTGCCCTTAACTGCGATTGTTATTTGGGTGAGGAAGAGTGATAATGCACGAAGGGTGATGCCGTGCCATGTTTATTTATTTATGCACGAAGGTTAATGTCGTGCCATGTTTAATTATTGATTATGCACGAAGGATCATGCCGTGCCCTGTTATTGAACCATGTACGAAGGATCATGCCGTACTATGGATGTGAGGATGAGAGTAAAAGCACGAAGGGTGATGCCGTGTACTTTATTTGTTTATTTGGTGAGGATGAGAGTAAAAGCACGAAGGGTGATGCCGTGCAATTGCTTGCTATTTCTTGAATTGATATTACTTGTTTTTCCATTATATTTTATTTGGGTGATGCCGTGCAACTATTTGCCATTCCTTGACTTGATATTACTTGTGTTTCCATTATACCTTGTTTTCCTTGTGAACTTATTTGATTGTTATTTGGATGAGGAAGAGTGATAATGCACGAAGGGTGATGTCGTGCCATGTTTATTTATTTATGCACGAAGGTTAATGTCGTGCCATGTTTATTTATTGATTATGCACGAAGGATCATGCCGTGCCCTATTATTGAACCATGTACGAAGGATCATGCCGTACTATGGATGTGAGGATGAGAGTAAAAGCACGAAGGGTGATGCCGTGTACTTTATTTGTTTATTTGGTGAGGATGAGAGTAAAAGCACGAAGGGTGATGCCGTGCAATTGCTTGCTATTTCTTGAATTGATATTACTTGTTTTTCCATTATATTTTATTTGGGTGATGCCGTGCAACTATTTGCCATTTCTTGACTTGATATTACTTGTGTTTCCATTATACCTTGTTTTCCTTGTGAACTTATTTGATTGTTATTTGGGTGAGGAAGAGTGATAATGCACGAAGGGTGATGCCGTGCCATGTTTATTTATTTATGCACGAAGGTTAATGCCGTGCCATGTTTATTTATTGATTATGCACGAAGGATCATGCCGTGCTCTATTATTGAACCATGTACGAAGGATCATGCCGTACTATGGATGTGAGGATGAGAGTAAAAGCACGAAGGGTGATGCCGTGTACTTTATTTGTTTATTTGGTGAGGATGAGAGTAAAAGCACGAAGGGTGATGCCGTGCAACTCCTTGCTATTTCTTGAATTTATATTACTTGTGTTTACATTATACTTTGTTTTTCCTTGTGAATTTATTAACTGTGGTTAATTGTTGAATTCTTTAAGATATTCCTTATTGTGTTAATACTTGATTATTTCTTGTTATTTTGTGGTACATATATATATATTGAATTGTACAGGTTTATGTGAGTGTCTGGTCCTAGGCTTGTCACTACTTCGCCGGGATAGGCCAGGCACTTACCAGCACATGGGGTCGGTTGTGCTGATACTACACTTCTGTGCGTTTTTGCACAGGTCCAGGTTACGATCAGGAGCAGCAGCAGTAAATCGATTGCATGGAAGTTAATCACATTTGAGACCGAGGTAGCTTGCAGACGTCCGCAAGCCCGGCGTCTCTCTCTTTACTTATGTTTTAGTTGTAGTCTCTTTGTTCCGAGACACACAGATTATGTTATATTTCTTTCAGACTTTTATGTGTAGTATTCGGTAGTAGTTCGTGAGTTGGTGACTCCACGTCTTGGGTAGAGGATTTTCAGTATGGTTTTACCTTGAAACTGCTTAATACTATTTCGATAAAGTATTCCGCATTTATTTAATTAAAATTGTATTAAAAACAGGATAGTATGAATACAGTGGCTTGCCTAGCTACCACGAGTAGGCGCCATCACGATCCTGATGTTGGGGAAAAATCCGGGTCGTGATAGCCACCCACTATGAACTCGTCCTCTACATATCTCCACTATATCACTACTATGCTTCCACCTCTCAAGTGCCACCACCCTTGTCAAAACAAGTGCCACCCCAGGTTGCTCCGGTATATGTAGCGCCTCTACCTGCCGCCTTGCATAACTCATCTAGTGAACCATTGTTCCACGTACAAGACACCCACTACTACCCACCTGAACCAACCTTCCGGCAGCATGAATCTCACACTCCATTGATGGAAGCAATCGAAGATAAACCTGTTAAGAATGCAGAACAGGAGGAGATGGCCAGGAAAATGAAGAGTTTGGAGCATGCCTTTCGTAATATGCAGGGGTTAGGGGGTCAGGTAAGTGTGGCGTACAAAGACCTATGTCTGCTTCCGGAAGTGCAAATTCCTATCGGATTCAAGTTGCCGAAGTTTGACATGTACAGTGGACACGGAGATCCGGTGGCCCATCTTAGGGGATACTGTAGCAAAATGCGGGTCAAAGGGGGAAGAGATGAGCTTCTGATGGCATATTTCAGCCAAAGTTTGAGTGGTTCCGCTTTGGAATGGTACACGCGCCAAGATCACACCAGATGGTTTATCTGGGATGATCTCGCACAAGCATTTACGAACCATTTTCAGTACAATTGGGAAATCATACCGGATAGGTTGTCACTCACAAAGATGGAAAAGAAACCTGGTGAAAGCTTTAGAGAATACGGCTTTAGATGGAGAGAACAGGCGACAAGGGTGGACCCACCGATGAAAGAAAGTGAAATGGTGGACTGTTTCTTGCAGGCTTTGGAGCCTACTTACTATGGACACCTAGTGCCATTGGGAAGAATTTTAATGAAGTTGTAAAAATGCGAAGTTTCATGGAAGAAGGATTGAAAACTAACAAGATTATGAGTTTTTCAGCAATCTAGACCACAAATCAGTCCATTCAGACTGGGAGCGGAGGAACCGTTGGGAAGAAGAAGAAAGAAGAAGTGTCAATTGTGGAGAGCAAGCCCTAGAACCGCGGCCAATACCATCACCCACCACGACCATATCAGCCATACCCACCAACCACATATAATCCACCAGCATCATACAACCCACCTCCACCATACTACCCACCAACTACCCCACACTTCCATAATTCACAAGCCTAAACTTATCCACCACCACCACAGGTATGGCGAGCCCAGGCCTTGCAGAATGTTTACCTCACACAAAATACCTACCTTTCTTCTAGAGCTTACAGAAACCCGAACAAACCCAAATTCAGGCCCGACCCGGAGATGAGGAATAGGAATCAGGCGAAGAAAATGTTCGCCCAGCTGGGGAAATCCTATACTAGCCTCTATCACCGATTGAAGGAATTGGGAATGTTGAGCCCAATCGAGTCAAAGCTTCCGAACCCACCTCCAAAGAACATCGATCAGTCGGTCAGGTGCGAGTATTGCTCTGGGGCACCGGGACACGACACTGAGAAATGTTGGCATTTGAAGAACGCTATTCAAGAACTCATTGATAGCCGGAGGATTGAGGTACAGGCTCCGAAGGCACCGAACATTACTCAAAACCCACTGCCAGCTCATCATGAAACACATATGATAGAGTTGGCACAAGAGGAGAGCAGCCGGAAGCCATCCCAGTCGGTCATGATGATCAAGGCCAGTAGCAAAACAGAGAAGGAAATTGAGAAAGGAAAAGTGATAGCTGAAGAACCAGTGAAAAAGCAACTAGCGGTGGAAAATTTGAAAGTTATGGTACCAGGTGTGAAACCAGTGTTAACAGTGAAGGGCGCAAGCATGGAACCGTTAATTATAAGACCAGTGGTACATATGCCGGTAGTAGATACCAAGACTGTAACTTGGAACTACAACAAGGTGGCAGTGGTTTACAAAGGGAAAGAAGTGACTGGAGAGATCAACGAGACGCACGGTCTAACTTGGTCTGGGAGGTGTTTTGCCCCGGAAGAGTTGAGAAAAATGAAGGTAGTGAAAGAAAGTCAGTTGAAGAAGCTTGTGTCCGAAGAAGAAGCAGAAGAGTTCCTCAAGAAGATAAAATCTCAGGATTACTCCATAGTGGAACAGTTGAGGAAAACACCTGCACAAATCTCTTTTCTCTCATTGTTGATCCATTCGGAAGAACACAGAAAAGTTCTGATGAAGATATTGAATGAGGCGCATGTCCTTGAGAAGATCTCGGTTTGTCATCTCGAAAAGATTACCAACAAGATCTTCGAATCCAACAAGATTACATTCTCAGACAGTGAATTGCCCATTGACGGGACTGAACATAATAGGGCGCTTTATCTCACAGTGAAAAGTGAGGAGTCAGTGGTCACCAGGGTGTTGATGGATAATGGCTCAAGTGCAAACATTTGCCCGTTGTCAACTTTTGGGAAGTTGAGTATCAGTCCCGACAGAATTAGAAGAAACAGTGAGAATGTGAGAGGATTTGATGGCGGAAGTAAGAACACTTTGGGGGATATCGTCTTGGAGGTTACCATCGGGACCATGGACTTTACAATGGAGTTTCAGGTATTAGACATTGCTGTGTCTTACAATTTATTGCCGGGTCGACCATGGATCCACGCAGCCAAAGTCGTGCCGTCATCCTTGCACCAAATGGTCAAGTTTGAATGGGAGCAACAAGAAGTCGTAGTGCATGAAGAGGGAGATACCTGCACTATCATAATGCCATTTGATGATACTGATGGAGACAAAGGTCCTTGGGTATACGAGGTGACGGATACTCTAACCGTGAACAAGATTGGTGAGGCTGAAAAGCTGCCAATCCCTACAGTGGCACCTGCCGCTGTGATGGTTGCCTGGGAAATGCTCAAAAATGGATTTGCACCAAGTAAGGGGCTAGGGAAAGCTTTACAAGGAATCACTCAACCAGTTCAGCTGCCAATGAACAAAGACACCTTCGGTTTAGGATTCAAACCCACCTATGCCGATATCCATAAAGCCCAGAAAACCAAAAAGAAAAACTGGACCCTGCCTAAACCCGTCCCCAAACTATCCGACATCTTTGCCAAGCCTGGTACTGAACATCTGACATCTACTGCATCTAGGTACATTGAGACCAGACCCGATGATGAGCTCTTGATGAGGTTTGAGATGATATTTGGGGATGTGAACATGGTTGAAATGGGAGAAGGTACTAGCAGGATGGACGTTCAGTTCGTGGGATCTGGTGTTATGCTCAACAACTGGGAAGTCACTCATTTGCTGATCAAAAAGGAGTCTTGGTAGTTAGCTCTTGAAATTCATCATCATTTCCCCAGAAAAGCAATTTTACTTTTTGTAGTTCCCCCACCCCCCCATGGAAATCAAAATGTACCCAAAACTTTGTTCATCTTTGAGATATCTATGGAATGCAGTTTTCTTTTTTTGCCTTATTTTTTATCTTTTATTTTGTACAGTTCCATATGTGCTGATTCTGATGACATGTCATACATGAAGAATTCCCGGCCCAGTTCTGACAATCGAATTATCATACAAGAAATTGAGAATGATAGTGAGATAGAATATAAGGATGAGGAAACCCTGGAGGAAATAAGTAAGGACTTGAATCAATATGAGGAAAAACCCAAACCAAACTTGAGTGAGACAGAATCCATCAATTTGGGAAGCAGAGATAATGTCTGGGAAATGAAAATCAGTGTCCATTTGGAAACCTCCCTCAGGGAATAGTTGATAAGGTTGCTGCATGAATTCAAGGACATATTTGCTTGGTCCTATAATGACATGCCCGGACTTAGTACTGACTTGGTGGTACACAAGTTGCCTATCTATCCCGAATGCCGGTCAGTAAAGAAAAAGTTGCAAAAATTCAAAACGGACATCAGCGTAAAGATAAAAGAAGAGGTGAATAAGCAGTTTGAGGCAAAGGTCATACGAGTTACTAAGTACCCCACTTGGTTGGTAAATGTTATGCTAGTCCCTAAGAAAGATGGAAAAACCAGAGTGTGTGTAGATTACAGAGACCTTAACAAAGCAAGTCCAAAGGATGATTTCCTATTGCCAAACATCCACATATTGATCGACAATTATGCTAAGCACGAGATCGGCTCATTTGTAGATTGTTACGCCGGTTATCACCAGATTCTGATGGATGAAGAAGATGCGGTGAAAACTGCTTTCATTACACCTTGGGGAACGTATTGCTATAGAGTGATGCCGTTTGGGTTAAAGAATGCCGGAACAACTTATATGAGGGAAATGACCACGATGTTCCATGACATGATTCATCGAGAAATCGAAGTGTATGTGGACGATGTCATCATAAAGTCCAAGAAGCAACATGATCATGTGAGGGATTTGAGGAAGTTTTTCCAAAGACTCCGGAGGTACAATCTTAAACTCAATCCTACCAAAATGCGCCTTCAGAGTGCCTTCAGGGAAGCTGTTGGGGTTCATAGTGAGTCGGCGAGGCATTGAACTAGATCCGTCAAAGATCAAAGCCATCCAGAGTCTACCTCCACCGAAGAACAAAAAGGAAGTAATGAGCTTATTGGGAAGGCTAAATTATATTAGCCGGTTCATCGCTCAGTTGACATCAATATGCGAGCCGATCTTCAAGTTGTCAAAGAAAGATGCAGCAGTGAAATGGACCGACGGATGTCAGGAAGCCTTCGACAAAATCAAGGAATATCTAGCTAATCCTCCAGTGCTAGTTGCTCCAGAGCCGGGAAGACCTTTGATCTTATATTTGACAGTGCTTGACAACTCTTTTGGTTATGTGCTAGGGCAGCACGATGAGACAGACAAGAAAGAGCAGGCTATATATTACCTTAGTAAGAAATTCACATCTTACAAGGTAAAATATACTCAACTAGAAAGAACTTGTTGTGCATTGACTTGGGTAGCCCAGAAGCTAAAGCATTATTTGTCAGCATATACCACGTACCTGATATCATGGTTGGATCCTCTAAAGTACATATTCCATAAGCCCATGCCTACAGGAAGACTTGCTAAATGGCAGATTCTGCTTACAGAATTTGACATCATTTATGTAACTCATACGGCGATGAAGGCGCAGGCAGTTGCATATCACTTAGCGGAGAATCCCGTGGATGATGAATACGAGCCATTAAAGACATATTTTCCGGATGAGGAGGCAATGAATGTTGGAACAGGGTGAGAAGCCAGGATGGAAGATGTATTTCGACGGAGCCGTCAACAGTAAGGGAGTTGGTATCGGAGCAGTACTCATTTCAGAAACAGGTCAACATTATCCCGTCACCGCACAACTTTGATTTTTCTGTACCAACAATATGGCCGAATATGAAACGTGTATCTTGGGGTTGAGGATGGCAATAGATATGGGTGTTCAAGAGATTTTGGTCATGGGTGACTCGGATCTTTTGATACACTAAATCCAGGGCGAATGGGAAACAAGGAATCTGAAATTGATACCTTACCGACATTGTTTGCATGAATTGTCCCAAAGATTCCAGTCCATAGAATTCAAACATATCCCAAGAATGCACAACGAAATTGCACGTGCTCTGGCCACACTGTCCTCCATGTTACATCATCTGGACAAAACATATATAGAACCACTCCAGATCCAGGTGCGTGATCAGAATGCTTGCTATTTTGCTGTGGAAGGAGAATTGGACAGAGAACCGTGGTATCACGACATCAGGGAATACTTGAAGGCAGGCAAATACCAGGAACAGGCCACCGGAGATCAGAAAAGAGCTATCAGACGCTTGGCTAATGGTTTTTTCCTCGGTGGAGGAATCATATATAAGAGAACACCAGACCCTGGGATTGTTGAGATGTGTGGATGCGCAACAAGCTGATGAGATTATGATTAAGGTACATGCTGGAGCCTGTGGACCCCATATGAGTGGGTATATCCTAGTAAAGAAGATTCTGAGAGCCAGGTATTACTGGCTCACCATGGAGCGGGATTGTATCAGGTAAGTGAGGAAATGTCACCAATGCCAAGTACATAGAGATCTAATTCACTCACCGCCTTATGAATTACATACGATGTCTACAACCTGGCCATTTGTCGCTTGGGGCATGGATGTTATCGGACCAATAGAGCCAGCAGCTTCTAATGGGCACATATTCATTTTGGTCGCGATTGATTACTTCACTAAGTGGGTTGAAGCAAAAACTTTCAAGGCGGTGACAAAGAAAGTTGTGGTCGATTTTGTACATGAAAATATCATATGCCGGTTCGGAATTCCCAAGGTGGTCATCACAGACAACGGAGGAAACCTCAACAGTCACCTCATGGCGGAAGTCTGCCAGAGATTTAAGATCACACATCGTAATTCCACACCATACAGGCCAAAGGCAAAAAGGGCAGTAGAAGCTGCAAACAAAAATATCAAGAATATCCTCAAGAAAATGGTGGAGGAATCCAGACAATGGCATGAGAAGTTACCTTTTGCTCTTATGGGTTATCGCAAAACGGTGCGCACTTCTATTGGCGCCACACCTTATTCATTGGTGTATGGGACATAGGCTGTTATACCCGTAAAAATAGAGATATCGTCATTGCGGATCATAGCTGAAGCTGGAATAGATGACGAAGAATGGGTAAAAGCCCGGTTGGAGCAATTGAGTCTGATTGACGAGAAGAGGTTGGCCGCAGTTTGCCACGGTCAGTTGTATCAATGAAGAATGGCCAGAGCATATAATAAGAAGGTGCATCCTCGGAAGTTTGAAGTTGGGCAACTCGTATTGAGGCGTATCTTACCGCATTGGGCCGAAGAAAAGAGCAAATTTGCGCCAAACTGGCAGGGACCATTTGTGGTATCACGGGTGTTGTCTAAGGGGGCATTATATTTGACAGATGTTGAAGGAAAGTGCGTAGAGACTGCTATCAATTCAGATGCAGTCAAAAGATACTATGTATGATTCCTTTTCAATTGTATGATTGTATTTTAGTGTTATTTTGGAATTGAAATGACGAAGGCGTTTTATTCTCTATCCAAACACTTTATCCATTGACACCCCCTTTGAGCCATGTTCGATATATTCTTTCATAACCCTCTCTCGGAATTGCATATGGCACAATAAAGAAAAATTGAAAATGACAAAATGAAAAAAAAATGATGATGAAAAAAAATGAAGAAAAAAGGAAAAAAAATGAAAAAGACAAAGAAATCCGGAAAAAAAAAGTCAAAAAGAAATTCATCAATTGATGGCGTAGTATTGAACTACGTTTGACTTGATCCCGAAAGGGTACATAGGCAGCCTTATTGAGGTTCAGTCACAATAAAGAAAAATCAAAAAAATCCCCCACATATTGAAACTGGAGCAGAAGTTATGTTTTATAATTCCGAGAGTTGTAAATATTTTTAAACCCTCGTAAATTTTTGAGCCTTTATACCTTTCTTTCTTAACCCATCCAAAAGCCACGTTACAATCCAAAGAAAGACCTTCTGATCAATTTCAAGAGAATAACAAATGCAACGAAATAGAAAACAAAATACAAAAAGGAAAAAATGAAAAATGAAAAAAATGAGAGAGTCCCATCAGTGAAAACCTTAACCGGCACCGTGAGGCGACTGTGAGTTTGAGAGAAATAAAATGAAAGAGTCTTGTCAGTGAAACCTTTAGCGACACTGCAAGACGATTGTGAGGCCAAGAGAGAATAAATGAGAGAGTCCTATTAGTGAAAACCTTTCGAGGCACCGTAGGGAGATCGCGAGGACTACCATGATAAGAGAAAATTCAACAAGAATAGTATCGGTTTGGGTTGAGAACAATCCAGAGTCAGAATGATGGGTTGAATGAACTGGGTCGGAGTTTAAATACATGGCATGATCAAGAAAATCAGCCACCATACCCAGATAAGTTCTACCACTTCTCCAAAACACCCTTACCCTCTTTCATTTTTCTGCATTTCACTGTTTGCCTTTTTGAGAGCTAACTACCAGCTTCGATGATAAGAGCTGAAATAACACTGGATCACAAAAGAAGAGAAATGGGGTGGGTAAGAAAACAAAAAGTAGGGAAGAGATAGTCAGCTAAAAGACAGATCCAAAAGGAAAAGAAAACAAAAAGTGAAAAACAAGAAAATACAAAAAGAGCTTGCAAGAGATAGTCAGCTAAAAGACCACACAGTTGGAGAAAAAACAGAAAGAGGAAAGCAATAAGAAGTAGGGACGGCATATGCCAGTTGCCTGCACCTTATATCTAATAAATTTTTGTTTTGTGATTTAGATAGGAACAAATCGTCACTAATCACTTTAAAGTGAATGTGACCAATGTGGAAATATAGAAAACACCAAAAGAGAAAGGTCGGCAATAAGTGAAGGAATTCACAAGTGAAAATCATTCAGTCAAAGAAAATACCAAAAACAAGAGGAAGGTAGCATCTTTAAAATCCATTCCCCGGTTATCAAACCGAGGGAATACTTTTCTGCAAATTTTTAATTTCTTGCATCAGGCGCCCACCTGGATAACAAGGGAATACTTTTCTGCAAATTTTAATTTCTTGCATCAGGCGCCTACCTGGATAACAAGGGAATATTTTCTGCAAAATTTTAATTTCTTTCATCAGGCGCCTACCTGGATAACAAGGGAATACTATTCTGCAAAATTTTTAATTTCTTGCATCAGGCGCCCACTTGGATAACAAGGGAATGCGTTTCTGCAAATTTTTAATTTCTTGCATCAGGCGCCCACCTGGATAACAAGGGAATACTTTTCCGCAAATTTTTAATTTCTTGCATCAGACGCCCACCTGGATAACAAGGAAATACTTTTCTGCAAATTTTGATTTCTGCAACCCAGGCGCCCACCTGGATAACAAGGGAATACTTTTCTGCAAAATTTTTAATTTCAAGCATCAGGCGCCCACCTGGATAACAATGGAATGTTTTTCTGCAAAATTTTAATTTCACGCATCAGGCGCCCACCTGGATAATAAGGGAGTACTTTTATGCAAACTTTTAATTTCTTGCGTTATGCGCCCACCTGGATAACAAGGGAATACTTTTCTGCAAAATTTTTAATTTCAAGCATCAGGCGCCCACATGGATAACAAGGGAATATTTTTTTGCAAAATTTTAATTTCACGCATCAGGCGCCCACCTGGATAACAAGGGAATATTTTTCTGCAAAAACTTTAATTTTCATGCATCAGGCGCCCACCTGGATAACAAGGGAATATTTTTCTGCAAATTTTGATTTCTGTATCTCTGTTTTGTGTTAGCTAACATAAGTAACACCATAACCTAAAAAGCCCATACTGGGGCAGAAGAAAGTTTGTTATTTTTTGTTTTGTTTTGAGCAGGCATCAGCTCAAGGACAAGAAGTATCATTGAAAATCAAAAAGAGGGGGAAGCAATAAAAAGAAAATCAACAAAAAAAAGAGTCAGCATCACAGAAAATCAAAGAAAAGAGACAAGGAGAAGCAAACAAGAAGCTAGAATAGGAACAATTGTAATTGTAGAATCGTAGCTTAGAATAGCTTCTTCATTTTACATTTTACCTTTACATAGTGTAATAAGGGGGTCAGCAAGCAAGTAACAGCATCAACAACAGTAAAATCGCAGCTTCATGGTAGTCCCAGCTACTAGACACTTCTGAATTACACTGACCCGATTCTCGTTTAGCCCGGGATATGTAGGCAACCTCTAAAAGCAGGGTGCGGTCAAAAAGTTTTCCAAAAAGCTTTCACGGAATATGCCAATGTGCAAAAATCTCTCATTACTCCTCACTTGTCTTTGCACTGAAACTCTTCGTATTCCCGAGCAAAGAGGGGCAACTGTGAGCACATGATTTTAGCACTAGGCAAACAAGTTCCAAAATTAAAATAAATAATATTTTTGGTTGCAATTACATGTTTTGTTTGAAATAAAAAGCATTTGTGTGATTGAATAATTAGAAATTAAAATTAGAAAAAGAAAAAAAACAGGTTAAGTACTTGTATTGTTGAATTGATTAGTTAAAAAAGAAAAATCATCAAAAATAGCTTTAATTAGCGGAAATTAAGGAAAAATGGGAGAAAATTGCCAAAAAATATTAGATAATTAGTGTAAGTAGGAAATTAAGTATTTTAAAAAATACAAAAGAAAAGAAAATAAAAATACAAAAGAAAGTGCATAAAAATAATTAAAACAATCAAAAAATGCAAAAATACATTGGGTTTGATTAATTTGGGCCAAAAGAAATTGAAATTGTAGGCCCAAGGGGATTCGGTCCAGGCAACTAGGGATTTGATCTCAGCCGTTCATGAGATTTGATCTGATGGCTGAGAATCAATCTAGAACTTTTAATTAATTAAGACATGAGACCCAATCTCAGCCGTCCATCAGGCCAAATCCAACGGCCAAGAAGTGATCCAAAAGGTGAAGGTGAGATTCAATCTCCACCGTTCAATCAGTCTGAATCCAACGGTGGAAATAATTGGTCAAAATTAATGTGTTAATTAAATAAATAGGATTGATCTGAGCCGTCCGTTTAGATGATCTGATGGTCGAGACCTTTGGTCTTCTAGGTAGCCAAACGGTGTTGTTTAAGTAACGCACCTAAGAGTCGTTGATCTCCATCAAACCAACAGCCCGGATTACCTCAACTCCTTCGCCTATAAAAGGCTTGTTTCTGAAGGGAGACGGCCATTTCTCAAACCCTTCTAACCCTAGCCGCCTCCAAATCCTCCTTCTTCTCCCTCTTCGTCTTCATCATCCCTCATCAACCCTAGCTGGCCATGGAGGCCACCACCTCCTACGGTGGTCTCTGGCATCCCTCCAATCCTTCTTCTCCTCTTCTCTTTCTTCTTCATCTTCTTCTTCTTCATCAAACCCTAGAAAACCCTAGAAACATACCACTTTTTCTTGATAGCCGGTCACTGGAACCTACCTCCAGTGACCACCAAACAATGAATCTCCACTCCAAACCAATGCCAAATGGACCGCCTTGGTCAGATCCACCCAACCCTACCACTCACCTCCTTCGAACATACCCAGAACTCTTTGAATATCCCAAAAGAAGTCGTCGGAATCCTAACTCCGGTGACTCAAAACTTGAACCTTTCAAAGATCTGATCTTTTTACCCTCCCAAACACCCCACTGTAACCAAAACTCAAAAGACTTCGCCTTGAAGTCTAAAAGAAAAAAAAATAGAAAGAAAAGATGAAAAAATGAAAAACAAAAAGAGAAGAACAAAGGTCTGGGGGAGCAGATATGAAAAGAAATAAGGAAAAAGGGAAAGCTTGGGGAACAGACCCCGCTAAGCTAAGTACCCTCTCCCTTTCTTGCTTGTCTTCTTTGTTATTTTTTGTTATTCTCCGTGTGTTTAGCATGTTTTTGTTAGTTAGTCGCATGAACTAGGATTTTAGTATTTAAGGTTTTAATTTGTTTGCTTGGTTTCCTGTTTAAAGATCTATTCTTTATCTTCGTATGATATTTCTTATTATATTAGACTGCATGTTTTAGGGTTTTGTTCTTTGAGAAATACCTTTCATATGTTCTGAATTCTTCTCATCTTTCATATTTTTCATCGCTCATATGTTTACATTGAGGGTTTTTCCCTGTTTGTCTGTTCATCTTCTTTTGTTTCTTATCTTTCATCTTGTATGTTTTTCTGTTTTTCTTTAGATCTTGAAATCCCATGACTACATCTGTTAGTTTAGGTTTCTTAACTTGCTTATCTTCTATATTTTCTTTTTGTGTTATTGGCTTCTCTGCTTCAAAAGACCTGCGTAGTATTAGGTTTCATCTTGACTATTCTTCTTTTTTTCATTTTTTTTATGGTTCTTCTGTTCTGTTATCATGTTCTTTTTCTTTTGAGTCTTCAATAGCGTGTCTACTCCTCTCTTTTGGTGATTCTCTATTTAGATTTTTGTTCTGACTTGGAGACTCGACTTAGATATCTTTCTTTTTGTCTTTGTCTTTTGTCTCCTGTTAGTATTAACTTCTTCCATTTTTATGTTTAAGCTTTGACTGCATGAGTCCATCTTTATTAGTTCTCAATAAGTTTGAATGAGCCTTCTCTTCTGGTCTTTCTCATGTTTAGTTATAGTGTTAGGACCAACTATTAGCCTCATATCTGAAGTTTTGTTCTGCTCCATCTTTTCCCTTTACATCTCCTGATTAAAACCATGATCTGACTCTAATAGTTGGTCTATACCACCTCTTTTGTTCCTTCATAAGCATGATCATCTGATTTTGTTTCTTATTCTATTACTTGGCATGCTAGATGTTGGGACTCTTCTTTATTGCTTCTCCATGACTATTTTTCTGCTTTATTTTTTATCTTATATATATATATATCAAAGTTAGGATCAGTACTCAAAAATAGATCCTGGCTAGCAAATCTATGCTATTCTGTGGTCTTTGTGTCTAAAATGAGTCTTGCTTTATCTATTACTAACTGTTTGTGAGAGTTTAGCTTCTGTGCATGTCTATGATCATGAACCTTAAAAGTTTTTGAGGGTTTTTTCAAATGTCATCTGACATAACTAGTTGTAATTAGGTGTAAAGTGATATGGGTTCATACTTTGTCACATAAAATTGGATAATACGAATTGATTAACTAAGATTCAACCATATCAAATTGCCTTTTCTGAGTTTTGGTTGATTAATGCATCTTGTTTGATCTTATGTGCCTCTGTATGCAATACATGTTGGAAATGACTGAGTTTTTAGTAGTTCTTGTTAGTGTGAGTATTTGATTAACACTGATCAACCTTAGTGGATTGGTTATAGCTGTTAGTGTTAGGTTCCATGAAAATGGCTAGTTTTTAAATAGGCTTAAGACTGAAAAATGAACAAACATAGGTTATTAGGTAATAAGTGACCAAAAGAGTGGTCAATTTTGCAAGTTGATCAACTCTACAAGGTCCAAACACACTGGTCCATCTCAAAAGGGACTAGTTGTGCAAAATTAGTTAAGTATGCAAATGCATACTCACCAAGGCTCATTTGAGCCCTGAATCTCAGGTGGCTAGGTCTGCAAAGACCTTAGCCCAGCCTGAGTTCAGTTTAATTGGCTAGATTATGCAAGGATTGACTATGTCTGCAATACCAGATTTGCCCAGGCTCTTTTTGAGCCATGAACCACAAGTGGCCAAGCCTGCAAAGGCTTTGGGCCCAATTGTGCTCAGCCAATGGGTTCAGTTACCCAAGCCAAGTCTCAACTTGAGACTGGCTAAAAATTAAATAGTTTAAATACCATAATAAAGCAGGCTAGTCCTGCAATTAGGTTTAAAATTAAAATAAAGGGTTAATTAACTGAAAATGAAATAAAAAGGCTAAGTTCTAAATAATGGAACTGGACAGTCCTTAAATGCCAATGCAAGGATTGGCCATATGTTAAATAAGTGCTAGAAGCTGAATACCAGACCTAGGTAGGTCGGGTAAAACAGCCAGGTCATTAAGGGCATAAAGGGAAGCCAAAAAGGTAAAATAGTGAATTGTATAGAACCTATAGGGTTAAGGGAGTCATTTGTACCCCTGATTTCTACAATTTTGTAGAAGTTTAAGGGTATAATGGTCTCCCTAAAAAGGGAAATCTGTAAATGGCTAGGTTCCATGAAAATGGCTAGTTTTTAAATAGGCTTAAGACTGAAAAATGAACAAACATGGGTTATTAGGTAATAAGTGACCAAAAGAGTGGTCAATCCTGCAAGATGATCAACTCTACAAGGTCCAAACACACTGGTCCATCTCAAAAGGGACTAGTTGTGCAAAATTGGTTAAGTATGCAAATGCATACTCACCAAGGCTCATTTGAGCCTTGAATCTCCGGTGGCTAGGTCTGCAAAGACCTTAGCCCGGCCTGAGTTCAGTTTAATTGGCTAGATTATGCAAGGATTGACTATGTCTACAATACCAGATTTGCCCAGGCTCATTTTGAGCCCTGAACCACAAGTGGCCAAGCCTGCAAAGGCTTTGGGCCCAATTGTGCTCAGCCAATGGGTTCAGTTACCCAAGCCAAGTCTCAACTTGAGACTGGCTAAAAATTAAATAGTTTAAATACCATAATAAAGCAGGCTAGTCCTGCAATTAGGTTTAAAATTAAAATAAAGGGTTAATTAACTGAAAATGAAATAAAAAGGCTAAGTTCTAAATAATGGATCTGGACAGTCCTTAAATGCCAATGCAAGGATTGGCCATATGTTAAATAAGTGCTAGAAGCTGAATACCAGACCTAGGTAGGTCGGGTAAAACAGCCAGGTCATTAAGGGCATAAAGGGAAGCCAAAAAGGTAAAATAGTGAATTGTATAGAACCTATAGGGTTAAGGGAGTCATTTGTACCCCTGATTTCTACAATTTTGCAGAAATTTAAGGGTATAATGGTCTCCTTAAAAAGGGAAATCTGTAAAAATCTTGAACCTCTAGGGATATTGTGGTAAAAGCCTTGAAAATGGAATCTTTTAGAACCTTCCAGCACATGCTGGAAGGGATTTGATAACTGAAATATGGGTCTAAGTGTAAGTTTAATAATTATAAAGGGGGAGAAGTGGGATTTAATCCCATACTTTCTTCCCAAGTCATCAGCCCCTTCCTACACCTATAAATACTCCTGAAAAGAGTGAATGATGGGCTGGCTTTTGAAGAAAAAGTTCAGAGAAAAACATATTAATAGCTAGTCATTGTTTTAAGCATATTCGTGTGGATTTTCTGATCGAGCTTGGTCTGGATTTCTGTGTGCTGTTGTTGTGGTCTTTGTTTGCTAATATTCAAGATCCTACTGTTGCATTGCTGTTCGAGTCATTGCTGTTGCTTATTTGCCTGAATCCCCTTAGACTCATTGGCTTTTTCTTGTTGATCGAGGTATTCTTCTGTCCAAAACAAAGCTGTAAATACTTGATTGAATGAAATGGAGCTTTTGGATTTAGAATTCATTTGATACCTTGTATTTTGTAGTTGTTCTTTCATTAGTTGTTTAAATCTTAGATCTGTAGCGGTAGTATAGAATGTAGTAGCAGAAAAACAAACACAGAAACATTGTAATAGCTAGTGATATAGTAGTAGTATAGTCGTAGTAGTATATCATGCCTAGTTTAAATAGGTAAACCCTAAAATATAAGTAAACGATTCATGATTTGAAATAGCTAATCACTATTGCTTCACAGAGAATGTCGTAAATCATCATCACTTAGCTAATGTAATAGATCTACACTTAAACATGGAATAACAAAATGTTAGATCGGATAGTGATTCATTCATAATTGAATTGATAATCTAATAATGAGATAAGCCGTAGTAAAAATCAGTGGTTTAATTATGATAAAGTCTTTTAGCCATTTAGATGAAAGTATTCGAGTTATATCCAGTAATGTTTGGACCGTTTAAACCATGATCATGTAGTTAGCTTATTTGGAATTCAAGGCTCAGATCTGAGTAAGCTTAAAAGGGAAATAACTAGGTAGTGAATAGCTTAATTATAATCAGATTTGTGATGTTAATAGGTTTAGCTCACAATAAAACCCGTGTATAATCTCAACCCTGTGTATAACTTGCCTTAGTCTTAGATAATATGTAGGTAATTAGTTTAATTGTTCTTCAAGCTTCTTATATAATCAAACCGCTTTTTCAGAACTAGTATGAACTTCAAATGTTAGTGTAAACTCATTAGTAGAGGTTAGAGGAAGAAGTAGTCTATTAGTTCAAAGCTTTTTGTGGGCAGTAGATAATTGATTCTTAGTTAATGTTGATAATTGGTGTATCGCTTTTCCTTTAATGAATAAATAAAAGTGCAATTTAAGTTTCTTATTAATTCCAGATGTGTATATGTTCTTCAGTTATTTAATTGTCATTATGGTTCTCATTTGGTTTGGGCCCAACAGATAACGTGGGCCTGAACTATGGCGTGGAATCGATTGGACTGTTAGGCATACGTCTGAAGACAGCCTGGGCCGGTCTGGTACTTTGTTTAAATATAATTGTAGAGGCCCAAGCTCAAATAAATCTGTCACAAATAGCCTGGGCCCAAGTTTGAAATAAAATAACAGCTGAAACTTGGCTAAGGGAAAACATATATATAGAAAATGTAGTTGAACAAATAGGATTGGCCCTTTAATAAATAATTGGGATGAGCCTCGCACGATATTAAATAGTGGGGCCCTCTTTAGTAATACGATAACACAAATAGACCCGGGAAGGATATTAGAAAATTCCTTAGCCTCACCCAAAATAATTAAGCCGATAGACCTTTTCGGGCACGATTTAATATACTTTCCTATGAACGAGTGTGCACTTGGTGTAACTCAAATCTTAAATCCCGGCAAAGCCCAAATGTTCTAAAGGTCACAGGCGTACTGGTTGCGGTGTGACTCGAGGTACGTTTTCGCAATGTCGCAATTCTATAAAATATTAAAGTAAAAGCACATTGTTAAAATCTGTAATGAGTCAAACAAGAATCAAGAACGATGATTGAGCGACCGTGCTAAAACCACGAAATTCGGCAGTGCCTAACACCTTCTCCCGGGTTAACAGAGTTCCTTATCAAGATCTTTGTTTTGCGGACATTAATAAAAGAGTCAATTTCCTAGGATTCGGGATTAACCGGTGACTTACGACACCATCATTTTCCCAAGTGGCGACTCTGATAATTAAACAAAAAATCCCGAACCGATTGTCCTTTAAGTGGAAAAACTCCTTCCTCTTTGTTATTATATCCGTC
This sequence comes from Nicotiana noctiflora, assembly GCA_032618575.1. Classification (NCBI taxonomy): domain Eukaryota; kingdom Viridiplantae; phylum Streptophyta; class Magnoliopsida; order Solanales; family Solanaceae; genus Nicotiana; species Nicotiana noctiflora. The sequence continues at coordinate 248,598 of JASVEL010013248.1, read as the reverse complement.
TCGGGCATTTGAACATCGAGGTATACCCTACATATATACTATTATGTTTGGGGGTAGTAAAAAGGGAGGTGTAACATCATGGACTCTTCCATCTTAGACTTTATTTTAGCTGGAGCATTAGCAGCTGGAATATGACATTTAGCTTTGGGTTAGAAGATGCCCATGGCAATATATTGCAACTAAATTACCACTTGAACTTCAAGTCACATTTTCTTGTACGAGGATCTACATGTACTCATAATTATTCACTCTATGTATCACTTTTGCACCTGCCTATTTTCTCTCCTTAATGAAGTTATTTGGTTCCTGGCCCTGAACCAATTGTGATAGGGAGAAGTTTTCATAACTTGTTGGCTAGATGCATACAAGTGCTGTTGTATATAAAATAATACACCTCATACCAAATTTCTATTTGGGAATTTTGTTCTCATAAGCAGTGGTTTAGCTATAATTGGAGGCATACAACTTCTACTAAACCAACATAGATTTAAACCAGCATTATCAAGATAAAGTTATATTCTGGACTGTGCTCTAATAATTTGAGCAATCAATTTTGCAAAATCCAAACTGCAAGTTGATAACAAGCGCACATGTGACCATACAAAAAATGTATCTATTAAAATCATATATAGTAAATGATCCATATGGCAGGTGACTGAGCCCATATATATATATCACAATCTACTCATTTCAGAAATCAAGGGATTCAATCCCAACTTTAACTTGTATATCATGAGAATAAACAGCACAAGAGAATTCTTGATCTATTTCTCCAATATATGTCCATGTGAATTCTTAATTAATTTTTGCATCAATAAACGGGGATGGACAACCGGTCAAGTTAGCTGATATTTATTTCAGTAAACATCTATTTACTATGGCATATGATTCCATCATGTCAGCGAATTTTCCTCCATCATCGGGATCGTGATGGTGCCTACTCGTGGTAGCTAGGCAAGCCAATTCATTGAACATTTTCCCGCTCATACCATCATCTTTGTTTTCATATTTAATAGCAAGAAATAATTACTCAATTTGTTTAATGCGAAAAGTCTTTCTAAATAGAGATGAAAAATAATAATGTGAAACAACTGATAAAATCCTCTACCCAAGACGTGGAGTCACCAACTCTTGAACTACTAAGGAATACTACACATAATGGTCTGAAAGAAAATAATAAACATCTGTCTGTCTTGGAACAATGAGACCACAACAATAAACATAAATAAATAGAAGAGACGTCGGGCCTGCATATTCCTACAAGCTACCTCGGTCTCGAAATGCTCAAAAATCCCACAAACACTCTACTGCTGCTGCTGCTCCTGCTTGAAACTTGGACCTGTGCAAAAACGCACAGAAGTGCAGTATCAGCACAATCCAACCCCATGTGCTGGTAAGCGCCTGGCCTATCCCGGCGAACCTCATGTGCACGTGTCTGGCCTATCCCGATGAAGTAGTGACAACCTAGGATCAGAGACACACATAAACCTGTGCAGTTCTATATATGTATATTCCATAAAATAACAGAATTATCAAGTAACACAATTAACAAAGAAGTATCATACCGGGGAAACACAATCAGCAACATATAATAAATCAGTAAAGTGAATTAGAGTGAAATAAAAACAGCTATCATCAAAACAAGGAAATTTCAATTACTTGCACGGCATCGCACTTCGTGCTTTTACTCTCATCCTTACTTCCATGGCACGGCATGATCCTTCATGCATGGTTCAAATAACAACGGCACGGAATGTTCCTTCGTGCATAATCAATATCACAAGGCACGACATGATCCTTCGTGCATAATCAACAACAAGGCACGACATTACCCTTCGTGCATAATCAATAAAACAAGGCACGGCATGATCCTTCATGCATAATCAATAAACAAGGCACGTCATTACCCTTTGTGCATAATCAATAAACAAGGCACGACATCACCCTTCGTGCATTATCACTCTTCCTCACCCAAATAATAATCACAGTTAAGGAAAAAGGAATGAAAACAATTAACATGAACCATCCCGACAAGGGACACAATAATCATCACAGTAAAGTCCCGGCAAGGGAAACAATAATCAACTTCACAATAAAGTCCCGGCAAGGGCAAAGAATAATCAACTTTGCAACCCGGCAAGGGTTCAAGATCATAACTTAAAAACACCCCACATTAACTCACAATATATGTCAACAACGACTCACGGTCATGCTAGACGCCAGTGTATGGATGCTCGTCACCACAGCCCATACACCACACTCGATCGCATAGCAATTAGTACATTAATCCTATTCCCTCAAGCTAGGATAGATCAAACACTTACCTCTAAGCCTTGAAGTCCAATTATCCTTCAATTATGGCTTTACCTCGAATTTCAGCCTTCAACTTGCTCGAATCTAACCACAATTGGTTCAATTACTTTAATAAATACTATATAATGTGGTTTGGATGCTTAAAAATGGTTTTTTCAAAGTCTAACCCAAAATTTCCTAAAATGCCCCTGGCTCCATATGGTCGAAAACTCGGGGTTCAGACCAAAATCCGGTTACCCATTCCCTCACGAGTTCAATTATATGATTTGTTTCGAAATCGGACCTCAAATCGATGGCTAATTCCCTAATTCATGAAAAACCTAGGTTCTACCCAAAAACAAGAATTTCCACCATGAAAACCTTTGATTTCTCTTGAAATACATGTTTAATGATGTTAGAAATTGAAAGAATTAAGTAAAAATTGACTTACAAGTGTTTTGGAGTGATTTTGCTCTTGGAGAATCGTGTGTGGTGTGTTGGGTTTTGAAAGAATAAAGAAAAGAGGTGTAAAATTCATTTAAGTATCAGATTGCACAGCTGCGGATATGGGAATTGCAAACATTTGTTCGCAATTGCGAACTTAGCAGGTTTTGACTGTTGCCCTTGCATTTGCGAGAAAACATTCGCATTTGTGAAACTGGGCGTTCCCTGTCAACATCGCATTTGCGATAATAAGTTCGCATTTGCGAACTGGGCTGGATAGTGTGCTTCTCGCAATTGCGACATATAGTTCGCATTTGCGAACCAAGACCAGTCCAGGGCCTTTTTTCATTTGCGACTACTTGTTCGCTTTTGCGAACTTAGCCTATTTCTGGGAGACATCGCAATTGTGAGTTCTTCGCAATTGCGAAGATATCAGCTGAGGAAAAATACTAGCTGTGTTTTTTTTTTAAATCTGCTCTAACGGCCTATTAAATCTTTACCCGAGCCCTCGGGCTCCAAAACAAACATGCATACAACTTCAAAAACATAATACGAACTTGCTCGCGCGATAAAATCACCAATATAACATCGTTTTCATCAAATCAAGCCTCAAGTTCATGATTTTCTTCATTTAACTTCATAAACTTTCAAATTTGGACCTGAAGGTTCAAAACACATCAAACGACGTTCAAATGTATTCAAACTTTGCAGGAAGCACTTATATAATATTTAAGACTTGTGCCGGGCGTCGGAACCAAAATACGAGCCCGATATCATGGTCATTTGATCCATATTCATTTAATAATTTTAGCAAAAACAATTTAACAGAAAAATTCATATCTTGGGCTCTAGGCCTCAGAATTTGCCTCCGGTCGCATGCCCGAGTCCCATATTTTCCTACGGACCTTCCGGGATCGTCCGATCTCGGGTCTAGGTCCATCTACCAAAAATGTTGACCGAAGTCAACTATATCAATATTAATATCAATTTTCTTTAAATTTGTCATAGAATTCACATAATCTAGCACAAAATCTTTCCGGCTACATGCCCGGACTATGCATGTAAATCGAGGAAACATAAAATGAGGTTTTCAAGGCCTCGAGAGCACAAGGTAAATGCAGAAAATAGGTGATGACCATTTGGGTCGCCACATCCTCTACCTCTAAAACAACCGTTCGTCCTCGAACAGACAAGAGAAGGAAGTACCTGAGTCGGGGAACAAATGTAGGTAACGGCTTCGCATATCAGACTCGGACTCCCAGGTCGACTTCTCAGGAGGCTGACCTCTCCACTAAACACGCACAGAAGGAAAACTCTTCGACCTCAACTATCGAACTTGCCGGTCTAGAATGGCCACTGGATCATCCTCGTAAGATAAATCATTGTCCAATTGGACAGTGCTGAAGTCTAACACGTGTGTGGATCGCCATGGTACCTCTGAAGCATAGATACATGAAAAACTGGAGGTACGGCTGATAAGCTAGGTGGCAGTGCTAGTATGTAAGCCACCTCTCCCACTCGGTCCAGAATCTCAAATGGACCAATATACCTAGGGCTGAGCTTGCCCTTCTTTCCGAACCTCATCAAGCCCTTCATAGGCGATACCTGGAGCAATACCCGCTCACCAACCATGAAATCTACATCTCGAACCTTACGATCTGCATATGTCTTCTGTCTGGACTGAGCTAAACGCAATCTCTCCTAGATAGTCTTGACATTGTTTAATGCCTCCTGAACTAAGTCTGTGCCCAATAACCGAGCCTCTCCTGGCTCAAACCATCCGACTGGAGACTGACATCGCCTACCATACAACACCTCATACGGAGCCATCTAAATGCTAGACTGGTAGCTATTGTTGTAGGCGAACTCTGCTAATGGAAGAAATTGGTCCCACGAGCCTCCAAAATCAATGACACGGGCTCGAAACATGTCCTTTAGGATCTGAATAGTCCTCTCGGACTGACCGTCCGTCTGAGGATGAAAAGTTGTACTCAACTGAACCTGGGTGCCTAACTCCTGCTGGACCGCTTTCCAGAAACGCGAGGTAAACTGCGTACCCCGATCATCTCAATACTCCGTCATCATCTAGAGTTACCTTCGTGGCACCTCCCTACTGTACAGTATCCCTCACGTCACGCAAAGGAGGATCATCAAATTGCCTCTCACAGATACTCTCTAATAGAGAAGAACGAGTGACCGTGCAGGCTAACACCCTGCTAGGCTCAGAAATGTCTAGTCTCACAAAACGATTGGCTAAGGCTTGGGCATCTAGGGTAAGTGGTCTCTGACTGACCGGAATATAAGCGAGACTACCCATGGTGGCAGACTTTCTACTCAACGCATCAGCCACCACATTGGCCTTACTTGGGTGAAATAAGATAGCAACATCATAGTCCTTCAACAACTCTAACCACCTCCTCTGCCGCAAATTCAACTCCTTTTGCTTGAGTAAATATTGTAGGCTTTTGTGATCCGTGTACATCCCGGAGCTCAAGATCATGAACCGGATAATTCTTCTCGTGGATTTTCAACTATCTTGAAGCATAAGTAATAACCTTGCCATCCTGTATCAATGCCGCTCCAAGCCCAGTACGGGATGCATCACAGTAAACTGTGTACGGCCTTGCACCCGTAGGTAATATCAACACATGTGCTGTAGTCAAAGCTGTTTTGAGCTTCTGAATGCTTGCCTCACACTCATCCGATCACTTGAACTGGGCACCCTTCTAGGTCAACCTGGTCATCGGGGCTGCAATAGAAGAGAACCCCTATACAAATCGACGGTAGTAACCTGCTAACCCCAAGAAACTACGGATCTCGGTCACTGAAGCTGGTCGAGGATAATTTTGGACTACCTCAATCTTCTTTGGATCCACCTGAATACCCTCTACAGATACGATATGACCCAGAAATGCCACCGAACTCTACCAGAACTCACATTTTGAAAATTTGGCATATAACTGATTATCCTCCAGAGTCTGATAAACCACTCTGAGGTTATGCTCGTGCTCTTCCAGACTGCGGGAGTATACCAGGATGTCATCTATAACGACTATCACGAACAGATCTAGATAAGACTTGAACACCCGATTCATCAACTCCATGAATACTGCTGGAGCATTGGTCAACCCGAAAGACATGACCAAGAATTCATAGTGCCCGTACCTAGTGCGAAAGGCTATCTTAGGAATGTCAGCCGCCCTGATCTTCAACTGATGGTAGCCCGACCTCAAGTCTATTTTTGAGAATACCCTCGCTCCTTGGAGCTAGTCAAACAAATCATCAATCCTCAGTAGTGGATACTTGTTCTTTATCATCACTTTGTTCAATTGCCGATAATCAATACACATCCACATCGAGCAATCCTTCTTCTTCACAAATAACCTATGTGCACCCCAGAGAGAAACATTGGGCCTGATAAAGCCCTTTTATAGAAGGTCTTGCAACTGATCTTTTAACTCCTTTAACTCCGGCGGGGCCATACGATAGAGTGGAATAGAGATGGGCTGAGTGCCCAGTGCCAGATCAATATAGAAATCAATATCTATGTTGGGTGGCATGCCCGGCAGGTCTGAAGGGATAACCTCGGGGAACTCCCGTACAATGGGAACTGAATCAATAGAAGGAATTTCCGCGCTGGAATCACGAACATATGCCAAATAAGCTAGACACCCCTTCTAGACCATGCGTCTAGCCTTAACATAGGAAATAACACTGCGAACGGAGTGGCCTGAGGTCCCTCTCTACTCTAGTCGGGGTGATTCTGGCAAGGCCAAGGTCATTGTCTTGGCATGACAATCTAAAATAGCATGATACGGGGACAACCAGTCCATCCCCAATATGACATCGAAATCCACCATTTCTAATAGCAATAAATCAACACGGGTCTCAAGACCCCCGAATATAACTACGCACGAACGATGCACCCGGTCGACTACTATAGAGTCACCCACTAGTGTAGACACATAAACTGGAATATCCAGGGCATAGCTAGGCACGGCCAGGTATGGTGCAAAGTAGGAAGACACATATGAATATGTAGACCCAGGGTCAAATAATACTGAAGCACCTCTGCCACAAACAAGAATGGTACCGGTAATCACGACATCTGATGCTTCTCCCTCTGGCCTGGCTGGTAAGGCATAAAATCGAGGATCAGCACCTCCCCTCTAAGCTACATCCCTAGGACGGTCATCAACTAGCTGACTTCTACCTCTGGCTGGACGGTCTCTACCTCTGCGGTCTCGACCTCCACCTCTACTATCTCTACCCCCACCTCTGGCTAGCTGGGCAGGATGTGGGTCAGCTCGGGCTTGAATCATGGGACAAAGACCCCGCTGCTGAGTGTTGCCCGTCGCTCGAGGGCAAAACCTGACAAGATGACCTAGGTCACCACAATCATAACAATATTTAGGCTGATGGGGCAGCTGGCCCTAACGACCTGAATGGCCCCTGCGAACACTCTGAAGAGGTTGAGCACTGATGGGAGGCTGATCTGAATACTGCTCACAAACCCCACGATCACCTGGACCACCCTATGAAGCCTGGAGGGCTGACTGAAAAGGCCTAGAAGACTAGCCCATATCAAAAGATTCCCTACTTCCACAAGAAGAACCACTAAATCTGCCGGAATGACGAGGTCTCTTGTCTGAAGGATAACCACCTCCCCGAGCAAGAGCCATCTCAACTCTACGAGCTGCATTAGCTGCCTCCTGAAAAGATATATCACTCCCAACTTCCAAAGCCATCTGAAGTTGAATCGGCTAATTTAGCCCATCTATAAACCTGCGAACCCTCTCCCGATCTGTGGGGAGTGTCACAACCGCATGACGTGCCTTATCAACAAACCTCGTCTCATACTGGGTAACAGTCATAGTGCCCTGCTGGAGGCACCTCAAACTGCCTCCAAAGTGCATCCCCCTGAGTAATAGGGAGAAAGTTCTCCGGAAATAACTCTGCAAACTGATCCAATGATAAAGCCGGGGACCCTGCTGGTCGAGTCAAACAATAATCCCTCCACTAAGTCTTGGCGGATCCTGAAAGCCTGAATGTGCAGAAATCAACTCCATTCGATTCCACTATTCCCATAGTCTTGAGAATCTCGTGGCAACGGAATAAGAATTCCAGGGGATCCTCTGATGTGGCACCGCTAAAAGTGGTGGTAAACAACTCGGAGAACCGATCAAATCTCCATAAATAATCAGAAGTCATGGCCGCTCCATCTCCGACCTGAGCTGTGGTGCCTGACTGAGTGGCCACTGCTGGCTGAACTACGGGTGCTTGAGGCTGAAGAGCTCTTGGCTCTAGAGTACGTGCGACAGGAGTCTGGACCCCTCTCCAGCCTGAGAAGTGGCTGGTGCAGCTGGTAATAAGCATGCTCTGGCAAATTGGATATGCTGGGTATTCCGAGGATCGAGTGGAGAGGCATGACTGATTATGTACCCAGCACGGTAATGTAAGGCCCCGTAAAAATTTTGTGCATAAAACCTAGTAGTCGTGGTGTCATGGTCCGAATAATGTGTTAGGAATGCGTAGAATTCTTCGCGGCGAGCAAGCTCGCCGCGGTTCGGACCCTTGGTAGTGATTTGCGGTCGCATAGTGCACCGCATAATTGACCCCGGCCCAGATTTTTGTAACATTTTGACCCGATCTCTTCTTTAATATAACACACTTTTTCTTCATTTTATCATATCATCTTACAAAAATTAGAGATAGAAGAGAGGGTTTTTAGAGAGAGAAATCCTTCATCTTCAAAGATTGTTCCAACCATCTTAATTCCAAGGGATCTTAGGGCAAGGATTCAACATCCCCAATCTTTTCAAGGAAAAAACCCTAACTATTTTCTTTGATTTTCAGTTTTAATTGGGTAAAGAGAGGTATGCATATAATAGCTTTTAAAAATAGAATTTTTACACTCATGCATGATTATTGAACTTGATTTTTAGTAAAAGAAGTGAGTAGAAGTAAGAGTCTTCAAGAACAAGGTTGGCAAGAGTAAGATAGCGTGGGTAAGCATAAAGTAGGAAGTTAACGGAAGAAAACTCATCACCGGGTATGTATGGCTAATTTTGATTCTTGTAAAATCGCCCAAATGTGTGCGAATTGTTTTGGCATGTGTCAAATTGAGAAATTTTACGTAATTCTTTGATTTCCTTGTTGAGCATTTGATTGATGTTGAACTACGTGTGGTGTGGTATGAAATATGAATTGAAAGATAAAAAGGTAATCGAGATTGGTAAAGAATTGGGAACAACCATTGTGATGGCATATTTGGCTTATTGTGGAAGGAATTTGAAACACCTTAATTGTGGTAAATTGTTGAACATGATTATGTGGGCATTTTCGATTTTGGAATACTTGTAACTTGGTTTTGATATTGGCTTGAGAAGAAATTGAGAACATGAACCAATGTGTAAGTTGCTTATTTGAACTTGTTGAAATTGTGTGTAGTACATTATCTGCTGTTTGAAATTGTTGTGTTTTCAACTGTAAGGCGGGGTCGTGTTGCGCGCCGCAACGTGGGGAAATAAGGTGTGGGTTGGGGTGATAAGGGTGGCCGAGGTAATAAGGGTGGTCGGGGGCAATAAGGATGGAAAGCGATCGAAATCGCTATTGAAAATTGATACAAAAATCAATAATGTGAAATTGTGAAAGGAGACGACAGGAGAGTTTGCAACCTGTGGGGCACTGATTGCCCCTTTGTTTGACTACTTGTGCTTTACATGATTGATTGGTTATTGTTAAATTGGTTGATCGTAGGAAGTGCTTTGTGTGAGAATTATTTGAAATGAGAAAAATGTGGAAACATGGTTGGGCTGGCTTAATTAATTGTTGATGTAATTTAATGGCTTGAGTTTACTTGGGACAAAGTTTGTCCATACATACCGGTACAATTCAAGTGTACTGACGTCCCTTTTGCCGGGGACGCTACATTCGTGTTATGATTGTAGGTGGATCAGTAGCAGGCACTTCAGCTCATCGGCGGTAGTATCCTTCTCCTTCCACTGCCCGTTTTGGTGAGCCCCTTTCTTCCTCGGGGCCTTGTGTGGTTCATGCCACTCGGTTTAGATTTCATTTTGGTTTTGTAAGGTATAGCCGGAGCCTTGTTACCGGCAAGTATTGTATTTTCCTTTTTGTATCCTAGAGGCTCCATAGACATGTAAACTGTGGGATTGCGGCCTATGTATATGTATGGGGCGTTGTAAATATAAATTATGAACTTGTTAGTGAATCAATCACATGGTTATGTTTATGCATTATGAAATCGGTCATTATTGGTAAAATATTTGGTTAATGAGAAACAATCAACACAGGGTTAACGCGTGGGAATGAAAGGCACCCAGGTCCGCTTGACTGGGGCAACCCGGTCAGGCGCCGGTCATGTCCCTCGATTTGGGGCGTGACACCAGGTGTCAGAGCCTAAGGTTTTAAAGTGTCCTAGGATGTCTCGGAGCCGTGTCTAGTAGTGCCCTTCTTATAGGTGTGTTGTCGACCACATCATATAAGTAGGGGGCTACACGGGCATTTAGGAATTTACCTATTTCCTTGTTAATCTATATCGTGCGGTAAAGTGCAATGTGGAAATATCTGTGTCTAATTCGCGCCTTGTTCCCAAATTTTCAGAATATGGCACCTAAGAAGAAGGCTAGACTCGGCCTTAGGGCCAATGCCGACCCAAGTGCAGCTGTTAATCATGTACCCGATGCCGTGGGAGAGAATGACCCACCGGTCCCGAATTTGCATGGCCCATCTGTTCAAAACCCAAGTGTCCCTATTCCAGCCGCGGCAGAGGATGCCACCATTCCTCCTGCCGGTGTTCCTGACTCAAATACAGTTCCCGCTTCGGGCTCTGGTATCTCTAATGAAGATCTTAGGGGAGCCATCCATATGTTAACACAGCTAGTGGCCGCCCAGGCCCAGAGATCCCATGATGCCCCTGCATCCTCCAGTGGACAGGGAGATTCCTTTGGCTCCAGAGTCCATCAATTCTTGCGATTGGCCCCTCCAGAATTTTCAGGCACCGATCCAGAGGCTGACCCACAGGAATTCCTTGATGAGATATACAAGACCCTCAGAGTGATGAAGGCTACAGATATAGAGGGGGTAGAGTTGGCCTCTTACAGGCTGAAGGGAGCGGCACGTTCATGGTTCGAAATGTGGGAGGATTCCCGTGAGGAAGGGAGCCCTCCGGCCAGATGGGATGAGTTCGTAGATGCATTTATGGACCACTTCTTGCCTGCCGAGGTGATGGCAGCCCGCGCCACGGAGTTCGAGGTCCTCAAGCAGGGCAGTATGAGTGTTTGGGAGTATCACATGGAGTTTGTAAGGTTGTCCAAGTATGCTCCTCATTTAGTGTCGACCATGGATGCCCGGGTTCGACGGTTTGTTCAGGGCCTTAGCCCTTTGGTGGTGAATGAGGCCGCCACAGCAGCTTTGCACTCAGACATGAACTATGGGAGGATTGTGGGGTTTGCTCAGGCCACAGAGGCCAGGAAATTGAAGATTCGTGCAGAAAGAGAAAGTAGCAGCAGGGCCCGGTCAATGGGTCGTTCAGGGAGATCACTTCCAGGGAGGGGGTCATCAGGGCCATCCCAGTCATATGCTCAGTCCTCCGCGAGTGCACCGCCATCCGTGCACAGTCATCAGCAGGGCAGTTACTCGAGACCTGGTTCAGACGGCAGGAGGTCTCGTCAGTCTGGTCATCCTGGGGTGAGATCCCAGCAACAGGGGAGACCTACATGCCCCAAGTGTGGGAGATTTCATACAGAAACTTGCTACCTTGACCTTCCAGTGTGCTTCGGGTGTGGGGTGAGAGGTCACATTCAGCGGGACTGCCGTGCACCCCGTCAGGGTATAGGTAGGGGATCTGCTCAGTCATCCGGTTCTTCAGGTGCTACATCATCAGCGCGTACTCCAGCAGCAGCAGGGCGTGGTGCAGCTAGGGGTGGAGCTCGGGGTAGGGGTGGACCTAGCCGATTCTATGCATTGAGTGACCGCCAGAATGCCGAGGCTTCTCCAGATGTTGTTACAGGTATCCTGTCTGTTCAAACTATTGATTGCTATGCCCTTATTGATCCGGGGTCCTCCTTGTCTTATGTTACTCCATTCATTGCTTCAAGCTTTGGGATAGAACCCGAACAGCTTCATGAGCCGTTCTCTGTGTCGACTCCTATTGGTGATTCTATTACAGCCTTACGAGTCTATAGGAATTGTATTGTTACGGTGGGTGGTCGTGATACCACGACCGATCTTATTGAGCTTGGGATGGTAGATTTTGATGTAATTATGGGGATGGATTGGCTCTATTCGTGCTTTGCCAAACTTGACTGTCGGACGAGAGTTATGAGGCTCGAGTTCCCTGACGAGCCAGTTATTGAATGGAGAGGAAATGGTGTAGTGCCAAGGGTAGGTTTATTTCCTACCTTAAGGCTTCAAAGATGATTAAGAAAGGGTGTATCTATCACCTGGGATTCGGGTAACGGACACCACCTCGGATGTGCCTACCCTCGAGTCCGTGCCAATTGTGAATGAATTTCCTGAAGTGTTTCCAGATGAGCTTCCAGGCATCCCGCCGGATAGGGAGATTGATTTCGGGATCGATGTAATGCCGGATACTCAGCCAATATCCATTCCACCATACAGAATGGCGCCAGCAGAGTTAAGGGAGTTAAAGGAATAGCTGAGGGATTTATTAGAGAAAGGGTTCATACGACCGAGTGTGTCGCCGTGGGGTGCTCCGGTTCTCTTTGTCAAGAAGAAGGATGGGTCACTTCGAATGTGTATTGATTATCGACAGCTCAACAAAGTCACCATCAAGAATAAATATCCTTTGCCTCGAGTGGATGATCTGTTTGACCAATTGCAGGGAGCGAGGTTCTTCTCAAAGATTGATTTACGGTCTGGGTACCACCAGTTGAAAATCAGGGAGCAGGATATTCCTAAGACCGCCTTCAGAACTCGTTATGGTCACTTTGAGTTTTTGGTCATGTCTTTTGGGCTAACCAATGCCCCGGCAAGCTTTCATGGACCTTATGAATCGGGTTTTCAAGCCATTCCTAGATTCCTTTGTGATTGTATTCATTGATGATATTCTCATCTACTCTCGGAGCAAGGAAGATCATGCCGTTCACCTCAGAGCAGCATTGCAGACCCTTCTTCAGCATCAATTGTATGCCAAGTTCTCAAAATGTGAGTTTTGGTTGGAGTCCGTAGCTTTTCTAGGGCATGTTATTTCCGGTGAGGGAATTATGGTGGATCCTCAGAAGATTGCGGCAGTGAAAGATTGGCCTAGACCCACGACCCCGACAGAGATTCGCAGCTTTTTGGGTCTGGCAGGGTACTATCGGAGGTTTGTAGAGGGATTCTCAACCCTCGCTTCCCCGTTGACAAAACTGACGCAGAAGGCAGTTAAGTTCCAGTGGTCCGAAGCATGTGAGAAAAGTTTCCAAGAACTGAAGTCAAGATTGACCTCGGCACCGGTATTGGCCTTGCCAGAAGGCACAGAGGGATTTGTAGTCTATTGTGATGCCTCCAGAGTCGGTTTGGGATGTGTATTGATGCAGCACGGAAAGGTTATAGCTTATGCTTCCAGGCAACTCAAGAATCACGAGAAGAATTATCCGACGCATGATTTGGAGCTTGCAGCTGTTGTGTTTGCTTTGAAAATATGGCGACACTATCTTTATGGGGTACATGTAGATGTGTTTTCAAACCACAAGAGCCTCCAGTATTTGTTCAAGCAGAAAGAGCTGAATCTGAGACAGCGGCGGTGGTTAGAACTACTCAAGGACTATGATATGGACATATTGTACCATCCAGGGAAGGCAAATGTGGTAGCCGACGCTCTTAGTCGGAAATCCATGGGTAGTTTGGCTCATTTGGGTGTGGATCAGAGACCCCTGGCTCGAGAGGTCTAACAATTAGCCAGCTTGGGGGTTCGTATTTCGGCGTCAGACGAGGGGGATATCTTGGTGCATAATGGAGCAGAATCATCATTGGTCGCGGAAATCAAGGAAAAATAGTTCATGGATCCAGCATTGGTTCGGGTAAAGGAAGCAGTTATGAATAACAAGACCTCAGCATTTGTACTCAGCAGCGAAGATGGTCTTTTGCGGTGTCAAGATAGGCTATGTGTTCCAGATGTGGACGAGCTTCGGGAAAGGGTAATGGCAGAGGCTCATATTTCCAGGTATTCGGTACACCCAGGTTCCACGAAAATGTATCATGACCTTAAGGAGATTTATTGGTGGAACGGTATGAAAAGGGATGTGGCAGGCTTTGTAGCTAAATGTCCGAACTGTCAACAAGTGAAGGCCGAGCATCAACGGCCTGGTGGATTAACTCAGCTTATAGAAATACCAAGGTGGAAATGGGAGATGATCAATATGGATTTCGTGGTGGGGTTACCTCGCACTCAGCGTAAGTTCGATTCGGTATGGGTGATAGTAGATCGACTCACCAAATCAGCTCACTTCCTGCCTGTCAAGTCCACTGATACTGCGGAGCAATATGCAAAATTGTACATCAAGGAGTTAGTAAGACTTCATGGCACTCCACTTTCTATTATCTCGGATCGCGGGGCTCAGTTCACAGCTAACTTTTGGAAGAAATTTCAGTAAGGTTTGGAAACTCAGGTGAATCTCAGCACAGCTTTCCATCCACAGACCGACGGTCAGGCCGAGCGGACCATTCGGACGCTTGAAGATATGTTGCGGGCTTGTGTCTTAGATTTTAAAGGTAATTGGGATGAACACTTGCCACTGATAGAATTTGCTTACAATAACGGCTATCATGCTAGCATTCAGATGGCCCCATTTGAGGCATTGTACGGGAGAAGATGTAGATCGCCAATCGGGTGGTTTGAGGTAGGTGAAGCGGAATTGCTAGGGCCGGATATGGTGTACGAAGCTATGGAAAAGGTCAAGGTTATTCAGGAGAGAATGAAAACAGCACAGAGTCGTCAAAAGTCCTATGCGGACATTCGTCGAAGGGATTTGGAGTTTCAAGTCGATGATTGGGTGTTCTTGAGGGTATCTCCTATGAAGGGAGTCATGCGATTCGGAAAGAAAGGAAATTGAGTCCTAGGTATGTCGGGCCATATCGGATCGTTCAAAGGATTGGTCAAGTTGCTTATAGGCTAGAGTTGCCTCCGGAGATGTCATCAGTGCACCCGGTATTCCATGTGTCCATGTTGAAGAAAGTGATTGGAGATCCATCCACCATCATGCCAGTCGAAGTTATAGAGGTTAATGAAGATTTGTCATATGAAGAAGTTCCAGTTGCCATTCTTGATAGGCAAGTCCGTAAGTTGAGAAATAAAAAAGTTGCCTCTGTTAAAGTATTGTGGCGAAGTCAACAAGTTGAGGAGGCCACATGGGAAGCGGAAAAAGAGATGAAGGAAAAGTACCCCCATTTGTTTGATCAAGCCTAGAAGAAATTAGGTGACCCTCCTACTCTTAGTAACTGTCATCTTGTCTAAGTTGTTTCCCTCTTTGTATTAGTAAAGTCCCCTTCATTTTGTAATGAGTTAAATGTGTTGTTACCTTGGGTCACTTGAATCGTTCTTGATAAATGAAAACCTTATAAAGATTTACGTGTTAAATAAACAACTAATAGTAAGTGTAGATTGGTAATGGTTTGTTAAGTGTATATGGTGTGTTAAAATGGTTAAATAAGGTAAGAATTCATTGAAGTGACTAGTTTATGTGCAATTGTAACAATGTGATAGAATATGTGCATTCGTTGAGGTGAGAAAGTGTATACCAGTTGTGGAAAGTGTTGTAGTTGTATATTGTTGTTTGGTAATGTGTTTCGGGGGCCCTCTGACAGGTGGATATGTCCATAATACAAAGGAAACTCCGGCGAAATTTTTCTAAAATATAAGAGTTAGTCAAAATTTTGATGGTTGCATATCATGTCTTTCAAAACCAACTCATTTATTTCAAAATCCTCATTCGAGGACGAATGATCTTAAGGGGGGGTTTGTGCATAAAACCTAGTAGCTGTGGTGTCATGGTCCGAATAATGTGTTAGTAATGCGTAGAATTCTTCGCGGCGAGCTTGCTCGCCGCGGTTCGGACCCTTGGTAGTGATTTAAGTTTCAAAAATGTAGAGAATTAATTTTTCCGAAAAGTGTCCAATATGAGGTCAAGAATGCGATCGCAAACCTGACATGCGGACCGCATTCTTGCCGCAAAACGTTCCAGAGAGTTCCCAAAAATCGTGTCAAAAGTGCGGTCGATATGCGATCGCATGTCAAATCTGCGGTGCACTTTGCGACCGCGGATCAAGCATGCGGACCGCATTCTGGCCGCATTCCTTAACAGAACCTGTGTAAAATTTGGGGCAATTCTGCGGTCACTATGCGGACCGCATGTTGATTCTGCGGTCGCATAGTGCACCGCATAATTGACCCCGGCCCAGATTTTTGTAACATTTTGACCCGATCTCTTCTTTAATATAACACACTTCTTCTTCATTTTATCATATCATCTTACAAAAATTAGAGAGAGAAGAGAGGGTTTTTAGAGAGAGAAATCTTTCATCTTCAAAGATTGTTCCAACCATCTTAATTCCAAGGGATCTTAGGGCAAGGATTCAACATCCCCAATCTTTTCAAGGTAAAAACCCTAACTATTTTCTTTGATTTTCAGTTTTAATTGGGTAAAGAGAGGTTTGCATATAATAGCTTTTAAAAATAGAATTTTTACACTCATGCATGATTATTGAACTTGATTTTTAGTAAAAAGAAGTGAGTAGAAGTAAGAGTCTTCAAGAACAAGGTTGGCAAGAGTAAGATAGCGTGGGTAAGCATAAAGTAGGAAGTTAACGGAAGAAAACTCATCACTAGGTATGTATGGCTAATTTTGATTCTTGTAAAATCGCCCAAATGTGTGCGAATTGTTTTGGCATGTGTCAAATTGAGAAATTTTACGTAATTCTTTGATTTCCTTGTTGAGAATTTGATTGATGTTGAACTACGTGTGGTGTGGTATGAAATATGAATTGAAAGATAAAAAGGTAATCGAGATTGGTAAAGAATTGGGAACAACCATTGTGATGGCATATTTGGCTTATTGTGGAAGAAATTTGAAACACCTTAATTGTGGTAAATTGTTGAACGTGATTATGTGGGCATTTTCGATTTTGGAATACTTGTAACTTGGTTTTGATATTGGCTTGAGAAGACATTGAGAACATGAACCAATGTGTAAGTTGCTTATTTGAACTTGTTGAAATTGTGTGTAGTACCTTATCTGCTGTTTGAAATTGTTGTGTTTTCAACTGTAAGGCGGGGTCGTGTTGCGCTCCGCAACGTGGGGAAATAAGGTGTGGGTTGGGGTGATAAGGGTGGCCGAGGTAATAAGGGTGGTCAGGGGCAATAAGGATGGAAAGCGATCGAAATCGCTATTGAAAATTGATACAAAAATCAATAATGTGAAATTGTGAAAGGAGACGACAGGAGAGTTTGCAACCTGTGGGGCACTGATTGCTCCTTTGTTTGACTACTTGTGCTTTACGTGATTGATTGGTTATTGTTAAATTGGTTGATCGTAGAAAGTGCTTTGTGTGAGAATTATTTGAAATGAGGAAAATGTGGAAACATGGTTGGATGGCTTAATTAATTGTTGATGTAATTTAATGGCTTGAGTTTACTTGGGACAAAGTTTGTCCATACATACCAGTACAATTCAAGTGTACTGACGTCCCTTTTGCCGGGGCGCTACATTCGTGTCATGATTGTAGGTGGATCAGTAGCAGGCACTTCAGCTCATCGGCAGTAGTATCCTTCTCCTTCCACTGCCCGTTTTGGTGAGCCCTTTCTTCCTCGGGGCCTTGTGTGGTTCATGCCACTCGGTTTAGATTTCTTTTTGGTTTTGTAAGGTATAGCCGGAGCCTTGTTACCGGCAAGTATTGTATTTTCCTTTTTGTATCCTAGAGGCTCCATAGACATGTAAACTGTGGGATTGCGGCCTATGTATATGTATGGGGCATTGTAAATATATATTATGAACTTGTTAGTGAATCAATCACATGGTTATGTTTATGCATTATGAAATCAGTCATTATTGGTAAAATATTAGGTTAATGAGAAACAATCAACACAGGGTTAACTCGTGCGAATGAAAGGCACCCAGGTCCGCTTGACTGGGGCAACCCGGTCAGGCGCCGGTCTTGTCCCTCGATTTGGGGCGTGACAATCCCACAGTTTACATATCTTGAACTTCCTGATAAATTGTCGGCACTAGTTTCGGTGAAGTTGTAATTAAACATATTATACTCTCCTTGTGTGTTTTCTTTAATTGATGCATTGGTAGGGACTGCGGGTTCGATTCCCGGAGATCCTGAGTTATTGGTAGGGACTGCGGGTTCGATTCCCGGAGATCCTGAGTTATTGGTAGGGACTGCGGGTTCGATTCCCGGAGATCCCGAGTTATTGGTAGGGACTGCGGGTTCGATTCCCGGAGATCCTGAGTTATTAGTAGGGACTACGGGTTCGATTCTCGGAGATCCTGAGTTATTGGTAGGGACTGCGGGTTCGATTCCCGGATATCCTAAGTTATTGATTGAGTTTGTTACTTGTTGTTATTTATTCGTAGACGGTTGCAGTGATCACTTTATTGTCGTTATTTCATAATTTTTATCATTTAAACTGCTTAATATTGTTAATATCATTATGTTACTGTTTTCTCTCAGTAGGGCCTTGACCTTCCTCGTCACTACTCCATCGAGGTTAAGCTTGGCACTTACTGAGTACCGTCGTGGTGTACTCATGCTACTCTTCTGCAAATATTTGTTGTGCAGATCCAGGTACATCAGGACAGGCTCACACCAGGTGATTCAGCAGCGCTTTGGGAGACCTCGAGGTATGATCTGCTACGTCCGCGGATCCGGAGGCCTTCCTTCTATTCTAGTGCTAGTAGATATTTTTCCTTCATTCCGTTGTTAGATACTCTTATTACA
Source organism: Nicotiana noctiflora (assembly GCA_032618575.1). Classification (NCBI taxonomy): domain Eukaryota; kingdom Viridiplantae; phylum Streptophyta; class Magnoliopsida; order Solanales; family Solanaceae; genus Nicotiana; species Nicotiana noctiflora. The sequence goes on along the minus strand of JASVEL010013248.1, from coordinate 229,899 downwards.
TAGAGCTACAGTTGTATGTTCTCTTTTAGTCTGTGTTACCCGGGGGATTCCGGGTCTTGGTAGTGTTTTATACAGTGTATTTGATGGGTGTATGTGCCAAGCGACATGGATTACATTCCTTTTATCTCATTTCCCGCTAATTCATATTAAATGTGCATAAGCTTGTATATTCCACAACGTGTTAGGCTTACCTAGTCGCGGAGACTGGGTGCCATCACGATATGTTCACGATTGGTGAACGAGGGTCGTGACAAAGGCACGGCATCACCCTTCGTGCATTATCACTCTTCATCACCCAAATAACAATCACAGTTAAGGGAAAAAGAATGAAAACAATTAACATGAACCGTCTCGGCAAGGGACACAATAATCATCACAGTAAAGTTCCGGCAAGGGAAAAGTTAATCAACTTCACAATAAAGTCCCGACAAGGGCAAAGAATAATCAACTTCACAACCCGGCAAGGGTTCAAGATCATAACTTAAAAACACCCCACATTAACTTACAATATATGTCAACAATGACTCACGATCATTCTAGACGCTAGTGTATGGATGCTCGTCACCACAGACGATACACCGCACTCGATCACATAGCAATTAGCACATTAATCCTATTCCCTCAAGCTAGGATAGATCAAACACTTACCTCTAAGCCTTGAAGTCCAATTATCCTTCAATTATGGCTTTACCTCGAATTTTAGTCTTCAACTTGCTCGAATCTAATCACAATTGGTTCAATTACTTTAATAAATACTATATAAAGTGGTTTGGATGCTTAAAAATGGTTTTCTCAAAGTTTAACCTAAAATTTCCCAAAACGCCCTTGGCCCCACATGGTCCGAAATTCGGGGTTCGGACCAAAATCCGGTTACCCATTCCTCACGAGTTGAATTATATGATATGTTTCGAAATCGGACCTCAAATCGATGTCTAATTCGCCAATTCATGAAAAACCTAGGTTCTATACAAAAATAAGAATTTCCACCATGAAAACCTTTGATTTCTCTTGAAAAACATGTTTAATGATGTTAGGAATTGAAATAATTAAGTAAAAAGTGACTTGCAAGTGTTTTGGAGTGATTTTATTCTTGGAGAATCGTGTGTGGTGTGTTGGATTTTGAAAGAAAGAAGAAAAGAGGTGTAAAATTCGTTTAAGTATCAGATTGCACAGCTGCGGATATGGGAATTGCGAACATTAGTTCGCAATTGCGAACTTAGCAGGTTTTGACTATTGCCCTCGCATTTGCGAGAAACGTTCGCATTTGCAAACCAAGAGCAGTCCAGGGCCTTTTCGCATTTGCGACTACTTGTTCGCTTTTGCGAACTTAGCCTATTTCTGGGAGACAGCGCAATTGCGAGTAATTCTTCGCAATTGCGAAGATATCAGCTGGGGAAAAATACCAGCTGTATTATTTTTCAAAATATTCTCTAACGGTCTATCAAATATTTACCCGAGCCCTTGGGCTCCAAACCAAACATGCATACAACTTCAAAAACATAATACGAACTTGCTCGCGCGATCAAATCGCCAATATAACATCGTTTTCATCAAATCAAGTTTCAAGTTCATGATTTTCTTCATTTAACTTCATAAACTTTCAAATTTGGAACTCAAGGTTCAAAACATATCAAACGACGTTCAAATGTCGTCAAACTTTGCAGGAAGCACTTATATAATATTTAAGACTTGTACCGGGCGTCGAAACCAAAATACGAGCCCGATACCATGATCATTTAATCCATTTTCATTTAATAATTTCAACAAAAATAATTTAACAGAAAAATTAATATCTTGGGCTCTAACCCTCAGAATTTGACTCCGGACGCATGCCCGAGTCCTATATATTCCTACGGACCTGCGGAGACTGTCCGATATCGGGTCTGGGTCCGGGTCCGTTTAGCAAAAATGTTGACCGAAGTCAACTATATCAATATTAATATTAATTTTTTCAAATGTTTCATAGAATTCACATATTCTAGCACAAAATCTTTCCGGCTACATGCCTGGACTATGCACGTAAATCGAGGCATCATAAACTGAGGTTTTCAAGGCCTCGAGAGCACAGGGAAAATGAGAAAAACAGGTGATGACCCTTTGGGTCGTCACACATCATCATGCTTATATTGTGTAGTACAAATAGAAGAAAAACTGGGTAACCTTTTATACTTACCCGGTATAATTATAGTAATAAAAAGATACTCAATCTTCCTTTCATTTAGAGCCTCAATATGCCTACCACTTTGGCTAATATCATTGTAACTAAAAAAGTTGCCCTTATCGACTAGTAACAAATTTGCCGGTCAGAGCTCTCAATAATTTTGTACTACAAGATCTTTTATAACACCATCCAAGTGATAAACTTTCATCTGCGAAGAAAATTATATTATCAGTGTCATGGTCAAAATCATTATAGGCAAGACTTATTTCATGCTTTGCTTTTGTCTTCAATAACTTTTTGTAAGGCTGGCAAAATATTTCTTGGCGTACCACATGTATGCAACCAGTTATATATTCATGTAACCACACTGTAATATTCATTATCTTTATTTCTCTCAAACCTCCCTTATAGGTGAGTTGTGGTATTTATCCAACCATGCATAAGCACATTCTTATGCATAATTTTTATCTCATATATATTTCAACATTTACTTTCAGGAATGAACCTACATTTACAATGCTTATCACAAGTCACATTTTCAACGAATGGACTATAATCATGTGAACGTGTCTCGTATTAACAGACCACATTGATACATATTCCTTCACTTTGAAAGGATCATTTTGAGAACCCTTATTGTTCTCCTTTTTACAATTACCATAATGATGACTGTTATTATTTGATCTTTGGCTCGTCCACATTCATTGATCAACCATTTGTCTTATTTAGAGTTACTACGCACTGTTATCACATTCACTTCAAGAATGGAGAAAATCAAGTGGGACAAATTTTATGTTTTTTCATGAAAAATATATTATTTTTCTTTAGTCATCATTATATCATCAATATGGTGCATTGGAACTCAAACTCAATGTCTTACCCATATAAAGGCATGTTAGGCCATAATGAGTTAGGATTCAAACTAACTCTTATCATCATAGAGCACCAGGACTCACACCCGATATCTTACCCTTATACAATGGCATAATAAGTCTAAGTGGACTCACCCTTGAGCCTTTTCATGATATAATACTTTAGAATAATTAGTTATTTTTGCCCGAACTTTAATGAAAGTTCACTTCACGAACAACCATATGATCAAACATAAAGGGAATAAAACTATCTTAGTTATACAAAATTTATTTTGACCTCAACATAAATTTAAATTCATATTATTTTTTAAGATAAATTAGAAACCTATTCAATAGTTAACAGTTTCATAATCTTGTCTTGTAAATTGTCGGAGCAGTACATATAGGAGATGATGTCAAGGGATTGTAATACGCTCTTCTTTGTCACTCTAAAGCAGGTACTCCATATGTATACATCTGCACAAATAAAACTAAAATTATTAAGTAACATAAATTAAACCAAGTCTTAAATATTAACGTAAGTTAATTGCAGAATTCATAAAAACTGAAAAATGATATTCCCTGTATAATAGAAACAAACACAACATTGATATGGTAACGAAATGCCCAAATTTTTACAAGTTCAACCAAATTTATTCAAGGTTGTAGCTCCCATGGAAGGAGTTCATCTCTTATAGAAAATATAAGATGAACATAGCAATTAGTGTTGATAATGTCTTACGAAACTTAGCTCAAAGTAATAATATAAAACAAGAAAATAAACATGAATGTAGGGAGAAAGAGAGAACAGATTCTTATTTCTTCCATATATTTAAGTGTGTACAATGTGGTGCCAAAATTCTCTATTTATAGGATTACATAGAGTTATAGCAAAGAATGCCATAAATAAGAAATTAAACATTTGAGATCATGGAGGAAGATCATGGGGAGGTTATGAAGGTGTGGGAGTAAAAACTATAATAGTGAGAAGTAGTGGGAGTTATCTACATAATGGAGAAGAGTAGTGAGAGTAACTTCTTTAGGAATTATAGATATCCACTACAAAATATAATATTTCATAACACCCTTATATAATTTTTGACGAAGGAGATTCGATTGAACCCCTTTCGGCCACCTAGCTGTGCCCCTGTTTGTAATGACATTCTAGTACTTTAATATTAATACAGGTATCTTATTTACCAGGAAAAAAAAAGAAATAAGATAAAATTAATAAATTGTTGGATTTGTCAAGATTGATGTGAACTAGTGTGAACATTTGAAGCCTCTTTTTTGGAAGAAATTGGTAGATGCATTTTTCATGCATTTACATTGCACGTTCATACTTAATGTGATGTCATGCATGACATTATTAGGACAATTTTCCTTCTATAAATAGCAAAGGTTTTGTTCATTTGTAAATATCTCTCACTTGCCTTCTTATCTCCTAAGGTATTTGAATCTTCTTTCTCTCTTGTAGTATTTCAGTTGCATTTTTGGGGTGAAATAAAGTTTAAGTTGATTGCGTTCGATGAGTAGGCAAAAATTAAATTTTGTCGAACCTCGTTAATTTCTGGTGTTCTTTTTATTATTGTCTCAAATACTATTTATTAACTACCTTAAGATATTAATTTTGAATCAATAATTCTCTATATATATTCGGCTTCCGCAACATAAACAACACTCACAATAATTTAGATATCTATGCTTGATGTTCATAAAGTGTTTCAACAGTTCATACAATACTAATTCAGGCAATGATTCAATATAATTACTGTCCGAATTATAATCAAACAATAAATGACAGCCATAATATTTCCAACAGACTTCCTTTGCCTCCTGCTTTTGATCTCCAGGAGGAAAGGGAGAATACATGAAAAACTTGAGGGGGGATAGTGTTGAATAACATCTGTAGATAGCAAGTTAAACATTACCATGTCTCTTGATTTTCCTTTTATATTCATGAACTTTCTTAGAACACCTTATCTCAAGAACCCATCTTATTCTAGCACTCTTTGTGATCCTATATTGTTTATATCCACCAACGCCTCAATCCTCTCCAGATTTGACCAATCTGAAAATATGGTAGCTACCACCATTTTCACTGCTCTTGTCATAATCCATTTGCCCCAGTACTTGTAAGCCAATTCATATCCAAATTCAGCTCTACAACTATGACAACAACAACAAATATGAGCTACAATGACATTTAATTAGTAACATTTATAAAATAAAAAATAAATAAAAAAGGCAAGAATTAATTAGTTTAAGGACCTTTACTTGAAATTGTCATAAAAAAAAATTCTTATCTTCATTAATGTCCTCATAGATGAGAAGGACCGACAAAGAAATTGGGACGAGTATGGGGATTTCGATGGATGATGCCTGATGTTAACCAATCGACAACTGAATCTTTCAATCTTTGTTTCTACGCTACAATCAGGTACTCCCTCCGATCCAAAATAAGTGATTTTTTTGGATGTTCTCACGTATATTAAGAAAGTCACCTTTTAGTATTAACTAGCAATAAAATTGACCATTTTAACCTTACTATCTCACATAAACACTCCTAATACATATTCCAACACTATTTACCCCAAGGACAATATAGGAAAAACATCATTAAGTCATTCTTGAAATCCGAAAAACTCACTTATTTTGAACCACAAAAAATGCCAAAAAATCACTTATTTTGGACCGGAGGGAGTATATCCATGCTTTATTTCAACTTCTTCTTTGGTTGATGTTTATAATATTTAGGGATCAAAATTACGTAGCATTGATTATGTTCTTTTCCTGCAAATTGGTACTCTCTAGAAATATTCTAGATACTTCTATTCAATGCTTATATATATTCATATGGTACTAATTCGGTTGGTGATGGAGAGTAAAGTTTGTTTTTTAATTAATTTTTGGTTTTTGTAATTAATGTTATTTTTTGCTTTGATAAATCGTTAAGAAAGATATTTTTTTAATCTAATATAGAGTGATGAATGTTATTATGTTTTTCCTCCAAATTGAGATGATTGATTGTACGTCCTAGGTTGATTCTAATGTAAAAAATAATCATTTGTGTGACTTAATATGAGACTTGCTTTACATGTAAATTTTGTTCTCTCCTTGTTCAAATAAGTTAAGATGTATGTTCGTATTGGGGCTTCACGTTATAGGTATTTGTTTTTATACTCTTAACTTTTGTTAAGTGATTATAATGTGCTATTTACACACAATTGCTTTATTCATTTTGTCATCTCGGACGGCGGCTTCATTTGAAATTAAAGGTAATATTTGTGAGTACAATAATGTTGTATAGTTCTTTTAGATGTTATATTTGACTAAATTCTACTTTTATTGAATTTCCCTCTTTCATTTCTATTCTCTTCCATGTGATTTATTACCTAAGTTGGCATTCGACAATAGTTAATTGAACACGTGTTGGTCTTCATATTGAGTTAGAGCATACAAGTTTGTGGCATCTTGTGGTAAAGGTTCTTATGAATTTAATGGCCAAACAACCTTATTCTTTCTTATAGTTATTATTATTTCTATTCTTACAGAAATATTTTTGTTCATTGATTTAAAGATAACTTCTCAACGTTTTACAGAGTGAGGCGTAGTTGTTGTTGATTGAAGACAAACGTTGGAATATAACAAGAGGTCTTCTCTACTACATAGAGGATACTTGTAAAAATGTTGATAAATGCATAGGTGACTTACATCAGACAATCTTCTTGTCTCAATTCAAGAGAGTATCAAATGGGCAGACACACAAATGAATTGGAGTAAAAGTTCCTTGAAAAAAGTAGCAGAAAGAGTGAAAGACGGTTGAAGAAGTGAAGAAATCTCTTGTTGTTCTAGCGTTTGTTTGGTATTAAATTTTTTTTATATATAATTTCAATTTTTTATTTTTTATTTTATTTGCCACCCAACCCCAGCTCCTAACCCCCACACAAATTTTTTTTACCTTTTTTTTGTAATTTAAATTTTTTTTTTTTTTTTTGTGTTTCTGTCGCCCAGCCTCGGCCCCCACCCACCTACCCTCCTCATCCCCGTCAAACAAGAGAAAATAAGTGATAAAATCACTCATTTTCCATAAAAATATATTCCATGGAAAACATTTTCAATTTTTTCATGTTTGGTTGACTTAAATATTTTGGAAAATATTTTCCTTATCAATTCATTTTCCGAAAAATATTTTCTTTATCAAAAGAAGGGAAAATATTTTCCAAAGCTCCTCCTCAATCTCTCACCTCACCAACCCCTCTCCAAGAAAAAGTTTTTTTAAAATTTCAGATTTTCCGTTACCTTCCACCCTACTACCCCTCCACCCCTCCCGGCAAAAAAATATTTTTTTACCTTAATTTTTTTTTTTTATAATTTCAAATTTCTATTTTTTTTATTTTTTTTTTGCACCACCCAACCCCACCCCTACCCCCCTCCCCCTAAACAATTTTTTTTTTACTTTTTTTTTTGTAATTTAAATTTTTGTTTTTTTCATGTTTTTGTCGCCCAGCCTCGGCCCCCACCAACCTACCCTCCTCATCCCTGTCAAACAAGAGAAAATAAGTGATAAAATCACTCATTTTCCATAAAAATATATTCCATGGAAAACATTTTCCTTCCTACCAAACACACCCCTAAACTTAGCCAGATTTTACTTAGGCATACACTTGAAATTAGTTATAGCGATCTTTTCATAGCATTTTACTTTAGTTCAAATTGTGTCACGACCCTAGTTCACCAATCGTGAACCTGTCATGACGGCACCCAGTCTTCGCGACTAGGTAAGCCTAACACGATGCGGAATATACAATTTCATGAACCAAAAGAAAAGATAACAGCGGAATAATATAAATGAAATGTAATAAGTGCCGCTCGGCACATACACTTTGCAAAAACACACTAAATAACATACTACCAAGACCCGAAATCCCACGGGCAACACAAACTAAGAGAAGAGTATAATTGTGGCTCTATACATCAAGAATGTCTAACAACGAGAATAAGGGAAAATAACTACTATCACTAATGAGAATAGAAGGAGACTATCTGGATCCGCGGACGTAGCAGATCGTACCTCAAGTCTCCTGAAGTGCTTCCAGATCACCTGAAATGTGCCTGACCTGATGTACATGGATCTGCACAATAAAAGTGTGCAGAAGAGTAGTGTAAGTACACCACGGCGGTACTCAGCAAGTGCCAAGCCTAGCCTCGATGGAGTAGTGACGAGGAAGGTCAGGGCCCTACCGAGAGACAATAACATAATGATAATAACAATAATAAGCAGTTTAAATAAGAATGAGTGTGAAATAACAACAATAAAGTAATTACTGCAATCGTTTACAATTAAGCTAACAACAAGTAGCCAACACAACATAAATTCAAATTAGCAAGTCCAGGATCTACGGGAATTGAACCCGTAGTCCCCCTCTATATCCAACAACTCAGGATCTCCGGAAATTGAACCCGCAGTCCCTACATTAGTGTCTCTGGGTCTCCGGGAATCGAACCCACAACCCTAGGATCTCTGGGAATTGAACCCACAGTCCGTACCTCAATATCTCAGGATCTCCAGGAATCGAACCCGCAGTCCGTGTCTCAATAGCTCAGTATCTCCGGGAATCGAACCCGCAGTCTGTATCTCAATATCTCAATAAACTCGGGTCTCCGAGAATCGAACCCGCAACCCTTGGATCTCCGGGAATTAAACCCGCAGTCCACAAACACTACAATTCTGGGTCTCCGGGAATCGAACCGGCAGCCCTTGGATCTCGGGGAATTTAACCCGCAGTCCACCAACACAAACAATAAAAAGGAAAGCACTGAGAAATATGAAATACATAACTACAATTACACCAAAACCAGTATCAACAAATTTCAAGAAGTTCAAGTAAGACAATAGGCACTTAGACAGATAATCCTATCTAACCATGCTTTTCTAACGAATATCAGGAAAATGTTACAATTTAATCAGCTAAATAACAGAAATATCACGATTAGAACATTTCAAGTAAGGTGGTTTCCAACAAATTGCGCATGTACACGCCCGTCACCTCGCGTACAAGGCATTTAAATTAACACATAATATCCTAGGGAAGAAGGTTCCCCCATACGAGGTTAGACAAGCCACTTACCTCGATTACGGTACGAAACCACTAAGAGGCAACTCTCTTGCCACAAGTATCGGCCTCTACATGTGTAGAATCTGATCAAAATCAATAGAAATACATCAAAATAGGCCAATTGGGCATTACCCAATCGAAACAATTCGAATTACACAAAAAATTACAAAGTTGTCAAAACCCGACTTTTGGTACGCTTCTCAAAAAATTACGAAAGTCACATTTTCAGGTTCCTTATCTCAACAGGAGTCTATGAATATAAAATTTACCAAAATCGGACTCCGTTTGCCCATTCAAATCGACGATTTACCATAACCTAGGCTTAGGGCAAAAACCCCTCATTAATTCTCCCATTTACAGTGAAATAATTGAAGATTCTAAGATAAAATCATGTATTTGTGCCATAAAACTTACCTCCGATGATTACCCGGTGAAAACCTTGCAATTTCCCGTCACTTTGCTCTTTAAGAACTCAACAATGGGGGTTTTGAGTAAATGGGTTGCGGGTGATATGTTCTGAACTTAAACTCACTGCCAGGCCTGGATACCCTACGCGATCGTAGAGCACAAATTTCTGGGGCTTGATTTTCCTTCTACGCGATCGCAGCCTTTGGCCCGCGATCGCATTGAACAGCTTAACACCTCTACGCGATCGCCACATCGGCCTCGCGATCGCACTGCATCCGGACTTGACCTTACGCGGTCGCGTGAACCCAACCGCGATCGCATTGCATTCAAACCTTGGTCTACGCAATTGCAGACATTACCTCGCGAACGCGATGCACCCAAACGCTGCCTTACACGATTGCATGAAACTCTTCGCGATCGCGAAGAACAAATTGTCTGCAATTTTATTGCAGCAGAAATAGTTGTGCATTTGGCACGAAATGGTCCATTTGGACCCCCGGATTCACTCCGAGGCCCCCGGGACCCCAACGAAAACCACCAACCTACTCCAAAACATGATACAAACTTGTTCCAATCATAAAAACACACTCTTAAACGCGGAAATCACCAAATCAAAGTGAATTCAAGCCTAAGTTTCATCCAAAACTTCTGAAACATACATGCTATCAAAAACCTTACCAAACGATGTCTGAATGACCTAAAAATTTGCAGACATATCCAAAATTACCTAATGAAGCTACTGCAATTGTCAGAATTCCATTCTGACGCTCGGATCAAAATCTCGCCTATCGATCAGATTTCCAAAAATTTCAAACTTCGGCATTTCAAGCCTAATTGAGCTACAAACCTCCAAAGTATATTCCAAACGCGCTCCCAACCCCGAAATCACCTAACGGAGCTAATGGAACTATCAGATTTCCGTTCCGAGGTCGTCTTAACACTGTTCCGAATACGGGCCATTTTTCAATTATAAAGCTCTCATTTAGGGACTAAGTGTCCCAAAACACTCCAAATTCTAGAACCGAACCTCCCGTCAAACTACAATAGTAGAAATGAACTTAGGGGAATAGTTAAATTGGGGATCGGGGCGTAAATTTAAAAAACGACCGGCCGAGTCATTACATTTTCCCACACTTAAAAGATTCGTTCGTCCTCGAACGAGCATAGAAAACATACCTGGAGTAGTGAAGAGATGAGGGTACTGGTTGCGCATATCCTTCTCGGTCTCCCAAATCGCCTCCTCGGCCGGCTTTGCCCGCCACTGGACCTTTACTGAAGCGATGTTCTTTTACCTTAACTTCCTGATTTGCCTGTCCAGAATGGCCACTGGCTCCTCAACATAAGACAGATCCTTGTCTAGCTGAACAGAAGTGAAATCCAACACGTGCAATGGGTCGCCATGGTATCTTCGGAGCATAGAGACATGAAATACGGGATGGACTCCGGCTAGGTTGGGAGGTAAGGCCAACTCATAAGCAACCTTCCCAACACGCCTCAAAATCTCAAAAGGGCCAATGAATCTCTGACTCAGCTTCCCCTTCTTCCCAAAGCTCATGATGCCCTTTTTGGGCGAGACCCGAAGTAGAACCCGCACGCCAACCATAAAAGCCACATCGCGGACCTTCTTGTCCGCATAACTCTTCTCTTTGGACTGGGCGGCACAGAGTTTATCCTGAATCACCTTGACCTTGTCTATTGTATCCTGGACTATCTCAGTACCTAGCAGCCTGGCCTCGCCGGCTCGAACCAACCCACGGGGGACCTGCACCTCCTACCATATAGGGCCTCATACGGTGCCATCTGAATGCTGGACTAATAGCTATTGTTGTAGGAAAATTCTGCAAGGGGCAAGAACTAAGCCCAAGAACCTCCAAAATAAATAACATAAGCACGCAACATGTCCTTCAATATCTGAATGGTACGCTCAGACTATCCGTCCGTCTGAGGATGAAACGCGTTGCTCAACTCTACCTGCGTGTCCAACTCTCACTGAAAAGGCTTTCCAGAACCGTAAAGTGAACTGAGTGCCTCTATCTGAAATGATGGAAACTGGAATACCATGCAGCCGAACTATCTCCCTGATGTAGATCTCCGCCAGTCGCTCCGATGAGTGAGTAGTGCTCACCGGTATGAAATGGGCGGACTTAGTCAGCCGATCCACAATGACCCAAATGGAATCAAACTTTCTCACAACCCGTGGAACCCAGATACAAAGTCCATGGTGATGCGCTCCCATTTCCAGTCTGGAATCTCAATCTGTTGCATTAATCCACCCGGACGCTGATGCTCATACTTCACCTGCTGGCGGTTGAGGCACCTAGAAACATAATCAACTATATCCCTCTTCATCCGCCTCCACCACTAATGCTGTCTCAAGTCCTGATACATCTTCGCGGCACCCGGATGGATGGAATACCGCGAGCTATGGGCCTCTGCTAGAATCATCTCTCGAAGATCATCTACATTGGGCACACAAATATGCCTATGCATCCTCATAACTCCATCATCCCCGATGGTAACATCTCGAGCATCACCACGCCGAACTCTATCCTGGAAGACAAGCAAATGAGGTTCGTCGAACTGACGCTCCTTGATGCGGTCAAATAGAGAAGACCGAGAAACCACACAAGCCAGAACCCGGCTGGGCTCCGAAAGATCCAGTCTAACAAACTGCCTGGCTAAAGCCTGAACATCCATCGCCATAGGCCTCTCCGAAGCTAGTAAATATGCCAAACTCTCTGCCCGGCGACTCAAGGCATCGGCAACTACATTGGCCTTGCCCAGATGATAGAGAATAGTAATATCATAGTCCTTCAACAGCTCCAACCATCTCCTCTGACACATGTTCAGGTCCTTCTGCTTAAGCAAGTGCTGCAAGCTCCGATGATCAGTGTAGATCTTACAAGGAACCCGATACAAGTAATGACGCCAAATCTTCAAGGTGTGAACAATGGCAGCTAGCTCAAGATCGTGAACAGGGTAGTTCTTTTCATGTACCTTCAGCTGTCTGGACGCGTAGGCAATCACCCTACCGTCCTGCATCAATACTACACTGAGTCCAACTCGTGAGGCATCACAATATACTCTATAGGACCCCGAACCTATAGGAAACATCAAGATAGGGGCCAAAGTCAAAGCTGTCTTAAGCTTTTGAAAGCTCGCCTCACACTCCTTTGTCCATTGGAAAGGGGCACCCTTTTGGGTCAACCTGGTCATAGGTGCCGCGATCGAAGAGAACCCCTCTACGAAACGACGGTAATAACCCGCCAAGCCAAGGAAACTACGAATCTCAGTAGCTGAGGAAGGTCTGGGCCAACTCTGCACGGCCTCCACCTTCCTCGGATCCACTCGAATACCATCGCTCGACACCACGTGGCCTAGAAATGCCACTGAACTCAGCCAAAATTCACATTTAGAGAACTTTTCATATAACTGTTTCTCCCTCAGAGTCTGAAGCACTATCCTTAGATGTTGCTCGTACTCTTCCCGACTCCGGGAATATACCAGAATATCATCAATGAAAACAATCACGAACGAGTCCAAATATGGCCTAAACACATTGTGCATCAAATGCATAAAAGTTGCTAGGGCATTAGTGAGCCCGAAAGACATGATGAGGAACTCGTAGTGACCATACCGAGTCCTGAATGCGGTCTTCGAGATATTTGGCTCCCGAATCTTCAGCTGATGATAACCAGAGTGCAAATCAATCTTGGAGAACACCTGTGCGCCCTGTAGCTGGTCAAATAAATCATCAATACATGGCAAAGGATACCGGTTCTTCACTGTAACTTTGTTCAACTGACGATAGTCATTACACATATGCATAGAACCGTCCTTTTTCATCACAAACAACACAGGAGCACCCCAAGGCGAAACACTGGGTCGAATGAAACCCTTACCCAATAACTCCTGTAACTGATTTTTCAACTCCTTCAACTCAGGAGTAGCCATATGGTACGGTGGAATAGAAATGGGCTGAGTGCCTAGCAATAAGTTAATACCAAAATTAATATCTCTGTCAGGCGGCATGCCCGGGAGATCAGCTGGAAATACCTAAGAGAAATCACGTACCACTGGAACGGAACCAATAGAAGGAGTGTCAATACTGACATCCCGTATATAAGTTAGATAAGCAACACACCCTTTCTCAACCATACGTTGAGCTTTGAGAAAGGAAATAACACGGCTGGGGGTGTGATCTAGAGTACCACTCCACTCAATACGCGGAATGCCTAGCATAGCCAGCGTCACGGTCTTGGCGTGACAATCAAGAATAACATAATGGGGCGACAACCAGTCCATGCCCAGAATAATATCAAAATCGACCATCCCGAGCAACAATAGATCCGCTCTGGTCTCAAAATCACAAATAGTGACCAAACACGACCGATGCACACGGTCCACAGCCAAAGAATCTCCCACCAGAGTGGAAACATAAACGGGGGCACTCAAAGAATCTCGAGGTACACCCAGATGTGAAGCAAAATAAGAGGACACATATGAAAAAGTGGAACCGGGATCGAATAGAACCGATGCCTCTCTGTGACTAACCAAAATAATACGTGTGATAACAGAATCAGATGCAACAACTGCAGCGCGATTAGGAATAGCATAAAATCTGGCCTGACGCCTCTCTCAAGGGCGGCCTCTAGCACCCTGATCCCCGCCCCTGGCTGGCTGGGTAGGTGGAGTGGCAGCTGGAGCTGGAATGATGGACTGCTGGCCTTGTCAACCACGCTGAGGCTGCAAAGTCTGTGGAGGTGCTCCTCTCCTATGCATGGGTGTCACGCCCCAAAACGAGGGACATGACCAGCGCCTGACCGGGTTGCCCCAATTAAGAGGACCTGGGTGCCTTTCATTCCCACGCGTTACCCTTGGAGGTACCCCGCGTAGGAGGCGCACTGGAAACTGGGGAGCATAATAAGGCTCCTGAGGTGCTGGAAGAGCTGGAGTACTACCGGCTGCTGGCAATGCTGAATGAACTGGACGACCGGAATAACCCCTGCCAAAACGACTAGCTGCTGAAGTGCGGGCACCAGAGAAATGGCCCGGCTCACGAGACCTCTTGGCCTCCCTCTCTTTTCGCTCTCTAGGGAGCATACTCTCGATCTTCCTGGCAATGCTCAACGCCTCCTGATACGATATATCTATCTCCAATTCCCTAGCCATGCTGGACCGTATCGACAGAATAAGGCCCTCAATAAATCTCCGCACTCTCTCCTGGACCGTGGCTACCAAGGCCGGTGCATGCCTTGCTAGACTGGTGAAACTAATAGCATACTCCGATACTGTCATGGAGCCCTGACGCAACCGCTCAAACTACGATCGCCAAGAATCCCTAAGGCTCTGGGGAACAAACTCCCTCAAAAACATATCAGAAAAGTGCGTCTAGGTCAGTGAAGCAGACTTTTCTGGACTATCCAACTCATATGTGCGCCACCAATCATAAGCGGCCCAACGAAGCTGAAAAGAAGTGAAAGAAACCCCGCTGGTCTCCACTATCCCCATGGTACGAAGAATACGGTGACACCCCTCCAGAAAACCCAATGCATCATCTGTAGCCAAACTACTGAACATTGGAGGATCATATTTCTTGAACCTCTCTAATCTACGATGCTCGTCCTCGGAGGCAGCTGGCCCACCTCTGGGCTGTACTGGGGCGGCATGAGGCATAGCAATAATCTCTGGAACCTGTCCCACGGGCACTCGCTGCTCAGGTGTAGCGGCTGCGGGAGTCTGGGCCCCTCCCTCGGCCTGAGATGTAGCTGCAGAAAGAGGAAGTAACCCTGCCTGAGCTAAAGTAGTATACATGCTCATGAACTGGGCCAGGATCTCCTGGAGTGCTAGAGTAGTAGCAGCTGTAGTCGGAGTACCAGGTACCCGCTCCAACCTGATCCACCGGTGGTGCCTCATCGGCAGCGCGAGCGGGTGTTGTGGCTACACCTCGGGCGCGTCCTCGTCCTCTACCACGGCCACGGCCTCTGGCGGCGGCAGCAGAGGGCGCGTGTGCTTGATCCTCACGAGTAGCACGTGTCCTCACCATCTGTGAGAGAATAGAAAGCAGAAGTTTAGATTTGGTGCCAAAAATATCGCACGACAAGGAATCCAAAAGAAATGAAGAGTTTCCTAAACAGTTACATAGCCTCTCATAGATAAATAAAGACGTCTCGTATCGATCAACGAGACTCTAAATAATAGGTTTGTGTCTCGTGACTCCTATGAACCTAGAGCTCTGATACCAACTTGTCACGACCCTAGTTCACCAATCGTGAACCTAACATGACAGCACCCAGTCTTCGCGACTAGGTAAGCCTAACACGATGAGGAATATACAATTTCATGAACAAAAGGATAAGATAAAAGCGGAATAATATAAATTAAATGCAATAAGTGCCGCTCGGCACATACATTTCGCCAAAACACACTAAATAACATACTACCAAGGGCCGGAAACCCACGGGCAACACAGACTAAGAGAAGAGTACAACTGTGGCTCTATACATCAAGAATGTCTAACAACGAGAATAAGGGAAAATAACTACTATCACTAATGAGAATAGAAGGAGACTATCTGGATCCGCAGATGTAGCAGATCGTACCTCAAGTCTCCTAAAGTGCTGCTAGATCACTTGAAATGTGCCTGACCTGATGTACCTGGATCTGCACAACAAAAGTGTGCAGAAGAATAGTATGAGTACACCACGGCGGTACTCAGTGAGTGCCAAGCGTAACCTCGATGGAGTAGTGACGAGGAAGGTCAGGGCCCTACCGAGAGACAATAACATAATAATAATAACAATAATAAGCAGTTTAAATAAGAATGAGTCTGAAATAACAACAATAAAGTAATTGTTGCAACCGTCTACAATTAAGCTAACAACAAGTAACCAACATAACATAAATTCAAATTAGCAAGTCCAGGATCTACGGGAATTGAACCTGCAGTCCCTCTCTATATCCAACAACTCAGGATCTCCGGGATTTGAACCCGCAGACCCTACATCAGTGTCTTTAGGTCTCCAGGAATCGAACCCGTAGTCCTAGGATCTTCGCGAATTGAACACGCAGTCCGTACCTCAATATCTCAGGATCTCCAGGAATTGAACCCGCAGTCCGTGTCTCAATAGCTCAGGATCTCCGGGAATTGAACCCGCAGTTCCTATCTCAATATCTCAATAAACTCTGGGTCTCCGGGAATCGAACCCGAAGCCCTTGGATCTCCGGGAATTGAACCCGCAGTCCACAAACACTACAACTCCGGGTCTCCGAGAATCGAACCCGCAGCCCTTGGATCTCCGGGAATTGAACCCGCAGTCCACCAACACAAACAATAAAAAGGAAAGCATAGAGAAATATAAAATACATAACTACAATTACACCAAAACCAGTATCAACAAATTTCAAGAAGTTCAAGTAAGACAAATAGGCACTTAGAGATAATCCTATCTAATCATGCTTTTCTAATGAATATCAGGTAAATGTTACAATTTAATCAGCTAAATAACAGAAATATCACGATTTGAACAGTTCAAGTAAGGTGATTTCCAACAATCTGCGCATGTACATGCCCATCACCTCGCGTACAAGGCATTTAAATTAACACATAATATCCTAGGGGAGAAGGTTCCCCCACACGAGGTTAGACAAGCCACTTACCTCGATTCCGGTATGAAACCGCTAAGAGACACTCTTACCACGAGTATCGGCCTCCACAGGTGTAGAATCTGATCAAAATCAATAGAAATACATCAAAATAGGCCAACTAGGCATTACCCAATCGAAACAATTCGAATTACACCTAAAACTACAAAGTTGCCAAAATCTGACTTTTGGTACGCTTCTCAAGAATTACGAAAGTTATATTTTCGGGTTCCTTATCTCAACAGGAGTCTATGCATATAAAATTTACCAAAATCGGACTCCGTTTGCCCATTCAAATCGACGATTTACCATAACCGAGGCTTAGGGCAAAAACCCCTCATTAATTCTCCCATTTACAGTGAAATAATTGAAGATTCTAAGATAAATTTATGTATTTGTGCCATAAAACTTACCTCCGATGATTACCCGATGAAATCCCTGCAATTTCCCGTCACTTTGCTCTCTAAGAACTCAACAATGGAGGTTTTGAGTAAATGGGTCGTGGGTGATATGTTCTGAACTTAAACTCACTACCAGGCTTGGATACCATACGCGATCGCAGCCATTGGCACTCGATCGCAGAGCACAAATTTCTGGGGCCTGATTTTCCTTCTACGGGATAGCAGCCTTTGGCCCTCGATCGCATTGAACAGCTTAACAGCTCTACGCGATCGCAACGTCGGCCCCGCGATCGCACCGCGTCCGGACTTGACCTTACGCGATCGTGTGTACCCAACCGCGATCGCATTGCATTCAAACCTTGGCCTACGAGATCGCAGACATTACCTAGCGATCGCGATGCACCCAAACGCCGCCTTACGCGATCGCATGAAACTCTTCGCGATCGCGAAGAACAAATTGTCTACAATTTTATTGCAGCAGAAACAGCTGTGCATTTGGCACGAAATGGTCCGTTTGGACCCCCGAATTCACCCCGAGGCCCCCGGGACCCCAACGAAAACCAACAACCTACTCCAAAACATGATACGAACTTGTTCCAATCATAAAAACATACCCTTAAACCCAAAAATCACCAAATCAAAGCAAATTCAAGCCTAAGTTTTATCCAAAACTTCCGAAACCTACATGCTATCAAAAACCCGACCAGACGATGTCCGAATGACCTGAAAATTTGCAGACATATCCAAAATCACCGAACGAAGCTACTACAACTGTCGGAATTTCATTCCAACGCCCGGATCAAAATCTCACCTATCAATCGGATTTCCAAAAATTTCAAACTTCAAGCCTAATTGAGCTACGGACCTCCAAAATACATTTCGAACGCGCTCCCAACCCCGAAATCACCTAACGGAGCTAATGGAACCATCGGATTTCCGTTTCGAGGTCGTCTTAACACTGTTCCGAATACGGGCCATTTTCAACTATAAAGCTCTCATTCAGGGCCTAAGTGTCCCAAAACACTCCAAATTCTAGAACCGAACCTCCCGACAAACTACAATAGCAGAAATGAACTTAGGGGAACAGTTAAATTGGGGATCGGGGCGTAAATTTCAAAAACGACCGGCCGGATCGTTACAAATTGTCTATGGTGAACGGCATTTGGATGTGTATATTTTATTATTGGATGGTTAGGCTTCAGGTATAATGAAATGAATATTAGCTTTTGCACTTATAGCAAATGTATTTTCAATATTGAGTACAAAGATTATTATGATTATCAATATCAACTGGATGTTTTGCACAAGTGTCAGTAGAAACTGATACTATTGGCATTTGCTAATAATTTTAAATAAATGTCACTTTTTATTGCTGACAGTATCATAAATGTTAGAAATTTCAATCTGACGTTACACAAAAAATCAGTAAATAAATATCATAAATTCTTTACCGGCATTAATATAAATGTCACAAAATTTCCGACATCGAAATTTCTAATATTTAAACTAAGTGTCAAAAAAATATCGGTAACAAAATTTGTGACATTTATATTGCTTAAAATGACATTTATAAAATATCATCATAGCCCTTATTTCTTGTAATGGGTGTCACACATATTTTCCCAATAGCCTTGTTTTTAATGCAGATAACTCTGGACCATGGATGGTGAATAGTATTATTCTTGATATAATCCAAAGCTTGGTCTTTGGAAGTGCAAGTATCCCAGTTGCAAAAACGACCAACTTTTTCATCTGTTGCCTACTCCATGAAATCATCCACATCTTCAATTTGCCTGAGAGTGATTTCAGTGAATTCATTTTCTTATGAGAACAATCAAAACGCTTGTAGCAACCAACTTTAACGTGGGAATAAGAAAAAAAAATGAGAAATGTCCAGAAACCTATTTCACATGTCAAAACTATCACGCGGCTAGCAACCAATTTTCAATGACAGATGTAGAATTTTAAAGTCGTGGATGTTCACTAATAAAAATTTTGAAAAAAGAGAAAAAGAAGTTTAATTATGGGTTCACACTCAATATTTATCTAAATATTAAATTTCTATTATTACCTATACATATTTATCAAATCTTGTCAAATATAATTGGTGCTTGAGCACCGAAAAATAACATATAGATCCGCCACCGCCAACTTTAAAGATGCATTCTCCATTATTAGTGAGAGAGATATAAATCTATCATAACAATAAAAACCATCACAGTGGACTTCGAGGATACTTTCTCCATTTCTAAAATGCTTATGTTATCATATTGTAAATTTGAAAAATTTACAATAGCCTTTATCAGAGCCTTTACAATACTCCAAAAACATATTCTTCTTCTGTTTCATATTAGATGAGATAGTTTGATTCGGTACGGAGTTTAATAAAAAAAAATTAAAAATTTGTAATCTTAAAAGCTTAAGAAGTAAAAATTTTGTTGGACTATAACATTTGCGTGGCTATAAAAACTTCATATTAACAGTAAATGGGTAAATCAAAGAGTTTAAAGTTAAATTATTCCCAAATTTTAAAATGTGTCATTTATTTTTGAACTGACTAAAAAAGAAAGTAGCCTATTTATAGCTCGTTTGGCCAAACTGCAAAAATCAACTTATTTTGAGAAGCATTTTTTTTTAAAGTGCTTTTCTGAAAACTATTTTTGGTGAGAAGCAGTCTGTATATAACTAATTAGTTTGAACTAATTAGTTTGAAAAACACTTCTGAATAACAATTAGTATTTGACCAAACTGTTAAAAACTACTTCAAAGTATATTTTTCTCAAAAGTAACTCTCAAAAATTGCTTTTAAAGAGAAGCTACTTTTTTTTATTTTTCAAAACTGTTTTTGGTTCTCCTAAAAGGTATTTTTTTTTCATTCCAAAAAGTTAAGTTTTGGCCAAACAGATTATTAATATGAAACGAAGGAAGTACAGGATAAGGCATACCTTTATCAAATTTCGAAACTATGGATGCCGCTAGAACAACCTGTGAACATAAACAAACATTTGGTAGCTATCATCACAATGCTTTCAGAATTAATTAATATTTAAATCTGACAGTGACATATATATTACCGCCCTCACCGCTTAGTAAATTTATTCGGGACCAGATACAAACAATATGTGAATTTGACGCCTTTAGAAACAACATGAAACTTCTCAAACAATTACCTATATATTAGAGAGAAGGTGGGTGTGGCCCCATAGAGGACAAGATGCGAGAAACAAGATTCAGATGGTTCGGGCACATTCGGAGGAGGAGCACTGATGCACCGGTGAGAAGGTGTGAGCGACTGGCTGTGATAGGCATGAGAAGAGGTAGAGGAAGACCTAAGAAGTATTGGGGAGAGGTGATAAGGCAGGACTTAGCACGTCTTAGGATTACTGAGGACATGGCCCTTGATAGGGGATTGTGGAAGTCGAACATTAAAGTTGTAGGTTAGGGGGAAGTTGTGGATAATTCCACAGCGCACTAGAGTGATATTAGCTAGTTAGGAGGTAATCGTAGGAGGTTACGGATCAGTACATGGAGTTATTTATTGAATATTAGTATACATTTCATCTATTTCGTATTTCTTATATTTCTTATACTGCTGCTACTTTATTATTTTGTGTTATGTTGTTATTTTATGTTATTTTAATATAAGTTTATTGATAGTACTAATTTATCGTCTTTTGTTGATGTCTTGAGCCGAGGGTCTCCTGGAAACAGCCTCTCTGCCCCCCGGGTAGGGGTAAAGCCTGCGTACATATTACCCTCCCCAGACCCCACTTGTGGGATTATACTGGGTTGTTGTTGTTGTTGTTGTTGTATGATTGTCCATCTTCCCCTCGCATTCTACTACGCAAGAGCAAAATGAATTTTCTGTATTTTAGAACAGAAGTGAAAATATATATATAGAAAGAATAGAACATGAAGGGTTTCTGTAAAAAACGAAAGGTCGTGTCTTTTCATCTTTCTTTATTGAATGTCTGTCAATTTAATTAATTAACTCACTAAACGAATTTTTATCTCCTATAACAAATACATTATTTACTTTAAATAAATACTATTCAAAAAAATTATTATCACCATCCCAATTCGTCATTTATGAACTATCGTGACGGCACCTAGTCTCTACGATTAGGTAAGCCTAACAAATGCGGAAAACAACAATTCTTGCGGAATAAATAATCAAAAGACGAAATAACTGAAAGAAATAATATTTAAATGCCGCTCGGCATATACACACAACTTCTCAAAAATCTATTATACTATCCCAAAACCTGGAAAATCACGGATCCACAAGATGAGAGAAACACTACATAGCTCTAATCAACGGAATGTCTAACAAGAACATAAAGTACAGAAGCGCTAAAGACTAGATGCAGGAATAGAAAGAGACTCCTCGGTCTGCGGACGCAGAGATATACCTGGAAGTCTCGTAGAATCGTCTCGCCTCAAGAATGGTAAGCATGAATAGAGTTACCTGGATCTACACATGAAAAACATGCGCAGGAAGGGCATGAGTACACCACAACGGTACTCAGTAAGTGCCAAGCGTAACCTCGGATGGGTAGTGACGAGGAAAGTTAGGGCTCTATTAAGGTTAAATAAGATATAAGGTTTAACAATGTGAAATAAACAGTAGAAATAAGTAACACATGATATGAAGGACAACAACAACTATTACAGAGGCAAGTAAAACACAGTAAGAGAATACAGCTCGGCTCCAAGATAATAACCGGGGATCTCCAGGATACCGTCCTGTAGACCCCAAATGTAAATATCATAGCCATTGGATCTCCCGGGTGCAGTCTCGTTGTCCAACTCGTAAATGTGCAGGGAGATCTCCCGGAATGCAATTCCGTAGTCTCAAAGTAAACATACAGGGGAGATCCCGGGATACCATCCCGTAGTCCCAAAGTAAATACGTAACAAGAATTCAATCCAATCAATTGCATATCAAAGTGAAGAAGGTAATCCTAACCTAGCATGGTTTACGTAATACAAATAAAACAGTTAAGGCAAATAAAGCAATTTAGTCAAGTTGACATGCTTCTCTAGGCTAACACCAGGCTTAGTTTCCAAATAGTGTAAGCAAGAAAGGAAGAACACAATTCAAGGCTATTTTTAATGAAAAATCAAATTTCTAACAATTAGCACAAGTACGCGCTCGCCACCTCACGTACGAGGCATTTCAGTTACCACAATATCAATCCTAAGGGGAAAGGTCCCCCACACAAGGTTAGACAAGTCACTTACCTCGAACAAGTGCAAGTCTACCCGAACCACGCTTTTGCCACGAGTATCCAACTCCAAATGGCCCAAATCTATTCAATTCAATTGAATATCGTAAATAACACTTCAAGTAACAGATTCTATAATAAAATTCTAAGCTAATAGGCAAAACTAGGTAAAATAACCAAAATGCCCCTCAGGCCTACATCTCGAAATCGGGTAAAATTTATATTTTCAGAAATCTCGTACCCTCGCGAGTCTAAACATAACAAGAATAATAAAATCGGAGTTTTAAATGACCCCTCAAATCCTCATTTAAAGGCATCTTAAACTCAAGCCCTAATTACCCATTTTTTCCAAATTTTTCATCAATGATTAGGTCTTTAATCACATAAAACTGAGTTATGAAGTCAAGGATGTTAACTCCGAGAAATTCCCCTTTGTTTTCCTTAAAATCACCCTCAAAAGCTTTAAACCGGGATGAAGATGGTGAAAGAATGGCTCAATTTTGCAAAGGCAACTATTTATGTGTTCTGCCTAGCGATTCCCACATTTGCAGACCTGCGACCGCATCTGCGGTCCCACTTTTGTCGAAGCTACGTCACATCTGCAACTTTCATTTAAATTCCAAAGTTCGCATTAGCGAAACTCTAACCGTAGGAGCGGTTGCGCTTCTGCGAGCAACTTGCCGCATCTGCGGTTCTTGAGGAAATTCCCAAATTTCGCTTTTGCGGCTACTTAGCTGCTTCGGCGGCGCCACATCTGCTGTTCCCCTACCGTAGATGCGAAAATACCAAAAGTAGCAAAATATAGCAACTGCAACATCTTCTAAATTTCTCTCCAACAATCCAAAATCACCTCGAGGCCTCCGGGACCTCAACCAAAGGCACAACCAAGTCTAATACCCCTCCCCAAACTTGTACCAATCCTTAAAACACCTAAAACAACATTGAAACCTCAAATTAACCACGGCTTCAAGCCTAAGAACTCCAAATTTCTCAAAATACGCTTTTGATCAAATACTCTGTCAAATCCCATCCGAATGACCTGAAATTTTGTACACACGTCCCAAATGACATAACGGGACTACTGCAACTATCGAAATTCCATTCCGATCCTCAGATCAAAATCTCTCCATCGAACCAGAAACTTTGAAATTCGACCTTTCGGCATTTCAAGCCTAAATTAGCTACGGGCTTCCAAAACACAATTCGACCATGCCCCTAAACCTGAAATCACCTAACGAAGCTAACAGAACCATCAAATTTCCATTTTTAGGTCATCTTCACATTGATCTGACTACGTTCAACTTTCCAACACTTATGCTCTCCTTTAGGGACTAAGTGTCCCAAAAATATTCAAAACTTAAAATCGAGCATCTCGGCAAATCAAAATAGCAGAAATAAACTTGGGGAAAGAAGTTAATAGGGGATCGGGGCATAAATTCTAAAAATGACCGGCCGGGTCATTACATTCTCCCATACTTAAACATTCGTTCATCCTCGAACGAGTACAAAAACATACCTCAAGTAGTGAAAAGATGAGGATAATGGCTGCGCATATCTTGCTCTGTCTCCCAGGTCGCCTCCTCGACCGGCTGACCCTGGCACTGAACCTTCCCTGATTCAATGTTCTTTTACCTCTACTTCCTAACATGTCCAATATTGGAACTGGCCCCTCAACATAAGATAGATCATTTTCCAACTAGACTGAGTTGAAATCTAACACGTGCGACGGATCACCGTGATACCTCTGGAACATCCAAATATAAAATACCGGATGAACTCTTGCCAAGTTGGGAGGTAAGGAAAGCTCGTAAGCAACCTCCCCAACACACCTTAATATCTCAAAAGGTCCAATAGCCTCGGACTCAACTTCTGCTTCTTCCCAAATCTCATAACGCCTTCATAGGCAAAACCCGTAGCAGAACCCGCTCTCCAATCATATAGGAAACATCACGAACCTTCTGGTTCACGTAACTCTTCTGTCTGTAGGGAGTCTATCCTGAGTCACCTTGACTCTCTCCAAAGCATCATGCACCAAGTATGTGCCCAATAATCTAGCCTCACCTGGCGCGAACTAGCCCACAGGAGATCCACATACCGTACCATATAAGAGCTCATATAGTGCCATCTGAATCTTGGACTGATAGCTGTTGTTGTAGGAAAACTCCGTCAATGGTAGGAACTAATCCCAAGAACCTCCAAACTCGATCACACACGCACGGAGCATATCCTCAAAAATCTAAATAGTGTTCTCAGACTGCCGTTCGTCTGAGGGTTAAATGATGTGCTCAACTCCACCCGAGTACCCAACTCCTGATGTACGGCTCTCCAGAACCGCGATGTGAACATAGAACCTCTGTCTGAAATGATGGAAAGTGGAATACCATGCCGACGAACAATCTCCCGAACATAAATCTCCGCCAACCACTTCTAGGAATAGGTAGTACATACAGGGATGAAATGCGCGGACTTGGTCAGCCAATCCACAATTACCCAAATTGCATTGAACTTCTTCAAAGTCTGTGGGAGCCCAGATACAAAGTCCATGGTTATCTGCTCCCACTTCCACTCCGAAATCTCTATATACTGAAGCAAACCACCTAGTCTCTGGTGCTCATACTTCACCTTTTGACAATTAAGACACCGAGCTACAAACCCAACAATATCCTTCTTCATCCGCCTCCACCAGTAATGCTACCTCAAATAATAATACACCTTCGTGACACCCGGATGAATGGAATACCACAAACTATAGGCCTCCTCTAGAATCAACTCCCAAAGCCCATCAACATTGGGTACACAAACTCGACCGTGCATCCTCAATACTTCATCATCACTAATAGTCACATCTCGAGCATCACCGTACAACACTTTGTCCTTGACGACAAGCTAATGAGGTTCATCAAACTGATGCTCCCGGATACGATCAAACAAGGAAGACTGAAAGACCATACAAGCTACAACCCAACTGGGCTCCGAAAGATCCAATCTCACAAACTGGTTGGCTAAGGCCTGAACATCCATCTCCCTTGGCCTCTATGCTGTTGGTAAACTTCCCAAACTCTCTGCCCGGCGGCTCGAAGCATCGGTCACCACATTGGCCTTTCCCAAGTGATACAAGATAGTGATGTCATAATCCTTAAACAGCTCTAGCCATCTCCTCTAATGCAAATTAAGGTCCTTTTGCTTGAACATATGCTGCAAACTCTAGTGATCAGTATATATCTCACAAGGCACACTGTACAAGTAATGACGCCAGATCTTCAAGGCATGAACAATGGCAGTTAACTCAAAGTCATGGATAGGATAATTCTTCTCATGTATCTTCAATTGTCTGGACGCGTAGGCAATCACCCTACCGTCCTACATCAATACCGCTCCAAGGACGACTCTCGAGGCATCACAAAAGATAGTATAAGACCCTGAACCAGTAGGTAATATCAAATTAGGGTTGTAGTCAAGGCTGTCTTCAGCTTCTGAAAGCTCTCCTCGCACGCTCCCGTCCACTGGAATGGAGCACCCTTCTGGGTCAGTCTGGTCATAGGTGCTGCAATAGATGAAAACACCTGACCAAATCAACGGTAATAACCTGCCAAGCTATGAAAACTACGGATCTCTGTAGTTGAGGATGGTCTGGGCCAACTCTACACGGCCTCTACGTTTTTCGGATCCACCTGAATACCCTCTCTCGAGACCACATGACCCAAAAATGCCACAGAATCCAACCAAAACTCACATTTTGAGAACTTAGCATACAACATCTTCTCTCTCAAGGTCTGGAGCACTGTCCTTAGGTGTTGCTCGTGATCTCCTCAACTCCGGGAATTTACCAAAATGTCATCAATAAAATGATCATGAACGAATCAAGATACGGCCGAAAAACACTGTGCATCAGATGCATGAAGGTTGATGGGGCATTAGTTAGCCCAAAAATATAACAAGGAACTCGTAATGACCATACCGAGTCCTGAAGGTAGTCTTCGAGATACATGGCTCCTAAATAATCAACTGATGGTAGCCTGAACACAAGTCAATCTTAGTAAACACACAAGCACCCTGTAATTGGTCAAACAGGTCATCAATACGAGGTAAAGGATAGCGATTCTTCACTGTCACCTTATTCAACTAGCGGTAATCAATACACATACGCATAGAACTATCCTTCTTCTTCACAAATAATACAGGAGCACCCCAAGGCCATACATTGGGCCGAATAAAACCCTTATCTAGTAATTCCTGCACTTGCTCCTTCAACTCCTTCAACTCTGAGGATCCATACGGTACGAAGGGATAAATATGGGTTGAGTGCCCGGGAACAGATCAATGCCAAAATCAATGTCTCTACCAGGTGGCAGGGCATCCCATCATATCATCGCGGCCTATATAGGCGGAATCATCAATGTATACCAGCTGATCGGGTGGTGGTACGTATATAATTCCATAACCTTTCCCTATACCCCATATACATATAATATTCGCGTATATAATATCATCTGGGCATGGGTCATTGTACATATATAAATAAATGCAATGCATATGAAATAAGTCAATAAGATTTCTCGGGATGTCATAAGATTAATTTGCCTTTGATTATATCATGAAATAATTTTATAAACTTATGTATTTTCTGAGACCCAAGAATAGACGATACAATAATAGGACACATAAGGAATCAAGAACATAGGTACCCCTATTACTTCTAAGAATAGAGTCATTTGTGAAAGTTTCGCATTTGCTCATATGCCCTGAAGATCGGTGGGAAACATATCAGGGAAATCCCGTATTACTAGGATTGAATCAACAGAATGCGTATCCATATAGGCATCTCTTACATAAGCTAAGTACGCATCACAACCTTTCTCAACCATACGTTGAGCCTTAAGGAAAGAAATAACTCTACTAGGAGTGTGACTTAAGGCACCCCTCCACTCAATATGCAGTACACCTGGCATGGCCAATGTCACTATTTTGGTGTGACAATCAAGATTAAAATAATGGGGTGAAAACCAGTCCATGCCCAAGATAATATCAAAATCAATGATGTTAAGCAATAATAAGTCAGCTATGGTCTCAAAACCACCATGGACAACTAAACATGACCGATAAATGCGGTCCACAACAAGAAAATCTCCCACAAGAGTAGAAACATTAACTGGGGAGCTCAAATAATCTCTAGGTACGCCCAAATGTGGGGAAAAATAAGAAGACACATAAGAGTAAGTGGAGCCTGGATCGAATAGAACTGATGCATCTCTGTGACAGACCAAGATAGTACCAGTGATGACAGAATCGGAGGCGACATCCTTAGTACGGCTGGAAGAGCATAATATATGGTCTGCCCTCCCCCTCGAGGGAAACCTCTACCTTCTCGACCTACACCTCTAGTTGGCTGGGCCGATGGAGTAGCAACTGGTGGTGGGACCATAGCATGAGAGCTCTACGGGACCTGTTGTGGCTAAGGAGCCTGCGAAGGTGCACTCCTCTTAAGTCTGGGGCAATACCTCACCATATGATATGTGTCACCACACTCAAAACAAGCTCTGGGAGGACGTGGCAGCTGTGTCTGGCTCAGGCTAGGTCTGCTGGACTGACCGCTGGAAGCATCCCGTGCAGAAGGCGTACTACAGACTGGAGGTGCATAATAAGGCTCCAAAGGCCTAGGTGGAGCTGGAATACCACTGGCTGCTGGAAGAGCTGAATGAATAGGGCGACCCATATGACCCCTACCATGATGACCTGCAGGTAGGACACGAGCACCAGAATAATGGCCCGACTCTCGAGATCTCTCGGCCTCCCTCTCCTCTCTTTCCCTAGCATATATGCCCTCAATCCTCCTATATATGCCCTTCTCTAACTCACGAGCATGCTAGATCTAATGTTGGGAATAATCCCCTCAATAAATCGGAGAACCTTCTCGTGAACCATAGAAAATAAAGTCGGTGCATGTCTAGCCAAGTCAATGTAACAGACAGCATACTCCGAGACAGTCATATTACCATGGCGCAAATGCTCAAACTCCTTGCACCAGGCTTCCCAAAGACTCTGGGGAATATACTCCTTCGTTAACATATCTAAAAACTAAGCCCAAGTCAGGGAAGCTGCCTCATCCGGACTGTCTAACTCATAAGCACGCCACCACTGATAAGCGGCTCCTCGAAGCTGGAAAGTGGTGGAGGAAACCTCGCTCGATCCTAATATGCCCAGAGTATGGAGAATACAGTAGCACTCCTCCAGAAATCCCAAGGCATCCTCTTATGTTAACCCACTGAATACAGGAGGATCAGATTTCTTGAACCTCTCAAGTCTCCACTGCTCATCCTCTAAAGTCGTTACCCTACCCTCGGGCTGAATTAGCACTGCAGACGATGCAGGAATAATCTCTGGGACCTGATCAACATGCACTCGCTACTCAGGAGTGCGGGCGGAGGGAGTTTGTACTTCTCCCTCGGCCTAGGATGTGGCTGCAGCAAGTAAAAGAAATCTTGCCTGAGCTAAAGTGGTATAGATGCTCATAAACTGTGCCAAAGTCTCCTAGAGTGCTGGAATAGTAGTGGCAGACGTATTAGGTGTATGGAGTCCGACTAGTACTGCTGGTGATACCTCGGCGGTAGCTCGCGCGGGTGCTCTGGCTGCACCACGAGCACGTCCTCGGCCTCTACCCCGGCCCCGACCTTTGATGGCTCCAATAGGGGTCACGGGTGCCTGCTCGCCTCGTGTAGCATGTGTCCTCGCCATCTGTGAGAGAATAAAAAGACAGAAGTTTAGAATTAGGATATCAAAAATCTCGCACGACAAGGAACTCAAATGAAGTGAAATTTTTCTAACAGTTACATAGCCACTCGTAGATAAGTATAGATGTCTCCATACCGATTAGCGAGACTCTAATAAACCGTCTTGTGATCCATGAATCCTATGAACCTAGAGATCTAATACTAACTTATTACGACCCCATTTCTTCCTCCATAAACTATCATGACGGCACCTATTCTCTATGACTAGGTAAGCCTAACAAATGCGGAAAACAATAATTCTTGCGGAATAAATAACCAAAAGCCAAAATAACTGAAAGAAATAATATTTGAATACCGCTCAGCATATACACACAACTTCTCAAAAACCTGATATACTATCCCAAAACCCAAACAGTGACGGATCCATAAGCTGGGAGAAACACTACATAGCTTTAATCTCATGAATGTCTAACAAGAACATGAAGTACATAAGAGCTAAATACTAGATGTAGGAATAGAAAGAGACTTCTCGGTCTGTGTACGCGGAAGATATACCTTGAAGTCCCGTAGATTCGCCTCGCCTCAAGAATGTTAAGCCTGAGTAGAGGTACCTGGATCTGCACATGAAAAACATGCACAGGAAGGACATGAGTACACCACAGCGATAAACAGTAAGTGCCAAGCCTAATCTCGGTTGGGTAGTGACGAGGAAGGCTAGGGCCCTATTGAGGTTAAATAAGATATA
The DNA here is from genome assembly GCA_032618575.1 of Nicotiana noctiflora. Lineage (NCBI taxonomy): Eukaryota > Viridiplantae > Streptophyta > Magnoliopsida > Solanales > Solanaceae > Nicotiana > Nicotiana noctiflora. The sequence goes on along the minus strand of JASVEL010013248.1, from coordinate 199,614 downwards.
AAGTTTAACAATGTGAAATAAACAGTGTAAATAAGTAACACAAGATATGAAGGACATGAACAACTATTACAGAGGAAAGTAAAATACAGTAAGAGAATACAACTCAACTCTAAGATAACAACTGAGGATCTCCCAAGATACTATCATATAGTCTCCATATGTGAATATCATATCCAGTGGATCTCCCAAGTGCAGTGTCGTAGTCCAACTCGTAAATATGTGCAGGGGGTCTCCCGGAATGCAATTCTATAGTGCCAAAGTAAACATACAAGGGAGCTCCCGGGATACTGTCTCGTAGCCCCAAAGTAAATACACAGCAACAACAAGAATTCAATCTAATCAATTGCATATCAAAGTGAAGCATGTAATCCTTACCTAGCATGGTTCACGTAATACAAATAAGGCAGTCAAGGAAAATACAGGAATTTAGTCGAGTAGACATGTTTCTCTAGGCTAACAACAGGTTTAGTTTCCAAACAGTGTAAGCAAGAAAGGAAGAACACAATTCAAGGATATTTTTAATAAAAACCCAGATTTTCAACAATTAGCACAAGTACACGCTCGTCACCTCACGTACGAGGCATTTCAGTTACCACACCTCAAATAGCTGATTCTATAATAAAATTCTAAGCTAATAATGACCAAAATATCCCTCAGGCCTACATCTCGAAATCGGATAAAATTTACATATTCATAAACCTCGTACTGTCACGAGTCTAAACATAACAAGAACACTGAAATCGGAGTCAAATGACCCCTCAAATCCTCATTTAAAGGTCTCTTTAACTCAAACCCTAATTACCCATTTTTCCAAAATTTCTCATCACTAATTAGGTCTTTAATCACATAAAAATAAGTTATGAAGTCAAGGACGTTTCCTCCAAGAGATTCCCCTTTGTTTCCTCAGAAATCTCTCTCAAAAGCTTCAAACCCTAATGAAAATGATGAAAGAATGGCTCAATTTCGCAAAGTCAACTATTTCTGTGTTCTGCTGAGTGATTCCCGCATTTGCGGCCTTGGGACCGCAGACCGCTTCCGCGGAAGCTACATCGAATTTGCGACTTTCATTTAAATGCCAGATTCCACATTTGCGGAACTCTAACCGCAGGAGCATTTGCGCTTCTGCGAACAACTTGCCGCATCTGCGGTTCTTGAGGAAATTTCCAAATTCCGCTTCTGTGGCCACTTAGCCGCTACTGCAGCGCCATATCTACGGTTCAGAAAATACCAAAAGCAGCAAAATAAAACAGCTGCAGTATCTTCTAAATTTCTTGCCAACCATCCGAAATCATCCTGAGGCCCCTGAGACCTCAACCAAAGGCACCAACAAGTCTAATACCACTCCCCAAACTTGTAACAATCCTTAAAATACCTAAAACAACATCGAAACCTCAAATTAACCATGGATTCAAGCCTAAGAACTCTAAATTTCTTAGAATACACTTTCGATCAAAATGTCTATCAAATCTCATCCGAATGACTTAAAATTTTGCACACACGTCCCAAATGACATAACAGAACTAGTGCAGCTCTCTGAATTCCATTCCGGCCCTCAGATCAAAATCTCACTAGCAAAACGGAAACTTCAAAATTAGACCTATCGTCATTTCAAGCCTAAATTAGCTACATGCCTCCAAAACACAATCTGGCCACGCTCCTAAATGTGAAATCACCCAATGAAGCTAACGGAACCATCAGATTCCCATTCGGAGGTCGTCTTCATACTATTTCGACTATGGTCAAGTTTCCAACAAAGCTCTCATTTAGGGACTAAGTGTCCCAAAACTCTCCGAAACTTAAATCGAACATCCCGGCAAATCAAAATAGCAGAAATAAACTTGGGGAAAGCAGTTAATAGGGGATCAGGGCGTAAATCCTAAAAACGACCAGCCAGGTCATTACAATTATATTCTATAGATACCTTTTAATGTTTATAGCAAAATATCTAATTTTGGTTACCTCCTACCCCTAACCCAATAAATACGATATTCAGTTACACTATTTTCTTTTTCACTCTACTTTGATACATGCCATTGTGAGCACGTGATTTTTGCCCTACATGAGAATTACTCCCAAAAATTCAAAATAAAATAATCTTTTCGTTGTGTGCTCTTTTTAGATTTTTCGTGACATTTTTGGATAATTGTTTGTATTTGTCTAAGCATGTTTGTTTGTTTAAATTAAGAAAAATACAAAAATATATTGCTTTTGCATTCTTAGGTTTTAATTTACAATTAAAAGTAATCAATTTTATTTGACAAAAATAGAAAAATCACAAAAAATATGTATTTTTTTGTATTTTTAGCATTTAATGTCCCAATTGTGTGATTTTAGTTTAATTTAACTATAATAAGAACTTAATTAGTATTCTTATAAACTAATTTGATTTTTGTAATGTATTTTAGAGTTTTGGTTAATAAATAGGAAATAAAGAGAAAGAAAATAGGAGAGGGAAATTAGATTGGGCCAAATCCAATTTAAATATAACAAGGCCCAAACAAATAACTCAAAACCCACCCCAAGCCAGTTGAACCCGGACGAAACCAAGCCCAACTCACTGCCTTACCCGGTTCATTCCCCCATTACCCAAAACGGCGTCATTTTCATTAATGAACGGATCCAAGCCGTTGATCTCATCAGATCGAACGGCTAAAAATAAACCATCAATTTTAATATACCAACCCCTTACCCCCCCAAACCCCGCATCCGCCCTCATTCCCTCCTTCTCCGTCGTCTCTATCAGAGACAAAAGCAAAACCCTAGCCACCGGACCACCCCCCACGCCCGAAACCCGGCGACAGGTAGGCCAATAACCACCAAATTAACACCATAGCTCCCCCTAAAACCCCTCTACACGAATCCGTGGTCTGTTAACCTCGAATCATCCCCGAATGTCTCGAATCTTCAATCGAAGATTCGAGTTAAAACCAAAACCACGCCAAACCACTCCAGACTCACCCCGAACACTCTTGTGACCTCCCTCACACACTTACCACCCTTAGTTTCACTCGAATCTGACCGGAAATACTCGAACCCCAAATAGAGCCTTCAAGAACCCTAGAATTCGAAAACTAGGGATTTTGTCCGAATTAAAAGAAGTTGGAGTTAATAGACTTTAATTGGAATGTTTTCGTTTGAAAACATTTCAATTAAAATCTGTTCAACTTCAAAAAAGGCAATTGCAAGTCTCATCGAGCCCAAGTCCGTTCGATTTCCGATTTTCCTCACTGTTAAGGTGTTTTCATTTTTTCTTTCTGACTTTTATTTATTGTTTAGTATGAGTGTTTATTGATTCCATTTTTGTTTTTGTGAGTTGTTTTCTCTGTTTTCATTTCTCCTCCTTTAAGACCTTTTATTTGGTCGATTCCTTCTGTTTTCTTTAGTTAAAATGAATCGTATGTTCCGTTCGATTAAGGTCGTCAAGCAATTAATTCATATTTGTTGATCCCCTTGGTCTACCCGTATGCAATTCATTAGTCTGTGATTTGTTGTTTGTTTGATTCTAGATTAGGGGTTAATTGGACATAATTGATAGGGTTTAACTAGTGTTAGTTCTTTAATATTCTGCCCGTAAGAGAGACTAGTGGAACCTGCTGTACAGCAGGGTATCCCACTAGTCTCATGAGATCAATTGTTTTAATGTTAAGACCCATACGAGGACATTTAGTAGTGGGGGTTCAGAGAATATAATGGGCAGGGGTTTAGTTTAAGGTGTGGCACCATTAGGTTAGAAGTTTCAAAAAATGTATATATAGAGGGACGGGCAGTGATATAGGGAGGACAGACATACATACAGAAAAAGAGAGACAATTTGAAAGAGAGAAAGGAGAAAACATTCTGGTTTGCACTGTCTCCTTGTCTCAATTCAGTTTACTGTTCTATCAGATTGATAGAACAGTCTTGGGTGTGGGTCGATTCATTCATACTCCCTTTCGATTCACTATTCAACCATTGGAACTCCATAGGGGTGTTACGCTAATCCCAGTCAGTCTTTGGGTCCATTTGAACTATATTTTGATACAACATTGGCCATTTGAAGTTTTTCAAGTATCCGTTAGTATTTGGTTGGTTTGGTTTTGAGTCTTGCTGGGGTTTCAAGTGCTTCTTCCTGGGTGTGCTCTCAAATCCCTGGTCACTGTTTCATTGGGTTTGATTGGATCTTGCACTGACTTATTGCACCTGTCGCTGGATTTGTGTGTTCTGCTGGATTGGTTTTTAACTGGTTGTTGCTGAGTATTATTGCTGGGTGTATACTACTGCTGTTGTTGTTTCTACTGTGTCACTGCTACTGATTGCTCCTTTCCTTCTTCTTTTGTCATCATCCAGGTACATTTCCTTGTTCGAATGAAGATATACTATTGGAATACTTAAATGGAATGCAGTGCAAGCATTGTTCATTGGTTTTCTGTATTTAATCTTTATAACTTAGCACATCTGGATCTGTACTTTGTGTAGTGTAGTATGCATAAGTAGAGAGAAACAAAAAACAAAAAGCAGCATAATGGCTAGTATTATAATAGTAGTATAGCTATAGTAATAGATCACTTGGTCAAATGATAGAAATTGTATAACAGGGTTATACAACTCCAATATGAATCAATGACAGTGAGTTCGACTAGCTCATGTAGGTAATCTGATTTGGAGATTGATAGCTGGATTAGAGTAAGTTAGAAAGAAAAACAAGTGAGAAATAAAGTAATAACTCAACTAAAAATGGACTGGTAATGTCAAATGAGTCTGGCTCATATTAATGACAGTAGCTAATCACATCTGTGAATTAGTTTGAAAGGGAAGAATAGTTAAAGGAAGTAAGGAGTCATTTGCAACTGGGTAAGGCAGTAATGAACGAGTATAAATCATGAAAATCCAGTAAGACTATCGTGTGTACATACATCACTGAATCACTTAACCTTGGATATTCAGGCCCACATTAAGTAAGTAATCGAATTGTTTAAACCATGCATCATATAGTTAAACCGTGTGCTCTTAATTGTTTAGTTAAATAACTGTCAATTTTAGTGTATATCAGCCTTAAGAAAAAGTAGAAGTAGTCGGATTTCATATGCATCGAGTTGTCTTAGTTTAAGGTTAACATGAATCTTATTGTACAATGGTCTTCATCTCTTGGTAAATGAATAAATTGATCCTATTTCATTCTTTATTTTGAGTATCTTTGCTATGAATTCAGCATCTTTATCTTTGTTATTGTTCCAATTTGATTCGGGCCTAGTATGTAGCATAGGCCTGAATCATCACACAAAGATGAACAAATGCCTGAAGACAACCTGGGTTTCTAAAGCCTGGGCAGACCTAGCCCTTGTTTAAATAAAGTCGCAGAGGCCCAGGCCCAGTAAAGGCCACGACAATGGCTTGGGCCCAATTCTTAAACGATAGTTCAAATATAACTAAGAATAAAAAACACGTATAGAAAATGTAGTGAAACGACAGGATTGAGCCTTTAAAAACTAAACTGGGATGAGCCTCGCCAAACAAACTACACAAATCGCGGGGCCCTCAAAATTAGTTGTTATAAAAAACTTAGACTCGGGAAGGTCGTTTAACGAATTTCACGGTCTTTCCCAAAGTTAATAGAGACGATAGACTCTTTAGGCACGATTTGTAAATAAAATTACTTTCCTAAATACGGGTGCGCATTTATGTGACCCAAATCTTACTCTCGGCGAAACTGAAATACATTAAAGTCGCAGGCGTACTGGTTGCGGTGTGGCTCGAAATGTGTTTTCGTGACGTCGCAATTCTTCTAAAAATTAAAAAGCGGAATATAAGAGCACATAAATAAAAATATATAAAGAAATCAGATAAAAATAAAAATTGCAGTTGAGCGACCGTGCTAAAACCATGGAATCCGGGAGTGCCTAACACCTTCTCCCGGGTTAACAGAATTCCTTATCCAGGTTTCTAATTTCGCAGACTGTAATACAAAGTCATAAATTTCCTCGGTTCGGGATTAAAACCGGTGACTTGGGACACCATTATTTTTCCAAGTGGCGACTCTGAACTAAATAAATAAATCACGTTTCGATTGTCCTTTAATTGGAAAAACTCCCTCGCGCTCTCGCGGGTGCGGAAAAAGGAGGTGTGACACCATTCTCTTTCCCCATTCCCCGAAAACAAAACGGAGGGCTTCACTCGCTGCCACTCTCATGGCTTCCACCGCCGCCGCCTGACTCGCTGGTTCCGTCATCCTTCAATCTATCGGCACCCTAACTAACTCATAAAGTTTCTCTTTCTGGAAAAAGTGAGTTTTTTTGGAAAAGCTCAAATATTTTTTTTGCTTCAATAGTAGATTCTTTATTATTTTGTGAAATTCGACTCTGCTCACAAGAGAACAAAGGAACCTGATCGAATATAAAGGGTCAGAAGCAATCTGTTATGAAGGGCCCTTGCTATTTGATCAATTACGAAGGGCACTTGATTGAATAGGAAGGGCCTTTTTGGTGAGATTCAGGATTTTTGCTCAACGGTGGAATCGCCGAAAATTAGGGTTTCTTCTTGAACAAAGACGATGGAATTTGGGGCTAAGCAACTTGATATTCTGTTAATATATTTTAATGTATTTTCAATGTATCACGTTGTATTTCATGTATTTCATAGTATTTATTGTCTTTTTTATTGTAATTTAATGTATCACGCTGTACTCCACGTATTTCATTATATTCACTATTTTTTTTCTTGCATTATGTTTCAGTGTATCCCGTGTATTCTATGTATTTCATTATATTCACTATCTCGCTATATGCAATGAATGCATTTAAAAAAAATTTAATTAATATAATTACGTATTCACATGTATTATATAATTTCTCTGAAGATTGCTATATTTTTGGTGTATTTTTGTTTGAGAATCTTTTTTATACAAGGAAATACAAAATTTGTGTGTTATATTGAGTTTTTTGAGTTATATTAGAAGTCTATTATGTTAATTGATTCACTTTCCATTTAAAAACAATATAATCCCATGTTTCACCCCGTGAATACAGTCGAATACAATAATCTGTTCAGTTGTAATCCTATGTTTCACGCCATAAATACAGTCCAATACACTCAAATACAACAACTGATTAGCTGGACTTCCCTGATTCACGCCTATTTTAAATACATCTAATACATCTTATAACAGCGGAAAACGTATCTACAATCCTTAATATAGCAAATAGTATCTATAGATAGCTAATTATCACTAAAAGATAGTGCTTTACGAAAATTTATCTGAACTAAATGGTTGATATTTCTTTTACATGAAGCACCTTTTAAGAATTGACTTTTGATTTTTAATATACTAGCACATAAATAGAAAAATAGGATAAATGTAAAAAAAATTGAGATAAAAGATATATATATGTCACGACCCAAATCCCGTCGTGATGGCGCCCAACAATCAAGCTAGGCCAGCCAGGACCAACTATTACTTATCACAACGACTATCAATCCCAAATGGACATTCCAAGAAGAATATATGAGTCAAAGAACTCCAATAATAATAATAATGAACAAAATACCGACACTCCCAAAGATGCGGAGTCACAAGTCTAGAGCCTCTAACAAAAACCAACGGGAATTAGAAATAACGTATAGAAATACTCAAGTACGAATACAAAATACAAAATAACGAATGGAAAAGAGAGGAGAAGCTAGGTTATGCGAACGTAGGCGGCTACCTCGACAACTCGGTATGACACCGCAAACGCCGGAAATGCCCGTCTACTGCTCCCGAGTACACGAATCTGCACACAAAGGTGCGAGGAGTAGGGGTGAGTACTAAGTACTCGGTGAGTAATAAATATATACAAGTAGCTGAAAATAAGAAATCCACTGAATACCACATAATGAAGCTAAACTACGGTTCGATTCCTCCTACGAACTAGCATCAACAGCACAATACAGCTACCACAGAATAATTCAACAAATAAAGATGCAATGCAAAGCACATAACCGCTACGGCGTGTAGCTCGATCCATTTAACGTCGACGGCGCTCACCGGGGGTGTGTACAAACTCGGAGGGGCTCCTACAGCCCAAGCGCAATGCTGCTGCGGCGTGCGGCCCGATCCTCATATCAACCAGCTGCGGCGTGCAGCCCGATCCATCCTCAGTCCACATAAATCAGATAAGTCACAAATAGTTCATTTATCTTAATTCCAGTGTTCAGTTCATAATTTATGAAAAATACTTTAACTTTATCAAATTTTGCAAAATCCGGTGACTTAGCATATCAATAATGTGATTTAAATTTACAGGACCGAGATCAGTTATTTAAGCAAATATAGCTATCACATAAATATTGTCCTCTAAGGACGCTACAGGTCGGCACAAGGCCCCAAACAAGGCTTACCACCCACAAATATATCAAATACAGTGTATTTCCAACACTAATAGCATATTATTCACATCGGGGATGGACCAAGTCTCAATCCCCAGTCACAATCAATCCCCGCACATGTCACGGTGTGCGAGCCACGCCCTACTAGCGTCACAATGTGCTAAGCCGGGGTTTCGAACCCTCGGGCTACCATATACACAAACTACTCACCTCTAGCCGGCCGTAGACTCGTCCGCGATGCCTTTTCCTTTGAATTTAGCTCCCTCGTGCATAGAATCTAGTCAAACCACAATAATTATATCAAATACGGGTCAAAGAATCATAACCCATTTCAATTTACATGAAATTCGCATAAATACACTAAGTTGGTAAAACCCGACCCCGGCCCACTGCTCGAAAAATTCCGAAATTAGTACCAACGCGAACCTCGTCTCGCCACGAGTCCGTGCATATAAAATTTATCAAAATCGGAGTTCAAATGGCCTTCCAAAACTAAAAATCTCGTTTTCAATACATAGGCAACATTTCTTCAAAATTCTACCCAAATTCATGAAGATTGATGTTAATTCTACCATAAAATTGTGTTTTTGAGTCAAGAATCTTACCTCCGATGAATACCCGATGACTTCTCAGTGATTTCCTCAAGTTTTCTTCTCTCTAGGGCTCAAAATTGTACTTTGGGGGTGTAAACCTGCGAGCTCTCTGTTCTGCAATTTAATTCACTGCCAGAACATTTAACCTTACGCGATCGCGACGCGCCTCACGCGATCGCAATGTTCAAAAATCCGGACTCACGCGATCGCGTCTCTCCTCCTGCGATCGCGTATCACAAAAATCCCAGACTGTATTTTTCCTTCTACGCGATCGCGTAGACCCTCATGCGATCGCGATGGGCAACTGATTCCCCTGCGATCGCGTTGCTTCCGCTCTTGACCTTATGCGATCGCGTCCCTTGCTCTGCGATCGTGAAGGGTAAAATTCTCCCCCCTCACCATTACTCTACGCGATCGCATGCTCACTAGTGCGATCGCAGAGAGTAAATTTCTGCTGCACTTAAGACAGCAAACCAGCTCTTTTCTTTGGCCAAGAATGGTCCGTTTGGACCCCCGGATTCATCCCGAGAGCCCCGGGACCCCAACGAAAACCACCAACATACTCCAAAACATGATACGGACTTGCTCCAATCACAAAACACCATACTAAACATCAAAATCACCATTTACACATGGATTCAAGCCTAATTTTCTTTAAAACCTTCAAAACTAACATTCAATTCAAAACCCGACCAAACGATGTCCGAATGGCCTGAAAATTTGCAGACATATCCAAAATCACATAACAAAGCTACAAAAATTGTCGGAATTCCATTACGACCCCCGGATCAAAATCTCACCTACCATCCGGTTTCCGCCAAAATTCAACCTTCGCCAATTCAAGCCTAAAACTACACCGGACCTCCGAATTCAATTCCGATTGCTCTCCTAAGTCATAAATGATCCCCCGAAACTAGTCGAATCATCGGAATCCGGTTCCGAGCACTCTAACTCAATAGTCAACTCTAGGTTGACTTCCCATATTCAAGCTTCCTTCAAACATGCTATTTGCTTCATTTTCAACCCGAATCACTCCTAACTCACCCGATATACCCTAATACTGATATAAAAGCATAAGATATGTAAATTCAAGGTAACGGGGTGGTAATTCCCGTAACGACGGGCCGGGTCGTTACATTCTCCCCAACTTAAACAAACGCTCGTCCTCGAGCGGGTTAAGAAACATACCTGGAGCATCAAACAAGTGAGGATATCTGCTCCGCATCTCCTGCTCGGTCTCCCAAGTTGCTTCCTCCACGGGACGACCTCTCCACCGCACTTTCACTGAAGCTATGTCCTTGGATCTCAGCTTACGAACCTGTCGACCAAAAATGGCTACTGGCTCCACATCATAAGTCAAATCCTCATCTAGATGTATCGTGCTGAAGTCCAACACATGAGACGGGTCTCCGACATACTTCCGGAGCATGGATACATGGAACACCGGGTGAACTCCTGACAAACTGGGTGGCAAAGCAAGCATATAAGCCACCCCTCAACCTTGCTAAGCACCTCAAAAGGTCCAATAAACCTTGGGCTCAACTTCCCTTTCTTTCCAAACCTTATAACACCCTTCATAGGCGAAACCTTCAACAACACCTTCTCACCTACCGAATAAGACACATCTCGGACCTTCCGGTCCGCATAACTCTTCTGACGCGACTGAGCTGTGCGAAGTCTCTCCTGAATCACCTTTACCTTGTCTAAGGCATCTTGGACTAACTCTGTCCCCAACAACCTAGCCTCGCCGGGCTCGAACCAACCGACTGGAGACCTGTACCGCCTCCCATATAAAGCTTCATACAGTGCCATCTGAATGCTGGACTGATAGCTATTATTATAAGCAAACTACGCAAGAGGCAAATAATCAGCTCATGAACCACCAAAATCAATGACACAAGCACGCAACATGTCCTCCAATATCTGAATAGTACGCTTAGACTGCCCGTCCGTCTGCGGATGAAATGTTGTGCTCAGCTCTACCTGTGAACCCAACTCTCACTGAAATGTCCTCCAGAACTGAGAAGTGAACTGGGTACCTCTGTCTGATATAATAGAAATGGGAACTCCATGCAATCTCACTATCTCACGGATGAATATCTCCGCCAACCGCTCTGAGGAATAAGTAGTACACACTGGGATGAAGTGAGCTGACTTGGTCAACCTATCCACCACCACCCAAACTGAATCAAACTTCCTCGCTGTCCGAGGGAGTCCACCGACAAAGTCCATAGTAATCCTTTCCCACTTCCACTCAGGAATATCAATACGCTAGAATACACCACCAGGTCTCTGATGCTCATACTTGACCTGCTGACAGTTCAGACACCGAGCCACATGGCTCACAATGTCTTTCTTCATCTTCCTCCACCAGTAATACTGCTTCAAATCCTAATACATCTTCGCGGCTCCTGGATGAATAGAATACCGCGAGCTGTGGGCTTCCTCCAAAATCAACTCACGAAGGCCATCAACATTGGGCACGCATATCCGGCCCTGCATCCGCAATACACCATCACTATCAATAGTGACATCTCTGGCATCATCATGCTGAACTCTGTTCTTAAGGACGAGTAAGTGTGGATCATCATACTGGCGCTCTCGGATACGATCAAATAATGAAGAACGAGCCATTACACAAGCCATCACCCGACTGGGCTCAGAAATATCCAGCCTTACCATCTGATTAGCTAACGCCTGAACATCAACTGCTAGGGGTCTCTTCCCAACTGGAATATACGCCAAACTGCCCATACTAATAGCCTTCCGGCTCAATGCATCAGCCACTACATTGGCTTTCCCGGGATGGTACAAGATAGTAATATCATAGTCTTTAAGCAATTCAAGCCATCTCCGTTGCCTCAAATTTAGATCTTTCTGCTTAAACAAATGTTGAAGGCTGCGGTGGTCTGTATACACATCACAAGATACACCATATAGGTAATGCCTCCAAATCTTCAAAGCACGAACAATAGCAGCTAACTCCAAATCATGAACAGGGTAGCTCTTCTCGTGGGGCTTAAGCTGACGAGACGCATATGCAATAACTCTACCCTCCTACATTAACACACAACCGAGCCCAACTCTAGAAGCATCACAATACACCGTATATGACCCTGAGGCTGATGGCAACACAAGTACTGGAGCTGTGGTCAAAGCCTCCTTGAGCTTCTGGAAGCTCTCCTCACATTCATCAGACCACATAAATGGAGCATTCTTCTATGTCAACTTAGTCAACGATGAAGCAATAGATGAGAAACCCTGAACAAACCGGCGATAATAGCCTGCCAAGCCGAGAAAACTCCGAATCTCTGTAGCTGAGGAAGGTCTGGGCCAATTCTGCACTGCCTTGACCTTCTGTGGATCAACCCGAATACCATCACTGGACACTATATGTCCCAGAAAAGTCACAGTATCAAGCCAGAACTCACACTTAGTGAATTTTGCATAAAGCTTCTCTTCTCTCAGCCTCTGCAGTACCACCCTCAAGTGTTGTGCATGCTCCTCCTGGCTGTGTGAATACACCAGAATATCATCAATAAACACAATCACAAAAGAATCAAGGTACGACCGAAATACATTATTCATCAAGTGCATGAATGCAGCTGGGGCATTAGTCAGCCCGAAAGACATCACCAGGAACTCGTAGTGCCCATATCGCGTCCTGAACGCTGTCTTCATAATATCCGAGTCCCTGATCTTCAACTGATAATAGCCCGATCGAAGATCAATCTTAGAAAATACACTAGCTCCCTGGAGCTGATCAAATAGCTCCTCAATACGAGGCAATGGGTACTTATTCTTCACTGTTACCTTGTTCAGCTGCCTGTAGTCAATGCACATTCTCATTGTGCCATCTTTCTTCTTCACGAACAATACTGGAGCACCCCAAGGTGACAGACTCGGGCGAATGAAACCCTTATCTAAGAGTTCCTGAGGCTGTTCCGTCAATTGTTTTTACTCCGATGGTGACATGCGATAGGGAGGAATAGAAATGGGCTGAGTGCCCGGCATGCCTGGTAGGTCTGCTGGAAATACATCCGGGAACTCCCTCACAATGGGGACCGAATCAAGACTGGGTGTCTCGGCCTCAACATTTCTAATGAAGGCCAAATAAGATAAACAACCCTTGCCAATCATTCGTTGGGCCTTTATATAAGAAATCACCCTATCGGACACATAATCAGTCAAACCACGCCACTCGATCCTCGGATTACCTGGAATAGCTAGTGTGACTGTCTTGGCATGACAATCCAGAATCGCATGGTAAGGAGATAGCCAATCCATGCCTAGAATTACATCGAAATCTACCATGCCCAGTAGTAATAGATCAACTCGGGTCTCCAGACCCCCAATAGTAATAAGACAAGATCGATATACCTGATCCACAACAACAGTATCCCCCACTGGGGTAGACACATGTACGGGCAAAGCAAGAATACCACGGGTCATACCCAAATGATGTGCAAAATAAGTAGAGACATAAGAATAGGTGGATCCGGGATCAAATAAGACGGAAGCATCCCTGTGGCAGACTGAGATAATACCTGAAATGACCGCATCTGAAGCACTAGCATCCTTCCTATCCGGAAGAGCATAGAAACGAGCCTGGCCTCCACTAGTACGATCCTCGCCCCTAGGGAGACCTCTGGATACCTGGCCACCAGTCCTAGCCGACTGTGCTGGCGCTGAAGAAACAGGAGTAGAAGACGAGGGCTGATCCCTCTGCTGAGACCGCTTACGAAGCCACTGAGGACACTCTCTCCTGATATGGCCCAAGTCACCGCAATCAAAACAACGGCCTGAAGATGGAAAAAGGGGCTGCTGATGACCCCTCACTACAGATGAACCCTGTGCTGAGGAAGCACGAGCAGAGCTCTGAGCTGGAAGAGCACTCAGTGCAGGCTTACTCTGCTGACGGCTCTGCTGACCCTGATAACCTTGATGGCCCTGACGACCACGATCTGATGAAACCCCACTAGACTCTGCACGTCCACACTGATGAGACCTGAAAGAACGACCCCTGCTACACTGAGGTTGGCCCCTAGACGGAGCACCACTGTAGCTGCCAATGCCACGAGGCCTCTTAGCCTCTCTCTCCTCCCGCTCTCTACGGCGATCTGTCTCAATGTGACGGGCAGCATCAACCACCTCCTCAAAGGTAACTGCCGAAGCTCTCTCCCCGGTCATCAATATGCGGATGGGATAAATAAGGCCATTAATAAATCTCCGAATCCTCTCTCTGTCCGTAGGAACCATCCACATGGCACGACGGGCTAGGTCGTGTGAATCTCATCTCGTGCGAGTAACCGTCATATCTCCTCGCTTCAACCACTCGAGCCGACGTCGCGGCTCTCTCTTTGAGGCCGAGGCATGTTCTTCTCCAAAAATACGGTGGAGAACTGCTGCCAAGTGAGGGGCACTGCCCCGGTGGGCCTACGCCTCTCGAAATCCTCCCACCGCTGAAATGCTGCACCCGTGAACTAAAAAGTGGTGAATGAAACACCCCTGGACTCAAGAATCCCCGACATCCGTCAAGAAAAACCCCGGGCGTCCTCGCCTCGGCACCACTGAACGTCGGAGGCCGTAGCCTCTCAAGTCTCTCCAAACGACGCCGCTCGTCATCGGGCATAACCCGGAACCATATAAGCGAGGAGGCTGGTGCAACGGGCGCAGCTGGCTGAACTGGCTCGGGTGTGCGAGCCACGGGGGTCTGATTCCCCCCCCCTGCCTGTGAAGAAGACGCTGCAGTAGAGGCTGCAACGACCTGAGCTAATCCTATGCATACTGATAAGATCTGGGCCAAGGTCTCCTGAAGACCCGGTATCACAATGGGCACTGCCGGTGCCTGAACCTGAGTTGCCGGAGCGTCTGCCGCTGGAATCTGGTCTTGAGCCTGGGCCACTGGTGCAGGAATCTGACCCTGAGCCTGGTCAGCTGGTGGGTCAGCAGTTGCTGGTACTGCTGCCCTACCTCTACCACGACCACAGCCTCTAGGTGTCAATGGTGATCGTTCGCCACGTCCGCTAGCACGTGTTCTCGCCATCTGCGAGAGAATAGAATATGGAAAATTTTAATTTCATGATAACACAAATCGCACGATAGGAATCCAAGAATATAAGGTTTTTCCTAAAGTTTCTGTAGCCCTCCGAGGATAGATACGGACGTCTACGTACCGATCCGCGAAAGCCTACTAAACCGGCTCGTGACTCGCGAGTCCTAGTAACCTGGCTCTGATACCAACTTGTCACGACCCAAATCCGATCGTGATGGCGCCCAACAATCAAGCTAGGCCAGCCAGACCAACTATTACTTATCACAACGACTATCAGTCCCAATTGGACATTCCAAGAAGAATATATGAGTCAAAGAACTCCAATAATAATAATGATGAACAAAATACTGACACTCCCAAAGATCTGGAGTCACAAGTCTAGAGCCTCTAAACATAACCGAATAGTAATAGAGAATACTGTATGAAATACTCAAGTCTGAACATAAAGTAATAACTGAAAAGAGATGAGAAGCTAGGTTCTGCGAACGTCGGCAGCTACCTCAGCAACTCGATATGACTCTGTAAAAGCTGGAGTGCTCGTCTACTTCTCCTGAGTACCTGAATCTGCACACAAAGGTGGAGAGAGTAGGGGTGAGTACTAAGTACTCAGTGAGTAATAAATATATACAAGTAGCTGAAAATAAAAAATCCACAGAATACCACATAATGAAGCTATACTACAGTTCGATTCCTCCTACGAACTAGCATCAACAGCATAATACAGCTACCACAGAATAATTCAACAAATAAAGATGCAATGCAAAGCACATAACCGATACGGCTTGTAGCCCGATCCATTTAACGTCGACGGCGCTCACTGGGGGTGTGTACAAACTCCGGAGGGGCTCCTACAGCCCAAGCGCAATACTGCTGCGGCGTGCAGCCTGATCCTCATATCAACCACTACGGCGTGCAGCCCGATCCATCCTCAGTCCACATAAATCAGATAAGTCACAAACAATTCATTTATCTTAATTCCAGTGTTCAGTTCATAATTTATGAAAAATACTTTAACTTTATCAAATTTTGCAAAAACCGGTGACTTAGCATATCAATAATGTGATTTAAATTTCCAGGACCGAGATCAGTGATTTAAGAAAATATAGCTATCACATAAATATTATCCTCTAAGGATGCTACAGGTCGGCACAAGGCCCCAAACAAGGCTTACCGCCCACAAATATATCAAATACAGTGTATTTCCAACACTAATAGCATATTATTCACATCCGGGATGGACCAAGTCTCAATCCCCAATCACAATCAATCCCGCACCTGCCACGCTGTGCGAGCCACGCCCTACTAGCGTCACAATGTGCTAAGCCGGGGTTTCGAACCCTCAGGCTACCATATACACAAACTACTCACCTCTAGCCGGCCGTAGACTCGTCCGCGATGCCTTTTCCTTTGAATTTAGCTCCCTCGTGCGTAGAATCTAGTCAAACCACAATAATTATATCAAATACGGGTCAAAGAATCATAACCCATTTCAATTTACATGAAATTCGCATAAATACACTACGTTGGTAAAACCCGACCCCGGGCCCACTGCTCGGAAAATTCTGAAATAAGTACCACCGCGAACCTCGTCTCGCCACGAGTCCGTGCATATAAAATTTATCAAAATCGGAGTTCAAATGGCCTTCCAAAACAAAAAATCCCGTTTTCAATACCTAGGCCACATTTCTTCAAAATTCTACCCAAATTCACGAAGATTGATGTTAATTCTACCATAAAATTGTGTTTTTGAGTCAAGAATCTTACCTCCAATGAATACCTGATGACTTCTCAGTGATTTCCTCGAGTTTTCTTCTCTCTAGGGCTCAAAATTATATTTTGGGGGTGTAAACCCGCGAGCTCTCTGTTCTGCAATTTAATTCACTGCCAGAACATTTAACCTTACGCGATCGCGACGCGCCTCACGCGATCGCGATGTTCAAAAATCCGGACTCACGCGATCGCGTCTCTCCTCCTGCGATCGCGTATCACAAAAATCCCAGACTGTATTTTTTCCTTCTACGCGATCGCGTAGACCCTCGTGCGATCGCGATGGGCAACTGATTACTCTACGCGATCGCGTCCGTGCCCCCTGCGATCGCGTTGCTTCTACTCTTGACCTTATGCGATCGCGTCCCTTGCCCTGCGATCGCGAAGGGTAAAATTCTCCCCCTCACCATTACTCTACGCGATCGCATGCTCATTAGTGTGATCGCAGAGAGTAGATTTCTGCTGCATTTATGACAGCAAACCAACTCTTTTCTTTGGCCAAGAATGGTCCGTTTGGACCCCCGGATTCATCCCGAGACCCCCGGGACCCCAACAAAAACAACCAACATACTCCAAAACATGATACGGACTTACTCCAATCACAAAACACCATACTAAACATCAAAATCACCATTTACACACGGATTCAAGCCTAATTTTCTTTAAAACCTTCAAAACTAACATTCAATTCAAAACCCGACCAAACGATGTCCGAATGACCTGAAAATTTGCAGACATATCCAAAACCACATAACGAAGCTACAGAAATTGTCGGAATTTTATTACGACCCCCGGATCAAAATCTCACCTACCATCCGGTTTCCGCCAAAATTCAACCTTCGCCAATTCAAGCCTAAAACTACACCGGACTTCCGAATTCAATTCCGATTGCTCTCCTAAGTCATAAATGATCCCCCGAAACTAGTCGAATCATCGGAATCCGGTTCCGAGCACTCTAACTCAATAGTCAACTCTAGGTTGACTTCCCATATTCAAGCTTCCTTCAAACATGCTATTTGCTTCATTTTCAACCCGAATCACTCCTAACTCACCCGATATACCCCAATACTGATATAAAAGCATAAGATATGTAAATGCAAGGTAACGGGGTGGTAATTCCCGTAACGACCGGCCGGGTCGTTACAATATATATATATATATATATATATATATATATAGAGAGAGAGAGAGAGAGAGAGAGAGAGAGTATTCATTAGTCTTGACTAAGTAAACCATCCTAATACCTTAATTTCTTGGTGTTAAACAACTTTTTATAAATTTCCAGGACTATATAGCTAATGAATCTATAATTTTGTTTGCATAAATTGCATAGTTTAACCACATTCTACGCAAATAGACAAAGTGAAAATAAGCTCAGCCGCACAAGATTTTCTTTTAATTATAACAACCTATAGAACTAAATATTTTTAGGTAAAAAATAAGATAACTATTTCATGATATAACATTTAAATAATGAAAAACTTACACAAATGTCCCAAATAAACCCCAACTTACCAACAACTAGTCATTAGTCATAGACTTACCAAACCTAGACAACAAAAAGTAAAAAATCAAATAATATGGTTTTTTCTATCATAGATGTTGGAATTTGGACTTACGTTAATAGGTTATAGCATGAAAGGATAGTTACGTGGCCCAAGTGGTGGATAAAATAAAAGGCCTAATATTAAATATTATGTGTGTGGATAAGTGAGGCCCAATAACTATTGGCATGTGATGGGTAGACACTCTTTATAAAAAGAGGCCACCCCCTTTCCCTAGCTATTAGAAAAATCCTAGCATATTCTGCCTCTTGAATACGTGGTAAAGGTAGACATCCCATCAGTCAAGTTCTCCGAGCTGTGAGAGCGCATAGCTAGTGGATTGTGGAAGTTGGTCTCAGACTTAATCGTTGTTTGCTGTCACTGCTGAATCCATGGAGTTTAATGGTACGCTTCCTTAAACGCTAACTCTAAAATAGTTGTGTAATTGTATCTTAATCTCTGCTATTACGACGATTTAATTATCTTACTGTTGGTCAGAGCCATCACAGTTAGAGACTAAGATCGTTATTTAATGTTGAGGAAGAAATTTGTATATGTATCTGTTGCTCGATACTTTGTTTTGACTATGCGAAAATTGGTTTGAATTTATCGAAATAAATTAATCACACTGTTAGTGCTGGGTCACCAAAAAATTTTGATTGTATGTTATACCTGTTTGATGTGAACAAATTGAGTTGTGGTTTAAACATCACAGATTTATCAATTTAACTTAAATTTTAATTAAAAAAAGTAATACCTGATTGTTTTGAGGTGAGCGACGACGGCTGTTTATTGGTTCAATGCTTGTAATCATTAAAACCTAGTGTGTGAGAATCTATTTCAATGTTCATCTATTTAGGAAATTATGTTTTCTAGTTCAACCTTTTATTTGTTTAATAAATTAGTAAAATCCATGTGGACAATAGAAGGTAGAATAATCATGTTAGTAGAGAAGTATGACTTGGACTCTTTCATTGGTACTACTGATCTTTAATACTCCCTCCGTTTCAATTTATATGAACCTATTTCCTTTTTAGTCCGTGCCAAAAAGAATGACCACTTTCCTTATTTGGAAACAATTTACCTTTATGCAATGATTTATAGCCACACAAACTAAAGGTGACTCATTTTACACTACAAGATCAAAAGTCTTCTTTCTTTTCTTAAATTCCGTGCCCAGTCAAATGGGTTCACATAAATTGAAACGGAGGGAGTATAACTTTACAATTTGGCTACCTACGAATTACTACTCCAGTTGCTGGTGTTTTTGTTTTTTAAATCAGTGAGTGAAATTAATAAATAAAGAGTTTAAATATATGGGTATTTTATAGCATGTATTAATATGTATAACTAAAAAACTGTGATTAAATAAATAGTGTCATCAAAGTGGTCCATTTATTTTGAAGTCACTGAAAGGTTCTTAATATTATATACATGCGAGATCATTTAATACATGGATTGAGAATTATGATTAATAGATAGTTTCCATCAAAGTGGTCTGTTTATTTGAGTCATTAAATATTCTCAATGCACATGTATAAATTATCCTTACAAGTGTTTATTAGTATTGGAGGTTTACATTTGATACTAGTGGAGGTTTACCTTTGATACTAGTGAAGCTAAATTAATTTATGAGATAAGATATTACATTTCAACCCAAAGGATGAAGCTTAATATCTTGGATTCTCATGTATATATATATAAATTAAATGAATAAGGATAATTTGATGTAAGAGGAGGTTTTGTGTCTCTTACCTAAAGGAAGGACACAATGTATGCCTTGTACTCATGGATAATAAGGGAAGGCTTTGTATCTCTTGCCTAAAGGTGAGGATCCAATGAATGCCTTGGACTCCTTGATTTTTTTTTTTAAAGGAGGAGATAGTTGCATCTTCTACCCAAGGGAAGGGTGTAATGGATGTCTTTGACTCTTTTGATGTAATATATTCCTGCTCATAATTCTATCTAATTTTTGTGTTGTTTGCTTATACAGCTGTTATGAACATGACTATTTAGTTGAATTCTATTGAAACTTTGACTAGTAGCAACTGCAAGAAATGAAAATAAGATGTTGAAATAGTGTTGATGGACCTGGACTTTGCATTGACTGAAGAGAAACCTGTTGAACCTACAACTACTAGCACTGCTGATGAAAAGGATAAGTATAAAAAATGGATGAAGGCTAATAAATTGAGTCTTATGATAATGAAGAGATCCTTTTCTGATCACATAAAAGATGCAATTAACGATAATGGAATGCAAAAGATTTCTTGAGTGCCATTGGACAGAAATTCCTAAAATCTGATAAAACTGAGATAGGAAGTGTGAGCACCTGATTTTTGCCTTATATGAGAATCATTCCTAAAAATTTAGAATAAAATAGTTTTGTGTTGTGTGTGATTTTTGTGGATTTAGTGATGTTTTCTGTAATTGTTTGCATTTGTGCGCGCGTGTTTGTTGGTTAAATTAATAAAAAAAAATTATATACAAAATATGTTGCAATTGTATTTACAATTTAATCAGACAATTTTTTTTGTGGAATCAATCAATAATTAATTATTTTACAAAAGAATGAAAATCATAAAATTAATGTATTTTGTTATTTTTCAATGTTTAATGTCAAATAATTTAATCATTTTTATTTTTAGTGTTTAGTTACTTGGGATAATTATTATCTAGAGTTAATTAGTAATTTTTGATAGGTTAATTTAGT
The DNA here is from genome assembly GCA_032618575.1 of Nicotiana noctiflora. Classification (NCBI taxonomy): domain Eukaryota; kingdom Viridiplantae; phylum Streptophyta; class Magnoliopsida; order Solanales; family Solanaceae; genus Nicotiana; species Nicotiana noctiflora. The sequence continues at coordinate 178,602 of JASVEL010013248.1, read as the reverse complement.
TTTATAATTTAGTTTTACTATCTAGTGCATCCTTTTCGTATCTCCCTTTTGTGCGTGGGTGCGTCATTATTCTCCATAGTCGGTTGGAGGGATAGTGGCCGCAGCGGGGGATGTAAGTGCAAGGTCATGTCCTCGGGGGTGTGGGGGCGGTGGCGGTGGCGGGGGTGAGTAGGGGGCAGGGAGCGGTTCTGCGAGTAGGGCGGGAGGTAAGGGTGGGAAGAGGGTAGCGGACGCTCATAGGTTAAGGATCGGGTCGTGAAACATAGGCACTCTGACGGGTAAGTCCATTGAGTTGGCGAAGACTCTTCAGAAGAGGAGGGTCAATATAGCCTGTGTCCAGGAGACTAGGTGGAAAGGGACGAAGGCGCGGGATGCTGACGGGTTTAAGTTGTGGTACTCTGGGTTCGTGAGGGGTAAGAATGGAGTGGGCATCCTGGTGGATAAGGACCTTAGAGAGTCTGTGGTGGAGGTTAGGCGAGTGAACGATAGGTTGATGTCTATTAAGTTGGTTATCGGGGGTTGCGTCCTCAACGTCATCAGCGCCTACGCACCGCATGCGGGCTTAGATGAGGAGGTCAAAAGGCGTTTTTGGGACGACTTGGATGAGTTGGTGCGTAGTATTCCCAATCTGAGAAGTTGGTCATTGGAGGGGACTTTAATGGCCATATTGGGGCAGATGCTAGTGGTTATGGTGAGGTTCACGGTGGCTTTGGCCTTGAGGTTAGGAAGGGAGGAGGCTCTGTGCTGTTGGAGTTTGCTAGGGCCTCTGAGCTTCTGATTGCTAACTCGTCTTTTCAGAAGAGGGAGGAGCATTTGGTCACCTTCAGAAGTTCGACGGCGAGGACTCAGATCGATTACCTCCTTCTTGGAAGGAGCGATAGAGGTCTGTGCAGGGACTGCAGGGTTATTCCGGGAGAATCCCTTTCAACTCTTCATAGACTCCTAGTGATGGATGTCGGAATCTGGGTGAAGAAGAAGCGGAGGGGTGCTCGGGGCCAACCGCGAATTAGATGGGGTTCTCTGACTAAAGAGAAAGCCAAGGAGCTGGAGCGGAGGTTAGTTGATGGTGGTGCTTGGAGTAGTTCTGGGGTAGCAGACGCGATGTGGTCAGAGACGGCGAATCTAGTTAGGGAGGCAGCGCGGGATGTGCTTGGGGTAACAAAAGGCTATCTAGGCAGGCATCGGGCGACTGGTGGTGGAACGAAGTAGTGCGAGGAAAAGTAGAGGTGAAGAAAGCTGCTTTTGCGAAGTTGGCAGGGAGCACAAACGAGGAAGAAAGGCGGGTGAACATGGAGAGATATAGGGTGGCAAGGAAAGAAGCAAAAATGGCGGTCACAGAGGCTAAAAACGCGGCTTTTGGCCGCATGTATGAGGAATTGGGGGAGAAAGGCCGGGACAAGAAGTTAGTCCGGTTAGCCAAAGCAAGGGAAAGGAAGGCGCGGGACCTGGACCAGGTTAGGTGCATCAAGGATGAGGATGGTAGAGTCTTGATGGGGGAGTCTCAAGTCAAACAGAGATGGCATGCGTACTTCCGAGATCTTCTAAACGAGGAGGGGGACCAAAGCATAGAACTAGGGGAGCTGGGGCATCCAGAGTGGCATAGAGACTTAGGGTACCGCAGGCGCATTAGGGTGGAGGAGGTCATGGGGGCTTTGCGTAGGATGAGTAGAGGTCGAGCGACCGGTCCAGACGAGATCCCGGTGGAGTTCTAGAAATGCATGGGTAAGCCAGGAGTGGAGTGGCTCACCAGGTTGTTCAATGCGATCTTCAAATCCAAAAGGATGCCGGAGGAGTGGAGGTAGAGTACAGTGGTGCCCTTGTATAAGAACAAAGGGGATATCCAGTGTTGCAACAACTATATGGGCATCAAATTAATAAGCCACACCATGAAGGTTTGGGAGCGGGTGATCGAGGCTAGGGTGAGGGAGTCGACATCTATTTTCGAGAACCAGTTCGGTTTCATGCCGGGTCGGTCCACTACAGAAGCTATCCACATTGTCAGGAGATTGGTGGAACAGTTCAGGGATATGAAGAAGGACCTGCATATGGTGTTTATCGACTTGGAGAAGGCGTATGACAAGGTCCCTAGGGAGGTAATATGGAGGTGCCTGGAAGCTAAGAGCGTGCCAGAAGCCTATATCAGACTAATCAAGGACATGTACGATGGAGCTAAGTCCAGGGTTAGGACAGTGGGTGGCGACTCAGACCATTTTCCGGTGGTTATGGGGCTCCATCAAGGATCTGCGCTTAGCCCCCACTTGTTTGCCTTGGTAATGGATGCTTTGACGTGGCATATTCAAGGGGACATACCTTGGTGTATGATATTTGCTGATGACATAGTCCTGGTAGACGAGACGAGGGTCGGTGTTAACGAGAGGCTAGAGGTATGGAGACAAACTCTCGAGTCTAAGGGGTTCAAACTAAGCAGGTCTAAGACAGAATATCTGGAGTGTAAGTTTAGCTCTAAGTCGAGCGAAGTGGGTGGGAGCGTGATGATTGGATCTCACGCCATAGCCAAGAAGGATAGTTTCAGATACCTTGGATCGGTGATCCAGGGGGACGGGGAGATAGACGGGGATGTCACTCACCATATAACGGCAGGGTGGTCGAAGTGGAGGCTTGCATCAAGAGTCCTGTGTGATAAGAAAGTGCCACAGAAACTCAAGGGGAAGTTTTATAGAGCTGTGGTTAGACCTGCCATGCTGTATGGGACGGAGTGTTGGCCGGTGAAGAAATCTCATGTTCAGAGGATGATGGTTGCGGAGATGAGGATGCTTAGGTGGATGTGCGGGCTCACCAAGTTAGATAAGATTAGGAACGAAGTTACGGGAGAAGGTGGGGGTGGCCCTAGTGGATGAGAAGATGCGAGAGGCGAGGCTTCGGTGGTTCGGGCATGTGCGGAGGAGAAACCCCGATGCCCCGGTGAGGAGTTGTGAGCGGCTAGCGGTGGTCGGTGTGAGGCGAGGCAGAGGGAGGCCTAAGAGATACTGGGGAGAGGTGATTAGACAGGACATGGCCAGGATGCGGATTTCCGAGGACATGACCCTTGATAGGAAAGTCTGGAGGTCTAGTATCAGGGTGGTAGGATAGGGGCTTCTAGTTTTTTCGTTCTCCTCGCCCGGGGTGGGTGAGGCGTGGAAGGGCCGCCTATAGATGATTAGTTATGTTCTGTTGTGGTAGTCATTTCTGGTAGTTACTATTATGATATCATTGCATGCCTGCTTATTTATTGGTATTTATGTCTCTTATGTTTAGATAATTTTTATGCGTTGTATGCTGGAGTGACTAATGCGGTTTTTGTTTTTGTTTTTGTTTGCTTTTACTTTCCCTGTGTCGAGGGTCGATTGGAAACAGCCTCTCTACCCTCTCGGGTAGAGGTAAGGCCTGTCTACATATTACCCTCCCCAGACCCCACCTTGTGGGAATATACTGGGCTGTTGTTGTTGTTGTTGTTGTTGTTGTAATTTAATTTAGGATTTTTACTTTTATGTTTTGGTAAAAAGGGAAAAGAAATAAGAAAGAAATTGAAAAGGCAGAGAAGAAAATCGGATTTGGGCCAAAATTTCAAGCCCAAGCGAAACCCACCCCCAAATTGAGTCAACCCGAACCCAAAACCCGCTCGACCCGGTCCACTCCATTGTTACTCCAAACGACGCCGTTTCGCATCCATTTGATCACAGCCGTTGGAATTTTATCATCCAACGGCTCACATTATTAATCCCATTTTAATATCCCAAAGACCCCTCCCCCCCTAAACCCTAAAACCCGTTCCCATTCCCAAATGACCCCTTTCCCCTTCGTCTCTCTCACCCAAAAAATCCCCTCCCCAAACCCTAGTAGCCGCCGGCCTGGTCCACCACCCAAAATCCGGTGGCAACGCCACGACCGGCCACCAATTCACACCCCTTGACCATGAACCCACCCTCTTCCCAAATCTACATTTATTTTTCATCGAATCACAGCCCTTTGCCTCAAATCGTAGATCGAAGATGCTAGATAGTTCGTTGAAATTAACCTCAAATCGACGTTACACAACCCCTGTGGTTTCCTACATACCGTTTTCATCCAGGAGTTTTCTCAAATCGGACCAAAGCTCATCGACTGATCAAATTCCTGATTCAAGCTTAGCCAGTGAGGTATTTTTTTCCTCTTTTTCTTAAATGTTGTTCTTTCTATTGTATTCGCTCTTGTACTCTTTGGTCGTGTGCAAATAAAAATTCAACCAGTCCTCTAACTCGAGGTTCTGATTATTTGGCCACTTCCTTTACTTTTCAAGAGCCAACGTTTGTTTTCTTTTTTCTGTTGATTAATGTATGATGTAAGCTACGTAAGCGATTATTTAAGTTTCATCGATTAAGGTCCGTTCGACCTCAAAAATCCAAGTTCGAGTTGGTCCCAAGTTCGTGTAGTTTGCTGTTTGTCCTATTTTATTTTTATTACTACTGTTATTTTGTTTATAGTTTAGTTGTAATTCAATTTTGTTCATTGATTTTCTTCTTCCTCATTATACCCATTATTTGGTCTAGTTTGTTTCTTTTGTTTGTTGATTGTATGTTATAAACTATGTAATCGGTTCGAATAGCTCCGTCGATTAGTTAGTTTCCTTATAGCTCCCTGTTTTGTTTAAAGCCAGCCGGATGACATGTTTGTTTGCTTCATTCTACTTGTTTGCTTATGCTTTGTATTTATGTAATTTCAATTCAGCCAAGTAGGTCTCTTGTGCAAACTATAATTACTCCAAACTGTTTCTAGTAGTATAATTTAGTGTGTTTGTTTGTCCCCTTTGTATGTTGGTTAATTGATAGGAATTGTAATTTGGTTATAATTGAAGTGGGTAAAACAGTGAATTAAGGGGGTAATTAGCAATAATTGATGGCTGCTAATCAACATCATTAGGGGTTTGTCTAGGGGGCTGCTAATTTGGTTAGGGGGTACACTATCTATATTAATTAAAGTGAGTGGAAATTAGGTGTCTATTTAATATTGAAAAAAGGACTAAGCTGGCAGCTGTATGCCTATAAAAGGCTGCAAAAAATAGATTTGAAAAAATAGACGAACAGACACACACTAAAAAAAAACTCTGCAAAAAGCTTGGAGATATTGAGGGTGAAAGAAAACATATAGTGATAAAGTATACATTTTGCTATACAAAAAACAGAGGTTGAGGGAGTTTGAAAAAGGAAACATAGGCTGAGTTTTTACATTTAGATTCAGTCTATGAGAGTTTGAAACAGAAATCAATGTTTCCTATTTTATCATTTCTGTTTCTTCTGTTCTGCTTTGCGATTGATGTTTGTGTTTCTGGGATTTCACTAGAGTTTCAAGTAAATTTTCTAAGTGCGTTATTCCTGGTCTGCATTAGTTGTTTGTTGCTGTGTTATTGCTTGGTCTTTCTGAAACTGCAACTGGATTCTGGGTTCATTGCTGTTAGTTGCTGTTGTGTGTTGCTGCTTGTTTACTGTCAAGTTGTCACTGATCATTTCTCTACAATTGGGTGTTGAAATTCCAGTTCCAAAGATCTATTTTCTGCTATTATTTGGCCTTGTTTTAAGAGTGTTGCACTGATTTGCTGACCTTTTCCTTCTTCTTCTTTGAATCCTCACTTTCCATGTATCTCTATTGAACCTTACACTACAAATTTGATAGAATATGCTTGTGTGGAAGAGATACGCTTGCGTTGAAATCCATGGAATCAATCATTTTTAGCTGTTATTTTTTGTGTTCTGTCAAGTTATTTAGATTTTTTTTATTTTTGTTATTCTTTAGTTTATTATTATATTCTGTCTGTTATCGGCAAAAAATAGACCTGAAATTGGTACACAACATGTAATGTGCGAAGCTGTTAATGGTTTAGCCTGTATTTTAGGTTTTCATTCGGTATTAAATGCTCATTAGGTTGTTGTTCTTGTATTTGACATGTTGAGATTTGTATTTGGTGGTAAAATAACGCTATCTCCTCAACATCATTTGAAGTATATTCCTCCACGTTTAGCACCCTGCATGTTCAATGTTGGTTATTTCTCTAAAGTCTGTTTTATATACTGTCCTTATAAGCCAACAATTTTCTTGTTAATTCGAGGTTAATTTCAAGCTAACACAATCGCTTCATCTTAGCTCATTCTCTGTTGTTATTTGTTCGGGGTTGAAGGAACAGACTAGCGTTATATATGAAGTAGCTTCCCTTACTTTGCCTTGTTACACCTAAACCATGATTACACCTAATAGTATCCCAAAAAGCTTCAAATTCCAATCGTCCTTTCATTTACGTGTCAACAAGCTCAAGACACTTAGATATTATTACAACTTCATCAATATCAAGATACTTGTTCAAGTAGTGTCTATACTTGTTTGTTGGTTTGCCCATTTATTGAATGCATAAATATGTTTCTTTTGCACTAACTGGATTATATTTCTTTGGCTATATCATAGGTCTTATGTAGAGTTAGTTTATGGCCCTCAAAACTAAGTTTAGAAATCTTAATAAAATGATTTGAGGCGTGTCATCCAGCAAATTTCCATGGCCCTCATAAAGTTAAAGCTCCATGACATAAAATTGGGTTTCGAATTAGGTAGCGGGCTTAAGCAAAAAGGGTCTTCCCTTTTGTTTGAATTCAGACTTGAATTCGAGGCCCGAATTTATAATTGTAAGTTAATTGGCCTTTTAGAGATAAATAATAAATAGAAAAATTTGTAATTATTTTAGATTGGCCCTTAATAAAAAATGAGATGAGCCTCGCTGCATTAAATACATAATTACGGGGCCCTCAAATAATCGTTATAAAAATCTTAGATTTGGAAGGATCGTTTAGCAAACTTCACGGATTTTCCCAAAGTTAACAAGACATCGATACTCTAGGCACGATTAATAATAATATTACCTTCTTAATACGGATGCATATTTATGTAATCCAAATCCAAGTCTCAACGAAGTCGAAATGTGTTAAAATCCACGGGCGTACTGGTACGACGTGGCCCGAAATGCATTTTCACGACGTTGTAATTCTTTTAAAAATGATAAAGCGAAATATTAATAAATGCACATAAATTATAATATATAAAGAAATCAGATAAAAACAAATACATCAGTTGAGCGACCGTGCTAGAACCACGGAATCCGGGAGTGCCTAACACCTTCTCCCAAGTTAACAGAATTCCTTATCCGGATTTCTAATTCGCAGACTGTTAACAGAGTCATAATTTCCTCGGTTCGGGATTTAACCGGTGAATTGGAACACCATTATTTTCCCAAGTGGCGACTTTGAAGTTTAATAAATAAATCTCGTTCCGACTGTCCTTTAATTGGAAAAACTCCTTCCCTGTTATTATTATATCCTTTCCCGAGGTGTAGTAGTAAATAAGCGGTATGAGAAAAAGGAGGTGTGACAGCTCTAGCGACTCTGCTGGGGAACACAACCCAGAACCACGAGTTCAGGGTTGGAAATTCGAGCTTATGATAAATTGTTGTATTTTGGCTTTATTATCTAATATTTTCATATTATCTATGCTTAATGTGCAAAATAATGATTTTTATCGCTTTGATATTATTTGAACTGTATATATAAACTGTGCCGAAACCTTTCTCTTCTCACCTCCGGGGATGTGCTTACTGGTTGAGACTCCCTATTCTGTTAGTGTTAATACCCTTAAATAAAAAGAGGTCGGACAGGTTACTAAGCCGGACGATCCCGCGGGTCCCCGGTACGTTGCCTCCTCCTCGACTCGAGTTGTCCGCTCGGGTACACAGTCTAGAACTTATACCTAGATTTTTAACCTAGAATAACTTGACTTCATGCTGGATCCCTAGTAGGAACGCTTATTTGCATCATGTTGCATTTGACTTAGGGGACTCAACACAGGGGTTGGGTCCGTCTAGGACAAGCAACCTGAAATGAAAAGACCATCCTGCTGCATCCTGTTTGTTTATGCATTTATTTGCTTCAGACTTGCATGTTGACCGGATATTTAATATTGAGAAAAAGAAAAAAAACACAAAGAGAAAATTTGTTACTTTCAAATAGTTTGTTTTTAATTAAAAAGAAAAAAAAACATGTTTTTTGTTGTGATTTATTCTTAAAATAAAAAATAGGGTTTAGTTTTTCAATAAAATAAAAATAGTCTGTTCCATTTACAAATGTAGCTTGTTTAACCGAACTACGCGGGTTTGATTCTCACCGGATGTGAGATACGTAGGCAACCCTCATCGGGTCCAACTTCTTAAAAAAAAAAAAAATATATATATATATATATATATATATATATATATATATATATATATATATATATATATATATAGCCAAAAATTGTCGATTTTTATTTTTTTCATCATGAATAAGTCGGTAATGCCGTTTTCAAAAATAACCGAATATTTCCGAAAGGAACGCCGGAAGGTTGACTTTGCATAAATGGCCACTTTTGGTAAACTTGTTAGGTCGATTAACCCTTACAGTCTTAAAATCTTCGTCTTTGAAGTGCTGAAAGGCCATAGTGGAAAAACCAATTTTTGCCTTTCTTCAAATTGAGAAAAAGAAAATAATTTTTTTTAGTCAAATAAAGGTTTTCTTTCATCTAAATCACCTTAATAAATGTGCAGAATGAGGACGAGTCAAAATTCATCCGGAACTATTATAAACAGGGTCCCTTCGGAATTGAACATGTGGTGGAGCGATTTGGGCCAATCAGGACAAGGCATAGTCAAGATGCACTTAAGGGATTTAGTTGGATTATTAAACATTCACCCAAGAGGGGATATCATACGGGCATTGATCTCATTCTGGGATCTAGCGCACAACGTATTTCACTTTTCAGACTTTGAACTAACGCCAACACTGGAAGAATTGGCTGGATACGTTGGGGGTCCAAAAATTCCTATGAAGGACGAGTATCTTATTGCACCACGGGTCGTGACTATACACAGGTTTTTAGATACTGTAAAGATTCGCAGGACTGTACATAACCCAGATCTGTCAAAGGGATTCTGTACTTTGGCATTCCTACATGACAAATATGGTCATTTTGGAGGATTCAATAATCCCGAACGTGAAATTTGCAGTGGGGAGAACCAGTCGAAATGGGAAGAGCATAGGTGTATTGCTTTCATGATAACCTTTTTAGGTTTGCTGATATTCCCTAGGAAAGATGGGAAAATTAGTATATAGGTTGCTGGGGTCGTCAGTACTCTACTGAAGCAAGATAACAACACTCTAGTACCAATGATCATAGCAGATATCTTCCACGCCCTTACTATTTGCAAAGCTGGAGGGGACTTCTTTGAGGGTTGTAATGTGTTACTCCAAATGTGGATGATTGAGCACTTATGTCATCGTCCTTCATTCATGGGCTATGGGTCATTAGGGAGACTTGTATAGAAGAGTTTCCTACAAGGGTCGACAGGTTCAATTTGCTAGAAGGGGCCACAGAATGGGTGACTTTCCTGCGTTCAGTTCCAGTAAGCAGAATAGAATGGAAATTTGGGAGGCTACCCGTAAATGAAATCATATACATGTCAGCCGCCGAATCACACCTACTGTTGATGGGCCTTAATAGTATTCAGCCATACGCGCCATACAGAGTATTGAGACAGTTAGGGAGGTATCAAATAGTGCTAAAAGAAGAGGATCTCAGTGGCCAGGTGATCGAAATTGGACCCAGTGGGCAGTTCCCTGAAGCAGTAGTCCGAAAAAACTGGAGTGAATGCCAAACTCTGAAGATAGATACCTGTGTGCAGAATCGGGCCGAAGGCGAAGTGGCGCCGGAATACATCGGATGGTATAGGAGGAAACTTAAGCACCAGAGGCCAATTAAGAAATCCCATGTTCAAAATTTTGCAGAATCATCACGGGAACAATGGGATTGGTTGGTAAGAGAAGAAGGTTATCGGGCAGAAATTGGCAGGTTGAAACAACAAGTTTCAGATTTGAAATATAAAAATGTCTTGCAATCTGATGCTGATAAGGGGAAAAGGAACAAGCTAGCCCAAGAAAATGAGATGCTAAAAGCCCAAGTCCAACAATTAATAGAGGATGCTGAAAACCAGCCAAGAAGTCAATCGGATAAAAGATTGATAGAAAGGTTGGTAGATCAAGTCTTTGACTTCCAAAGGGATTTGGAAATATCTGAAGCAAAGATAGCAAGGATTAGATCCAGATGGATGAGGAGCACAGAGGCAAGAGCAAATCGGCTGCGACAAATAAAAAGGGAGCATTTACGCATTAAGAGGAACAATATCCACCCTGGAAGAACGTCATTCCCGACAAACAAGGAGCTTCCAGGCCGATAGGAAATATTGTCATAACATGATGGCCCAAATGGAGAAGCAAATGCAGATGCTTCAAAATCAACTCTTCCACAACGCTCAGGAGCTAGGAATGAAAACTCAACAAATTGAGTGAATGCTTATCAAAAGAGACAGGGTCAGAAGGAGAATTGAAGAGATTGGGCATTACGTCACGATGAGGTGCCTGGCATGTGAGCAAATGCCTCGACCTAACCTTTTCGCTTTAGTCATGGGTTATGTCCATTAAATCATGGATGAATTGAGAAGCTTACAAAGGGAACTTGTGCCGACGCCCGCGGAAAGGCTGAATGATGCCTCACGGGCACCAAAAATCAAAGCCCTAATGTACCCTTAGTCCAAGTCTTTTGATTGTCTAGTCTGTCGTCTTCATTTTGAATGGTTGGTTTGTAATTTTGTCAATAAATAAAAAGGTTCATGAAATTTTGTGTTTGACACAAACTATGCTAGGGTCTGATTCATGCGGGGACATGATACGTAGGCAATCTACACAAGATTCGACAACTGTTTATATTAAAAAAAGGGAAAATAAATAAAAGAAGTGAGAGAAATAGTGGATAGGTGTAGAAGCCCTCGAAAATGATAAGCCGGGATGACACATGTGGTCTGAGCAAAAGCATAATAGAAATGGTTCATTGCATAAGGACATTGCATCCCCAATGTGCTTTTACCGTATTTTTTAAAAAAACTTTAACACTAACAAGTTTGTTGTTTTTCAATATCAGTTAGTGTTAGAGTGTACTGGAATCACACAGATATCAGACAAGATCGAAGGGACCTATACCTAAAAGTATGACTGGGTCAGATCACAGCAGTGAGTAAGAAAAGGCAATGAGCCAGATGCTCAAAGAAGCTTTAGAAAAAATGGAACAAATGCAGTTGAAAATGAGCAAAATGCAGACGACGCTGGCCAAAGCACAAAAGGGTCCTGAAGCACCCATTACTCCTACCTTCCCACCAGGATTTACCCCAGAATACCTTTCTCCCGGTCCATCAACAAGAGTCCCAGACCATCATTACCACCAGGGAAGGGATGCTTATGACCACCCAACTCCACCACCAAATCAAAACCCTCCTCCACCAAAGGTCCCTGTCTTTGTGGCACCTCCCCCAGCTCCATTGCACAGATCATCAAGTGAGCCATTATTTCAGGTTCACGACACTCAGTATTACCCCCCTGAACCCACGTTCAGGGAACCCGAACCACCCACATATACTCCTCCCTTTTAGGTCCCAGTGGAAAAGCCGACCAAGAGCTCAGAACAGGATGAGATGATACGAAAAGTCAAGAGCCTGGAGCAGTCCTTCAGGAACATGCATGGAATGGGGAATCAAGTCAGTGTGGCTTATAAAGACTTATGCCCTTTCCCCGACGTACAACTGCCAGCTGGGTTCAAAATGCCCAAATTTAATATGTACGAAAGGCACGGTGATCCCATGTCTCATCTGCGAGGATTCTGCAGCAAGATGAGGGGAGCGGGCGGAAAAGATGAGCTACTGATAGCTTATTTTGGACAGAGTTTGAGCAGGTCTGACTTAGAATGGTACACAAGGCAGGATCTAAGTAGATGGTATACTTGGGATGATTTGGCGCAAGCTTTCGCCGGGCACTTTCAATATAATCTGGAGATAGTGCCTGATCGTCTCACACTATTGAAGCTGGAGAAGAAATCAGGGGAGAGCTTCCGGGAATTTGGATTTCGTTGGAGAGAACATGCGGCTAGAGTTGATCCTCCTATGAGAGAGGGGGAGATGGTAGATTACTTTCTGCAAACTCTCGAGCCAACCTACTTCGGTCATTAGGTGACATCAGTGGGAAAATCCTTCAATAAAGTGGTCAAAATGGAAGGCATGATAGAAAAAGGCCTCAAGACCAACAAAAAATTGAGTTATTCAGCGATCAAGGCGATAACACAAGCTATTCAGAGCGGCACAGGAGGTGCGCTCGAAAAGAAGAAAAGAGAGGATGTCACAATGATAGAGGCTGGTAATTGGTCCCGATCCAAAGGTCCTTCCCCCCATCACCAACTCAGACCCCCTCACCCAAATTACTCCCCACATTCCAAATTATCCTCCACAATCCTATTACCCCTCTCAAGAACAACATTTTTCTGTCCATCAAGCACAAGCATACACCCAACCTCCAGCGCGCCCGCAATGGCGCGTGCCAACCCCACATAATACCTACCCAGCTCACCATAACAACTACCCACCACCAAGGGCCTACAAAAATCCCACAGGGCCAGGTTTCCGGAGGAATCCTACTTTCAAGAATGAAAGGGTTCAGAGGCAGAGAACATTCACAGAATTAGCAGAAGCATATACTACTTTATTCCACAAATTAAAGCAGATAGATTTGTTGAGTCCTATTGAGCCCAGATTACCAAATCCCTTACCTCAGAGTTTGGACCACTCAGTAAAATGTGAATATTGTTCGGGGGCTCCCGGACATACTACTAAGAGATGTTGGAAACTAAAGCATGCAATCCAAGATCTTATCGATGCTAATAAGATTGAGGTTCAGGCACCCGAGGTACCCAACATTAACCAAAACCCACTACCAACCCACCGTGAAACCCGTATGATCGAGATTGTGCAAGGAGAAAGAGAACCCAAGAAGCCATCATAGACAGTGATGATGATCAAGGATAGTACAAAAGAGAAATCGACTAGTGTGGAAGTGGAGGTACCAACTAAGAGGGAGGATGTCAAGCCAATAGTAATATTTTGGAAAAGCCCATCTGCCACTACAGAGAAACCAAAAACAACAAAGTTGGTAGTGTATGGAGCGTCGTCTGCGCTAGTAGTGATTGTGAAAGGAGTCTGTAGGGAACCAGTCATCATAAAGCCGGTAGCCCAGTTGCCAGTGACTGACGGCAAGGCCGTGCCTTGGAAGTATGAAAAGGCAATGGTGGTGTACAAAGGGAAGTCAGTGGAGGAAGTTAGTTGTGAGGCCCAGGGTTTGACTCGATCGGGATGGTGTTTTGCTCCTGTAGAGTTGAGGAGATCTAATCCCGCAGTGGTGAAGAAGCCAGTAACAGAAGAGGAAGCTGAGGAGTTCTTGAAGAAGATGAAAGCCCAGGACTACTCTATTGTGGAGCAGTTGAGGAAAACCCCAGCTCAAATTTCATTACTATCCTTGTTAATCCATTCCAGTGATCATTGTCAGGCCTTGTTGAAGATCCTGAATGAAGCCCATGTTCCAGAAAAACTTTCTGTAAATCACTTGGAGAAGATAGTGCATAAAATCTTCGAAGTCAACCGAGTGACATTTTCTGATGATGAATTGCCAAAAGAGGGTACGGAACACAACAAAGCCTTATATTTGATCGTGAAGTGTGAAGACTCAGTGGTCACCCGAGTATTGGTGGATAATGGTTCAAGTGCCAACATTTGTACTTTGGCTACTCTGAACAAACTGAAGATTGATCATGATAGAGTCCGTAAGAATGGCGTCTGCATCAGAGGTTTTGATGGAGGGAGTACTAGCTCATTGGGCGATATCATACTGGAACTAACCATTGGTCCAGTAGACTTCACCATGGATTTCCAAGTGGTGGACGTGGCTGTATCATACAATATGCTATTGGGGCGATCCTGGATTCATGCTGCCAAAGTAGTACCTTCTTCATTGCACCAGATAGTCAAGTTTGAGTGGGACAGGCAGGAAATAGTGATGCACGGGGATGATGGCACAGCCATTATGAGTGATGACGTGGTGCCATTCATAGAAACAGAGAATGATAAGGGACCATGGGTATACCAAGTTTTTGACGGGGTTTCAGTGGACAAGATTTTCGAAGGCGAGGACCTCGCATTTCCCAGGATCTCAGCTTCAACCTTCATGATCGCCTCAGAAATGATGAACTGTGGGTTTATACCAGGAAAGGGTTTGGGGGCCAAAATCAAAGGTATCATTCAACCTGTTTCTTTGCCTGAGAATTTGGAGACATTCGGGTTAGGGTTCAAGCCGACGGTAGCGGATGTGAAGAAAGCTCGAAAAATGAAGAAGAAAGTCAGGGTCCTTCCCAAGCCAGTTCCACGCCTTTCCCGGTCTTTTGTTAAAGCAGGTTTCAGGAGGATGTCGAACCTAAAGATTCTTGGACGGTCGATTGGACCAGATGGAGATCTGGATAAGAGCTTTGAAAGGTTGTTTGCTGATGTCAACATGATCGAAGCTGGAGAGGGTTCCAGTAAAGCGGACATACAGTATATGGGGCCCAAGGCCAAAACCAACAATTGGATGGCTACTCCTCTTCCCATCTAGAAGGAGTCTTGGTAGTTGGCTCTGGATTTTCTTTTTGTTTCCTGGATTATTCCAGAGTTGTAATCTAGTTTTGATTTTATTTGTAGTATGAAACTCTGTTATTCCTCATTTTCAATAAAAACGAAAGTTTCCTTTCTTTTCTTGATTTTTGATTTTTGTTTCTTTTCATTTCTGAACAGTTCTCTTTTTGCCGGTTCCAATGACATGGCATGCACAACGGATCTTCAACCTAGTCTAAGAAGTCAATCTGAATCCGAATTAATTGTGCGCGAGGTCGATTGTGAGGATGAATTGGAATATGAGGAAGATGAGGCTTTTGAAGAGATAAACAGGGAATTAACTCAATTTGAAGAAAAACCTAAGCCTAATTTAAACGATATTGAAGCTATCAACTTAGGAGATGAGGATAATGTTAGGGAAACCAAAATCAGCATTCACATTGAGCCGAGAATCAGGGAAGAGCTAATCAAAACACTCTTTGAATTTAAAGATGTTTTTGCATGGTCGTATGATGACATGCCAGGTTTAAGCACAAATCTAGTGGTTCATAAATTGCCCACTGATCCAGCATGTCCTCCCGTCAAGCAGAAATTGAGAAAGTTCAAAACGGACATGAGTGTAAATATTAAAGAAGAAGTAACCAAGCAGTTGCTAGCAAAGGTTATTCAGGTTACTCGATATCCCGAATGGTTGGCCAATGTGGTGCCAGTGCCGAAGAAGGATGGGAAAATTCGGGTATGTGTCGATTATCATAATCTGAATAGGGCAAGCCCGAAAGATAACTTCCCACTACCCAACATCCATATCTTGATAGACAACTGCGCGGGGCGTGAGATTGGATTCTTTCGTGGATTGTTTTGTTGGGTATCATCAGATCTTGATGGATGAAGAAGATGCGGAAAAGACAACTTTCATCACTCTATGGGGAACTTATTGCTACCGGGTAATACCGTTCGATTTGAAGAACGCTGGGGCAACATACATGAGAGCAATGACTACTGTGTTTCATGACATGATACACAAAGAGATTGAGGTGTATGTAGACGATGTGATCATAAAATCCAGGCGTCAAGAGGACCATGTAGCAGATCTGAGGAAGTTTTTTCAAAGACTTCGGAGGTATGACATTAAGCTCAACCCAGCCAAATGTGCATTTGGGGTTCCCTCGGGAAAAATGTTAGGATTCATTGTCAGTCGGCGAGGCATTGAGTTGGATCCATCAAAGATCAAATCCATACAAGAGTTGCCAGCACCAAAAAAACAAAAATGAAGTAATGAGTCTTTTGGGAAGATTGAACTACATCAGCCGATTCATTGCTCAGCTCACATCGACATGTGAACCTATTTTCAGGCTGTTAAAGAAGGATGTTGCAGTCAAATGGACTGAAGAATTCCAAGAGGCTTTTGATAAGATAAAGGAGTATTTGTCAAACCCACATGTGTTGGTTCCACCTGAACCCGGGAGGCCTCTGATTCTTTATCTAACAGTTTTGGATAATTCATTTGGCTGCGTATTGGGGCAACATGACATCACTAGCAGAAAGGAACAGGCCATCTATTATCTCAGTAAGAAGTTCATAACATATGAAATTAAGTACACTCATCTTGAGAAGACATGTTGCGCCCTAACTTGGGTGGCACAAAAGCTAAAGCATTATCTGTCTTCCTACACTACTTATCTCATTTCACGTTTGGATCCATTGAAGTATATTTTCCAGAAACCTATGCCTACAGGGAGCTTAGCAAAATGGCAAATATTACTTACAGAATTTGACATCATCTATGTAACGAGGACGGCTATGAAATCCCAAGCACTAGCCAATCATTTAACTGAGAATCCTGTTGATGATGAATACAAACCTTTAAGGACGTATTTTCCAGACGAAGAAGTGTTGCAAATTGATGAGTTAGAACTAACCAAGGAGCCAGGGTGGAAACTTTTCTTTGACAGAGCTACAAATGAAAAAGGGAGTTAGAATAGGAGCAGTACTTATTTCTGAAACAGGACATCATTATCCTGTTACGGCTCAGCTGCGCTTCTATTGTACCAACAACATGGTTGAGTACGAAGCATGCATTTTGGGGTTACGGTTAGCTGTGGACATGGATGTCTGGGACGTCTTGGTCTTGGGAGACTCGGACCTTCTGGTACATCAGGTTCAAGGCGAATGGGAAACAAGAGATTTGAAGCTTATCCCATATCCTCAATGTTTGCATTACCTGACTAAGCGTTTCCGGTCAGTAGAATTCAGACATATCCCAAGAATGCATAATGAGGTTGCTGATGCTTTGGCTACTCTAGCTTCGATGTTGCATCACCCGGACAGGATTCATGTTGATCCGTTACATATTCAAGTTCAGGATCAACATGCGTATTGCAATGTGGTGGAGGAAGAAATGGATGGCGAGCCATGGTTTCATGATGTCAAAGAATACCTCAGGATGGGAATATACCTAAAGCAGGAAACTAGGGATCAAAAGAGAGCTATTCGGCGATTGGGAAATGGATTTTTCCTTAGTGGAGGAATGCTGTACAAAAAAACTCCGGATTTGGGATTGCTAAGATGTATAGATGTAGGTCAATCCACAATAGTGATGACAGAGGTACATGCTGGAGTTTGTGGGCCACATATGAGCGGATATGTATTGGCGAAGAAGATTCTTCGAGCAGGATATTATTGGCTCACTATGGAGCGTGATTGTATAAGTTTTGTACGAAAATGCCATCAGTATCAGATACACGGAGATGTGATTCATTCTCCGCCGACAGAATTGCATACAATGTCAGCGCCATGGCCATTTGTTGCTTGTGGTATGGATGTTATTGGACCTATAGAGACTGCAGCTTCCAATGGTCATAGGTTCATTCTGGTAGCCATTGACTATTTCACCAAATGGGTGGAAGCTAAAACTTTCAAGTCAGTGACCAAGAAGGCAGTGGTGGATTTTGTTCATTCCCATATCATCTGTAGATTTAGGATTCCGAAAATGATCATCACGGACAATGGCACTAATCTTAACAGTGGTTTGATGAAAGAAGTATGTCAACAGTTCAAGATTATACACCGTAATTCCACCCCGTATCATCCCAAAGCAAATGACACGGTTGAGGCAGCGAACAAGAATATAAAGAAGATATTGAGAAAGATGGTAGAAGGGTCTAGGCAATGGCATGAAAAGCTACCATTTGCATTGTTGGGTTATCGCACTACTGTCCGCACTTCAGTAGGTGCAACTCCTTACTTGCTGGTGTATGGAACTGAAGCAGTAATACCAGCAGAAGTTGAGATTCCATCCCTCCGAATTGTCGCTGAAGCTGAAATTGATGACGATGAGTGGGTCAAAGCCCGATTTGAGCAGTTGAGCTTAATCGATGAAAAGAGATTGGCAGCAGTATATGATGGCCAATTGTATCAAAAGAGAATGGCGAGAGCATATAATAAAAAGGTGCGTCCCAGGAAGTTTGAAGTGGGACAATAGGTGCTGAAGCGAATATTGCCACATCAAGCAGAAGCAAAGGGCAAGTTCGCACCAAACTGGCAAGGACCGTATACTGTGAACAGAGTGTTGTCCAACGGTGCTTTATGTTTGACAGATGTCGAAGGAAGACATATCGACATGGCTATCAATTCTGATATGGTCAAGAGATATTACGTGTAATTTCTTTACTTATAATCTTTATTTCATTTATTCGCTTGTACTTGGTGTTTGTCGGATAATGAAATGACGGAGGCAATTCTTTCTTCTACCCAAACACTTTAACTTTTGCTTTCCCCTTTTGAGCCTTATTTATTCTTTCATATCCCTCTCTTGGAATCAATAACGGAAAGAGAAAAGAAAAGAAAAAATAAATAAATAAAAGAAAGTCACAGGAGATCTAATTGAGTCAAGTGAACTATGTTTGGCCTGATTCCTCAAAGAGGATATGTAGGCGCCTCACGGCTCGGTCATAGAGTAAATAAAAGTTAATCCTTCCCCAAACAAGAAACTGGGGCAGAAGTTATGTTGTTTTTTATTAAACGAATCTTAATTCCAAGAGTTGTAATGTTTCACCCATTCAGAGTTGTTTTGAATTTTTGATACTCTTTTCTTTTAAAGCCCACACAAAAACCCATATGAGATGTCCGAAAAAGACCTCCTGATCAGTATCCGGGAAATGCCCAGTCAGGCAAGTAAAAACTAAGAGTAACACGCTGATCCCCAACAGAAAACGAATAGGCTGAAGGAATTGATAGCCAAAAGAATCCCCAGTGAAGAGAATCTTATCGGTACCATTCCAATCCCCAGCGAACAAAAAATAAAATGAGAGAGTCTTATCGGTGAAAACCTTCACAGGCACCATAAGGCGATGAAAGCTGAGAAGAAATAAAAATGAGAGAGTCTTATCGGTGATAACCTTCACGGGCACCCTAAGGCGACCGGAGTTGAGAGAAATGAGAGAGTCTCATTAGTGAAAACCCCTCGAAGGGCACTATGAGGCGACAAGATAGATTGGCGGAAAGGATCCGCATTTGACAAAGAGTCGGGCACCTGTTCATCCTCAGCAAATGAGGCCATCAGAAAGATTGATTGATACAAATAGACTGGGTTGATTAATCCGGAATGCACGACGTGATCGTTGGGACTGGTTATACCATTCAGATAAGTTCTTTTGTTTTTCCTCAACATTTGTTCAGAAAGCTTCCTTCTTTTTCTATTTTTTCATTTTCTTTATTTGAAGATTTTTGTCCAAGTTTATTTTGAGTGAGACTTTTCAGAGCTTACTATCAGTTGCTAAATTGGTGTTAAGCAGAACGAGGGTAGGATAGACCAAATTGGTCTGGAATGTCAGGAAATTGAGAAGACCTGAAAAGATGCAGTCAAGAAAATCGCGGACCAAATTCCGAAAGAATCCCCAGCGGATTTTCAAGATACACGAATAACTCTGACAGATCATCAACCAAAGTCCCAAGATGGTCGGACAACACCAAGAGTGGAAGGAAAAGGGAAAATGCATCCCTAAACAAAATAACCCCCTGCAGTTTTATCCTCAACAACCCTGTATCCAGTTGCTAACCTTTCTATCTCCAGCAGTATTGAGGGAAAATGAAACCTTTGAAGAAAGTGATTTTTGAGTTTCACCAGCAGGTTTTGAAACATAGAAAAGGGAAGGGATAAATGGAAAACCCATTCCCCAGTAGAAATATCATTCCCAGCGAATAACGTCATCCCCGACAAGTTTCGAGAACTTAGAACAGGGAGAAGGAAAAAGCCATCCCCGACAGGAGTGGAATGGCCATCCACCACATTTTAAACTAACAAAATTTCTTTGATTTGAAGCAGGTAAAAGAGAATGTTAATGATAGAAGAAAGACATGCCACAAGGAATATTACCAAAACTGGGGCAGAAAATTTTCGCCATTGTCGAAAATTTTCTCAAAGAAAACAAGGGAATCAATTCAAGATATTTTTAAGTTGAAGAAGTCAGGAGCCCGCCTGTTAGAACAGAGGTTGTTATTTTAAGTTGAAGAAGTCAGGAGCCCGCCTGTAGAATGGAGGTTGTTATTTCAAATTGAAGAAGTTAGGAGCCCGCCTGTAGAACAGAGGTTGTTATTTCAAATTGAAGAAGTCAGGAGCCCTGCTGTAGAACGGAGGTTGTTATCTTAAATTGAAGAAGTCAGGAGCCCGCCTGTAGAATGGAGGTTGTTATTTTTTAGTTGAAGAAATTTGGAGCCCGCCTGTAGAATGGAGGTTGTTATTTTAAGTTGAAGAAATCTGGAGCCCGGCTGTAGAATGGAGGTTTTTATTTCGAATTGAAGAAGTCAGGAGCCCGCCTGTAGAACGGAGGTTGTTATTTCAAATTGAAGATTCACTTGGAGGCTCCTCAGGTGATATGGTTATAATATCACTTGGAGGATTATTTCTTTCTAAGAGGTGTGAATTATTCACCTTGATTAGAAAGATAAACTACTTAGCACACATGTTTGATCCATGTTGATGGAAATTCTAGCTCATGTGGTCGTAGATGGAATTCATACTTTAAAGTGGTGTGATGCCTGCTATGATTCATTGTTAGTCTTCTCTATTGAGACTGAATGGATTGG
The DNA here is from genome assembly GCA_032618575.1 of Nicotiana noctiflora. Lineage (NCBI taxonomy): Eukaryota > Viridiplantae > Streptophyta > Magnoliopsida > Solanales > Solanaceae > Nicotiana > Nicotiana noctiflora. The sequence continues at coordinate 157,961 of JASVEL010013248.1, read as the reverse complement.
TATACGGGACATTCTATCCCTGGCTATGTGAGTAGTGTGGCCACTGTAGAGTCTAAAATCCTTTTTCAAAATGATTTTCTTAAAACTCAAATAGTTTAAAATTGATTTCGTGTCCTCAATTAACGTTGGCGTCCAAGTGGGAGAATGTTGGAATTTAGACTTACGTTAATTGGTTATAGCCTGAAAGGATAGTGATGTGGCCCAAGTGATGGATAAAATAAAGGCCTAATATTAAATATTATGTGTGTGGATAAGTAAGGCCCAATAACTATTGGCGTATGATGGGTAGGCACTCTTTATAAATAGAGGCCAACCCCCTTTTCCCTAGCTATTAGAAAAACCCTAGCGTATTCTGCCTCTTGAGTACGTGGTAAAGGTAGACGTCCCACCAGTCAAGTTCTACGGGCTGTGAGAGCGCATAACTAGTGGATTGTGGAAGTTGGTCTAAGGCTTAATCGTTGTTTGATGCCGCTATTGAATCCATGAAGTTTAATAGTACGCTTCCTTAAACGCTAACTCTAGAATGATTATGTAATTGTATCTTAATCTCTGCTATGGCGACGATTTAATTATCTTCCAAGAATCACATGCAAAAATCACCTTTCATATTTTTAAGCGTGATTAATAACATTAGATACAAGACGGAAAGGAAATTTTATGGACGGGATAACAAATGTGGTGATGTAATACAAAAATCTATACAATATTCTAAAAATAAAAAAAAAGGAACTTTTTCAATGGGTATAGTTGAAATTCATTGAAAATATATAGATAAGTCAATATACAAAATTTGAGGAAGATTTGAGGTGGTTTGGACTGGTTTTTTTTTATATCAAAATTCGTAACTAAATCGAGTTCAAAAAAGTCTTCTACGACACATGTATCAAACATATATCACACATGTATCTCACATAAAGGTATACATGGATATACATGTGATACACAATTGATACAAATATGATACATATGTGATACATATGTGTGATACACATATCATTTTTTTTCATGTTCAACTTTTACTTCGAATTTTCAATTCAAACCACCTCAAATCTAGCTCCTTAAGTGTGCCCAATCTATTCTAATAACATCCACTCAAGACAAAACAAAAATTTGGCAAATAGCTAATTGGCTAATATTAATAATATTTTATCAATTGACCAATTTTTGTAATGAGCTACTTATAAATGGACATAGCTGGTAATTTCCCTTAAATAATTTCTTGAGTACTATGTCTTTGTACAGCTAAAATTTCATGGTATAGCCAGTTTTCACACTGGTCAATAAAAAATAACCACTGTTTACGAAGTCAATGAAAAATAGCCACTAGTTTGCTGCAACAGGGACCGGTTCAGTATAATATACGAGAGTTCTAGTGCATTTGTGTACGAACTCCAGTATATTATGCTGGACCGGTATACTTTGCTAACTCCTGTAAAATTTGTGGGAGACTGGAGCACTAGTGCTCCAAACTCCAGTATATTATACTGGACAATTATACTGCTGGAACTCCCGTAAAATTTGCGGGAGTTCCAGCATAATTATGCTTGAACTCCAGTAAAATTTGCGCGCATATTTTTCCAGATTTTAACAGTGTTTTCGCTCAGATTAAAGTGGCTAAATTTTAATTACTTTTGAAACTTGGCTATTTTTCAACGACCAGTGGTAAATCTGGCTATTTTTGAATTTTTCCCCTTTGTACATTGCAAGATTGTCTGGACTTGGGAGGTTCACCATTATGGGCCCAAATTGTAAGTTTTATGGACCCTCCAATTATACCCGAATTATTTGCACCCGTAGCCAGTTTTACCTGGCCATTTAAGTTATATTCACTGTTTTCAATCTACTTAATTTAAAGTCAGTGTCGGCAAATTTCAGGCAAAAGCATATTTGCTTCTGGCAAGCCAAACTTCAGGGGAAAAAAATGTCAAAAAAGTTTGTTTGCACATGTAATATGCGAAACCTTAGGAAAAAATTGCAACTCCGAATGCGAATTTTAACAACTTTGGTAGCGTAGGATGAAAATTGCTTCTAAAGTGGCTAAATTTGTAAGAATCTATAAACTTCAGCTATGCCTTAAAAGGGAGTACCAAAATCGGCTCTTTGAACTTTGCCTATTATGACCGTTGATAGAAGGGTATGGAAGTCAAGAATTAAATTATAAATTAGTAGGTAACTGAGTTTTCCATACCAGTAGTATTAGTACATATTTTTGTATTTTCGTATTTTAAAATTTCTATTACCTATTCTTTCTTTCGCTTTAATCATCTTATTATCTTATTTTAATATTACTGTTCCTTTTGCATGGCTTCTACCATTTTCCCTTTGTACTACTATTGTGCTTATGTTTTTCTTAACACTAAAAGAAAACTACTAAAGCCACTGTCCAAAAATACCGATCGAAATCGGTCAACAATCTAAAAAAATTGATCGATTTTCAATCGACTTTAATCGGTCAGAAATATATTGGTCGGTAAAAAATAGCGAACGAAATCGGTTGGTAAATTAAATTTTAATAAACGACCAAAAAAGAAAAAAATATGATTGTGCGGTTAAAAAATGTACCATCAAGGAGTTGAACCAAGGTCTGTATTGTGGCATGATACTATTCTATCACTAAACTATTGGTACATCTTAATTTAAGATTTCCTTTTAATTTATTTGTACTCCTTAATTCACTTTCGTACGAAAATAACCGATTGATTTCGATCGATTTTATTAAAAACATAAAATTACCGACCGAAGTAGGTCGGTTTTTTAAAATGGCTGACTTATATAACCGACCGATTTTGGTGGGTTTTGTGAATATGAGTTTTAATTTATTTTATAAGAAGAAATGACCGATTTCAGTTGGTTTCTTAAAAAATAAATTTCACATGATTCTAAAACAGTTTCCCGCATTTTTTAGACAAAAAAAAAACGATCGAATTTTGTTGGTTTCGTAAAAAAATTAAAAAAAATATTTAGGAAAACCAATTGACTTGGGTCAATTTTTCGAAACTGGCCGAAGTCGATCGGTTGGCCGTGGTCGGGTTTGGCCGAATTTCTAGTAGTGCTATAAGCCAAGCGTATATTGAAAACAATATTTTTAGTTTTTCAATGTAAAGGTAAGATTTGCGTAAACTACTCTTTTCAACAGGATTACGTAGGGTATGTTATTATTATTATGGTCGGGAACAATAGAAAGCAAATATATATACATGGACCACTCAAGTTGGTAACCAATTTTTTCATAGAATTGTATATACAACTGACCTACCCTTTTCAAACATTCAACTAAAATCATAAATACTAAAACTGCATATTCATCTGTACCTTTTTCTTAGCTGTTGGAATCCTAGCATGCATGTTTACATCTAATGTTACATCAAAACAGAAACTGTTCTGTTTTTATTTTAAATTTGATGAAGACGACTTCCTTCTTCTCCGGAAACTCCATGTGGAATTTCAATTTGATTAGTGTAATCAATATGTTATATAATCATACTTTTCTATAACAGTATTGTATGAGGATAAATCAAATAAATAATACGACACGGCTACATGTACACGTGGTCGGCCCTGATGAAATGAATGACGAGGACGCCTCCTTATGGGGACGGCAACATTCGAGGACGTCTTCATTTATGGCCGTACGACGAGAAGGATGCGGCCCCGCCTTTGAGACACCAAGTCGGCACATCTATCTAGAAGGGCGTCCCCAGTCCCCCCGGCCTATAATGCAAATACGTTTGTAGTATCCGGTCGTTAATGCAATAGTTGGGCGAGAGGGCCTTCCAACTATATAAGGGAGGGCCACCCCCATTTGTAAGGGCAATCAATTTTTGATAATAAGACATCTCTCTCTCTCTCTCTCTATCTACATTGTTCTTCTCTATATTACTAACATTTCCACCGCTCACTTATTCTATATTCCACGTTAAATTTTGTCATCTCTATATACGAATCATCCGTACACATCAGCCAACGATCGATCTATGATTTATATTATTATTGATTCCGATTATCCCATTGTTTATATTGATTGATTAGTTCAAAGGTATTCAACATCTTTTGAGCAAAACAATTTGGCGCCGTCTGTGGGGATTTCGAGAATCAAACTCGTAGTATACATTCACGAAGATCCGATCAAACAAAAAAAAACTCTTTGAGGATGGCGGAAAGTAACACGCGACCCAAAGTTATGGCTGAAGTTACCACAAACCTCCTGAGTACAATTAACGAGGCTGGGGGAAGCACAGCCATCAACGCTACTCCCTCTACCGCGCCTGAAGCTGAAACCTCCCCCGCACCCCTGGGAAGGGACTCCGATCCGAAAGAGGCACCTCCGGCGGTAAGGAGGCTACTGGAGGAATGGCTGACTAGCACCCTGAGCAGCTTGGTGGAAAAACCGCCGCAGGGTTGCGAAAATGCCGCTCCGGCTACCAACAATACCACCGCAACAAACAAACAGGAAGAAACATGGACCAATAGTCGACCTATCGAGACCCAGACGCACGATGACACACTAGCCACCATCCTGAGGAAAATGAAGGAAATGGAGGGCGAAAACTAGGCCCTCCGCGACCAGATGAAAGAGCACCAAGACGGGGTTGATAAGATTCCCGGGGTGCCTAAACTACTACCCAAGCGGGACGTAGGAAGGTTCGTGGAACAACCTTACTCCGAAGAAGCAGCACCCTACACCATCCCAAAAACCTTCAAGACGCCCCCATACCTAAAGGTGTACGACGGGACCACCGACCCCGAGGACCATCTCATCCACTACGTCACTGCAGTGAAAGGTAACGACTTGTCCAAAAAACAGGTTCCGTCAGTGCTGCTGAAGAAGTTTGGCGAAACGCTGACCGGAGGAGCGCTAACCTGGTACTCTCAACTACCCGCTAAGGCGATCTCGACCTTCGAGGAAATGGCTGATAAATTTGTCACCGCACATGCCGGTGCCAAGAAAGCAGAAGCGATGGTGAATGACATATTCGCCGTCCGACAGACCACGGGCGAAGGCCTCAGGGACTTCCTCGCCAGGTTCAACAGGGTAAGAATGAGCCTGCCAAATGTGTCAGAAGAAATTGCAGTAGCAGCCTTCCAAAATGAACTAAACAGGAACGGGTCGAGAGCGACCAAAAAATTATTGAGCAGGCTCGTGAAATACCCTCCAACAACTTGGGAAGAAATGAACAATGCATATGCGCCGAGGTGTGGGCAGACGAAGAGGATCTCAACCGGCCAACACGGCGGCTAGCTGCCGTGCACCCGAACGCCAGGAGGGATCGACGACATGAGGGACGCCGGGAACTCCGCCCACGCCCAGCAGGGAATGACATCAACCCTATGCAAGGTCTTCACTTTCGCCCCCTCGTCATACAGACGTCGTACAACATCACGTCGCCCCACTCATAAACGATCGAGGTACGCCCCCTCTACTTTCTTCACATAACTTTTGTGTTTCACCCTCAGAAGTGGTGTACGCACTGGAGAAGCTTGGCACTAAGGTGCAGTAGCCCCAAAAGATGAAGTCGGACCCAGCCACGAGGAAATCCAACGTTCTATGCGAGTTCCATCAGGAACGAGGACACCGGACCGAGGACTGCATTGGCCTACGACAGGAAGTCGTCAGGATGCTCAATCAGGGATACTTGAAAGAGCTACTCAGCGACAAAGGGAAAGCTAATTTCGGCCGCAGACGGGAGCACTCCAGGGGACCCCCAAAGCCGCCCTCTCCGACGCGTACGGTAAACATGATCGTCGGGGAAGCGGATGACGCCGCCGTCAACCACGTCAAATTCACCAACACACACCGACTGAAGAGAACTATCTCCCACGAACGGTACGATGACCTCGAAGGAAGTATCACCTTCGATAAGTCTGACGCCGACGGTTTGTGTTTCCCTCACTATGATGCTTTGGTTATTACCCTACGTATCATTGATACCGATGTCAGGAGAGTCATGATCGATGATGGGAGCGGTGCCTGCATCATTCATCCAAGAGTCCTCACTCAAATGGGACTCGAGGACAGAATCACTCCCAGGTGCATTAATCTAACCGATTTTAACAATGCAGTGGAGCGCACGTCAGGAGAGGTGACCCTGCCTGTCCTTGCGGGAGGTGTCACCCTAGAAACGACCTTTCACGTGATGAATCAGGAGACGGCCTACAACGTCATCATCGGACGCCCATGGATACACACCATGTGAGCGGTCCCATCAAGCCTGTACCAAGTAATCAAATTCCCTACCCTATGGGGAATATTCAGCATCAAAGGGGAGCCTCGAACAGCGCAGGAGTGCTATAAAATAATCCAAGATTGTGCTCACACAAAACAACTGAGCAAGGCAAGCACGGAAGCATAGCAATCAACCACGTCGGGGACTCAAGCAGACCCGACGATCGACGCCATAAGAGATCCAGACATCGTTGAAGCTTGCAATGCTATGGCCAAGGAGCTCGACCCGGTTCAGCTGGACCAGAACGACCCTGAAAAGAAGGCCTACATCGGTCACGGGCTCGCGAACCCGGGTAAGTACCATGAATTTCTGACTAAACATGCAGACACGTTTGCTTTTTCCCTTGCAGACATGCCAGGGATCTCTCCGGATATTTCCACACACAGGCTCAACGTGGACCCATTACATCCACCGGTAAAACAGGGCCGAAGAAAGTTCAATGCCGCCATTAATGAGGCGGTCCGTGAGGAGGTAGACAAATTACTAGCCAACGGTTCCGTTAGGGAATCAAAGTACCCGCAATGGATTGCCAACATGGTAATGGTTAAGAAGAAAAGCGGAAAGTGGAGGATGTGCGTGGACTTCACCGACCTAAACAAGGCCTGCCCCAAGGACTCCTTCCCCCTACCCCACATCGACCAACTGATCGATGCCACAGCAGGGCATGAGCTCTTAAGCTTCCTGGACGCCTATTCCGGTTACAATCAAATTCTGATGGCAGAGGAGGATCAGGAGAAAACCACCTTCATCACCCACCAGGGTACTTACTGCTACAGAGTGATGCCCTTCGGGTTGAAAAACGTGGGAGCCACTTACCAGAGGTTGGTCACCAAGATGTTCAATAAGAAACTCGGGAAGACTATGGAGGTTTACATCGATGACATGCTGGTTAAATCGGCAAAAATGAGGACCATATCGATCACCTGCGAGAGGCCTTCGAAATCCTGAACAGCTACGGGATGAAGTTGAACCCCGAAAAATGCGCTTTTGGTGTAGTATCTGGGAAGTTCCTCGGTTTCCTCGTATCGCAGAGGGGGATCGAGGTCAACCCAGACCAATTCAAGGCTATCGCCTCGATACCGGAAGCGCTCACCAGCAAAAAACAGGTTCAGAAGTTGACAGGCCGAATAGCCGCCCTCTCCCGCTTCATCTCCCAATCATCGGACAGATGCCACAAGTTCTTCAATGTGCTGAGGAAGGATAACGGTTTCCACTGGAATGACGAATGTGTCAAGGCCCTCCAAGAACTGAAAGTGTACCTAACATCCCCGCCACTGCTGGCAAAGGCGGAACCAAACGAACCTCTATTAATATACCTGGCCGTCTCCGAGGTTGCAGTCAGTGCAGGGCTCGTCCGCGAATAAAATGGTATGCAATCACCCATCTATTACATTAGTAAGACTCTAGTGGACACCGAGACTCGGTACCCACGCCTCGAGAAGCTGGCATTGGCATTGGTCACGGCTTCCCGAAAGCTAAGACCCTACTTCCAATGCAACCCCATCAGAGCAGTGACCACCTTCCCTCTAAGAAGTATCCTGCACAAGCCTGAGCTGTCGGGCCGCCTCGCCAGAAGGGCCATAGAGCTCAGCGAGCACGACATCACCTACGTCCCCAGAACCGCCATAAAATCGTAGGTCCTCGCCGACTTTATAGCCGACTTCAGCGCCGGCCTCTCGCCTGAGGCCGAGAAGGAGGCCTTGCAAACGGCCCCTAACATGGACCCCTAGATACTCCACACCGACGGGGCCGCAAACGCCTCGGGATCGGGACTGGGACTCGTCCTCGAGGTCCCCGCGGGCAAAGTTATTCGCCAGTCCATACTGTGTCTCGAGATGACTAACAACGAAGCAGAGTACGAAGCCGTTATTGCAGGTTTGAAACTAGCTGCCAGGTACGGGGCCCGCCGACTGGTCCTGCATTGCGACTCACAACTTGTGATTAATCAAGTTGCCGGAGCCTACCAGATCAAGGAACAAAGGTTATGGAAATATCAGGTCGAAGTCTGTAAACTGATGGCCCAATTCGACGAATGTCGCTTCGAGCAAGTACGCAGGGTACATAATGCCGAAGGCGATGGATTGGCCTAAATGGCCGCATTGGCCACAAATCTGAGCAAAGAAAGCACTGTCACTCTCATGCACTCCACCATCGATCGCAGCAAGTTATTCTCTCTGCACCTAACATGGGACTGGCGAAACCAGCTCCTTTTATACTTGCAGGAAGGGCAGCTACCGCACGACAAAAAAGAAGCTAGAAAGCTTCGCACACAAGCCGCCCGATATTGCCTGATGAACGGCGACCTCTAAAAAAGAACTTTTTGAGGACCCCTGGCCAAATGCTTGGGGCCCAACCAGACAGATCCGGTACTGGAAGAAGTCCACGAGGGTCATTGTGGCGCCCATACAGGAAATAGAGCACTCGCGCGGTGCTTGATACGAGCCGGTTATTACTGGCCCACAATGAAAAAAGAAGCAGCAGACTACGTCAGGCGATGTGAGAAGTGCCAGAAGTTCGCTCCCATGATACACCAGCCGGGCGAACCTCTCCACTCAGTCACCTCCCCATGGCCATTCATTAAATAAGGAATGGATATAGTCGGACCGCTGCCTCCCGGACGAGGAAAGGTACACTTTTTGTTAGTTTTAACTGACTATTTTTCTAAGTGGGTGGAAGCAGGCGCCTGCGCCTAAATCCGCGAACAAGAAGTCATAGCTTTCATCTGGAAAAACATCATCTGTCGCTTTGGCATCCCCATGGAAATAACATGCGACAACGGACGACAGTTCGTAGGGCAAAAGACAACCGACTTTTTTGACAAATGGCACATCAAGAGGATACTCTCAATGCCATATTATCTAGCTGCCAACTGCCAAGCGAAATCATCCAACAAGACTATATTAAATATCCTGAAGAAGAAGCTTGAGGACGCCAAGGGCTGTGGCCTGAGCTGCTACCGGAAGTGTTGTGGGCACAGAGAACCACTCCCAAGTCCTCCACGGGAGAAATCCCCTACTCATTGGTCTATGGGACCGACGCTGTCATACTAGTCGAAGTCGGCGAACCAAGTCTCGGATATTCGCACATGGGCGGAGACGAGAACGGCGCAAGCCGACTACAAGACCTGGATGAGACCGAAGAAAGAAGAGAAATGGCCCACATCAGGTTGGTGGCGCAAAAACAGCAGGTCGAGAGGTATTACAACAAGAGGACGAAAATCCGCCCGCTCAAGACGGGCGATTACGTACTGAAAGCCAAGACACTGGCATCGAAGGATCCCAACGAAGGAAAACTGGGAACCAATTGGGACGGACCCTACAAAATCATCGCAGCAACAGACAAAGGTGCCTTCAAGCTCGAGACCATGGATGGTAAGATACTCCAAAATAATTGGAATATCTTACACCTCAAGCGCTTCCACTTTTAAGGGACACCCCCCAAGTCGTACTCTTTTTCCCTCCTCCGGGTTTTGTCCCAATTGGGTTTTCCCGGAGATGTTTTTAATGAGGCGACGAGGGAGATGTCCGGAATCGCTTGTATATTTATTCTGATGCGCTAATCGTACTGGTAGGCACAAACAGCACATCACGTGGACTAGGGCTACGGCCATATTGTATGAAAGGCTACGGGCATCTCCAATGAATGAAGGGCTACGACCATGTTGTATGAAAGGCCACGGCCATCTCCAATTAATGAAGGGCTACGGCCATGTTGTATGAAAGGCTATGGCCATCTCCAATGAATGAAGGGCTACGGCCATGTTGTATGAAAGGCTACGGCCATCTCCAATGAATGAAGAGCTACGGCCATGTTGTATGAAAGGCTACCGCCATCTCCAATGAATGAAGGGCTACGGCCATGTTGTATGAAAGGCTACGGCCCTCTCCAGATAAAACAAATGGCTAAGGCCCAAAAGCATCCAAAGGAGAAGGCTACGACCCTCTCTAGATGAAACAAATGGCTAAGGCCCAAAAGCATCCAAAGGAGAAGGCTACGGCCCTCTCCAGATGAAACAAATGGATAAGGCCCAAAAGCATCTAAAGGAGAAGGCTCTGGCCCTCTCTAGATGAAACAAATGGCCAAGGCCCAAAAGCATCCAAAGGAGAAGGCTACGACCCTCTCCAGATGAAGCAAAAGGCTACGGCCTAAAAACATCTGAAGGATAAGGCTACGGCCTCCTCCAGACGAAACAAAAGGCTAAGGCCTAAGGACATCTGAAGGAGAAGGCTACGGCCTCTCCAAGATTAAGCAAAATGGCCAAGGCCTAGAGCGTTCAAAGAAGAAGGCTACGGCCACCTCCAGGAAAATCGAAAGATTAAGGCATCGACACTTAAGAGATAACGACACGGCCTCTCTAAATGAAGGGCCGAAAGGACGGCCGCGTAAAACGCATAAGCCCGACCTTGCCCCAATTTGGACTTAGGCTAAGCGCTCTAGACGCCAGAATATTGGAGCACCTTGTCCAAGAAGGAATTCAGGCGGAGGGCCCCCCCGTCGTACGAATTAAAGGCTAAGGTCGACCCCGGCAATGCAAAAAAAAAAGACTTGAGACATTAATCAAAAAGAAACCTTTATTAATATATCAATCGCACATTTACAAAGGAATAAAGGTTACAAACTACAAAACAAAACCTACTCAACTATTGAAGCCGCCGGCGTCTCCTGCAGCCCCATCGGCGTCGTCCTTGCCGTCATCCCGCCATATCCTCTCAATCTAGGACCCGGTACCCAGCTGATCCGCATCGGTAAAGGATCCGCCCGTCTGGGCCGGAGAGTCGGGGTCGTAGCCACAAGCTTCACGAGCCACCCTAACCAGCAGACGCTGCTCATCAACCTCCGCCTCGCTAGCCCTGCCGGTGGCATGAAGCTCCTCGAACACGGTCCGCCTCGCCTCGGCGTATACCAACATGTCCTAGGCCTCGCGAGGAACATCCCCAGCTGGGACGACTGCCGTCTAGGCCAAAGCTGCCTGAAGCTCGGCCGACAAAGCGTCGACCTTAGCACGAAGCTCATTCGCCTCCATTACGGCCACACGGCCCATATCCACTCCCTCCCCCCGCTGCTGGAGGAGACTATCTAGCTCGGCATTCCGAGCCACAGCGGCCAGCAAATCGGCATCCGCCCTCTCAATCTGCTCCGTCTGTTTATGCAGCTGCTCCTCCAGGAGGCGAAACTCCGGGGCATCCGAAAAACAGCCCGAGAGCGTCCTATGTTTCTCGCGGGCATCCTTGTACTTCTCCGACGCCTTTCGAAGGGTAGCCAGCTTCTTCCGGTCCCTCCGGCTCCGCTCCACCTCCAGGATGAGAGTCTGCATAGGAAAAGAGGCAAGATGAAAACCTCGAAACAAAAGAAAATAAAAAAAAAAGAAAGAGGGGGAGAAGGGAATGTACACGTCAAACAATACCTGCAGGGCGGCACCAGCAACGCGACGAGACAGGTCGCGGTCGCTCACTAATTTCAGCGACTCCGCCTCGGCATCGCCACATAACAAGGAAAAGTCCTTCACGGCGTGCCCGCTCTCCTCCAACAGGTTATAGCCCGTCGGTATCAGAAGTCGGTGCAACTGACCCGGTTCCGAGGCCGCCTCCAGCGCATCCGCCTCGGCTTCGTCCTGCAATGGCACATCTGCCGGTTCCGAGGCCGCCTCAGTACCCGCAAGCTCAGCAGCAACAGCAGGCACGCCCTCACCATCGACAGGCGGGGCGTCAGCATCCTCCGCGTGGGCACTTAAAACCGCAGCCCTCCCCGGACGAATGGCATCGACCAGAAGGACTGGGCTCGACTCCGGACGACGTGCCGCGGGTCTCTTCCGTCCTGGGTCTACAACCACTCCTTTTCTAGTAAGTAGCTGACGCCTCTTGCGCTCTGCCGGCTCGTCGTGAGTAGGAGCGCCCTCCTCAGCAGAAGGGGGTGGCAGCTCTGTGTCCGCTCCAGGCGCCTGGTCAGCAGACGGCACAGGCACGGAACTAGAAAGACCCAGGACCGGCCGACATCAAGGACTCCTGAATGGCTCGCTCAAGGTGCGGGTCGGCAACCCCGACCGCTTCACCGTCCGACGCGACACCGTCCGTCGGACCCTCCTCGGCCTGGTCGACCTCAGGAAGGCCCCGCCCAACGGAGGCCACGAGCTCCGTTATCTGAGGAAGCGGGACTGGTGACACGGCGTCTCCGCCTCCGTGTCACGTTTCGAGCTGCAGCAAAAGAAAATACACATATATTAGCTACGGCTACGACCAAAGAGAAAGAAAAATGAAGAAAACACATATATGGTAAGTTGAGACCGTACTCGGAAGGTCGTACTTCAGACCAAATGCAGCCCACGTCCTGCATTCCTCGGGAAAGGGGATCAATCGATTTACCCACGCCCTAATACCGGGAACTTGTTGGGGCGTACACGCCACCACTACACAAGAAAGCAAAAGAATATATTAGCGCCCGAGAAATGATATGACAACGACGCAATGAATCAAGACATGGAAGGGACGGGTTGGTACTTACAGTTGGCGTTCCACATCTCCGGAAAGCCGGCTGCGTCCGCCACTAAGTCAGAGGTGCGGATATAAAATATTTCGTCCAGAATTGACGGTTGGGCTTGTCATTCGCCTCAACGACCAAGCTCTTTGACCCTCGATTTTTCAATTGCAGCATCTTGCCCCGCATGTAGCAGGGACTAAACAACTGCAATATGTGGTGAACGGAAACGTCCACCCCAGCCCTGGCCGCATACGTCGTTAAGATCTTACAGATCTTCCACGTATACGGAGTTAATTGGGCCGGGAAGATGTTGAAAAGCGGCATAACGCCTCCGCCAAGGGATATTTGGGGAGCTCGCATCCCATGATAAAAGGATATTCATGGATGGTGCAGAACCCCGGTCGATGAACGTACACCAGGTCATCCCCAGCCACCCTCATCTCCACTGTCTCCGGCACGCGGCAGGCTACCTGGAGATTGTCTAGTTGCCTCTCAGTAAAAACAGACCTCTCCCACGCATCGGCATCCGCCGGGTAAGAAAAGTCTTTTCTCGCGTACAAATCGCGAGGAAGGAGGTTGCTTTCCGTCAAAGGGACAAGTTTTTTATTTTTCTTCTTATTGTTATCCCCAGACTGTCGGGAAACCCCAGAACCAGTCTCTGCCCGTTTCGGTTCTCTACGGCGACTGCCTTTGGCCATTCTTTTGTTAAGATCGCTAGCTGGGAATCGAAAGGAACTTGGTAGCAAGAATGCTAAGGGAAGGAACACGAGTTGCCAAGAGTATGGAAATGAGAAGGCAGGAAGCAAAGAATCTCTGATGAACTAAAAGAAAGGATAATATTGACACTGCCTCCTATTTATAACAAGTTACCGCACAAAATTCGAAGAGTTTCTACACCGGAAAAGAGGCGAGAAACTGAAACGTCAAATCGCCCTTTATGACTAGCATTGAAAACCGCAGTAATTATGGTGCACGCCGTCTGCAGGCGACGGTTCGAAAGAACGTGCCACGTATGCACATCTGCACAGAACCCGACATGGGCTGGATCTATCCGCCCATCGATGAAACGCCCCGGGCATATCTCCAATAGGCAGAGGGACTATCTGTATGAGGATAAATTGGATAAATAATACGGCACGGCTACATGTACACGTGGTCGGCCCTGATGAAATGAATGATGAGGACGCCTCCTTATGGGGACGACAACATTCGAGGACGTCTTCGTTTATGGCCGTACGACGAGAAGGATGCGGCCCCGCCTTTGTGACACCAAGTCGGCAGATCTATCTAGAAGGGCGTCCCCAGTCCCTCCGGCCTATAATCCAAATACTTTGTAGTATCCGGGCGTTAATGTAATAGTTGGGCGAGAGGGCCTTCCAACTATATAATGGAGGGCCTCCCCCATCTGTAAGGGCAATCAATTTTTGATGATAAGACATCTCTCTCTCTCTATCTACATTGTTCTTCTCTATATTACTAACATTTCCACCGCTCACTTATTCTACATTCCACGTTAAATTTTGTCATCTCTATATACGAATCATCCGTACACATCAGCCCAACGATCGATCTTCGATTTATATTATTATTGATTCCGATTATCCCATTGTTTATATTGATTGATTAGTTCAAAGGTATTCAACATCTTTTGAGCAAACAAATATCTCTATATAACAACACTTTACTATAAAAGTCAAATTTTTTTGTAATTAATTTTTATGTTATGTTATAATATATGTTCTCTATAATATATTTCGCTATAACATTCAAAAATATTCAGATAAACTAGATTGTTATAGAAAAGTTTGACTGCAGCAGATTACTTGTAGTTATTTGTTAAATGACCAAATAGAGTAAAAATTCTGTTACACGATTTAAAAGATAGCAAGTATGCGTCCATTAAGAGTGAAATAGTAACTTAAAAAATATGACAGGTTACTGGATACAGCAGGTTAAACTACACCGATGATATAAACATTCTTTATATTATCAGTTTTTATACATTAAATCCATGAATGAATAATATTCAAAGACCAATTCTCATCAACCTGCCTATAATTTATTGTAACTCTTTTTTAAAAGGCAACACTTTTTTCTCCCTCTTTTTGATAATTTGTGCATGGATTTAACCATGCTCAAATGATGTAGCTCATATAATAAAGGAGTGAATGACTAAAGGTTGTTTATTAGTATAAAATAATTATGAATTCAACTCCAAAATAGTACTGACCAATGACTAGATTGATTACAGATGTTGACAGCAAATTCAAAAGGAAAAATATAATCATAGATTATTATCTTTTTCTTTCCCTTAGAATTCAAATTTACCTAAAAACAAAGTTACCAATCAATAGTTAGACAAAATGTCTCTCAAACAATTATTAGAATAGGTAAAGATAAGGTGAAAAAGTTCAAAAGGAATATATACAAAATAAAGGTACAAATAAAAAGACAGCAAGTATTTTGTTTGCAACTAAGAACAACACATAGAAGAAGACAGACAACTGTGTTTTGAAAAATCAATACTTCCTCATTTGTCCTCTTTGGCCTCCATCCAAGAGATCCACAAAATAGGAAACAGCTTTCAATAAAAATCACAGTTTCATATACACAAAAATTCAAATATTTCAATTAAATAAATGACAAAAATGGTCCTTATTTTGGCTAGTTTTAAAATAGTCCCTAAAATATATACTCCTAATACTTTTAGTTGTTTTTCCAAAAGTGAATACTTTTAATCTCTATCAAATATTAACAAACTCTACATGTTAGATTTAGTGAAAACTACAAAAAAAAAAAAAAAAAAACAAAAATTAACTAGAAACATCAGAAAAGTCTTGTCAAATTTTAAAAATTGTAACAAAAATAAGTGTACGAGAGACATGAAGGCATCACGGTACACTAAGCTCCCGCTATTCGCGAGATCCGCAGAAGGGCCTGACCACAAGCAGTGGTGAAGTCACATGGTCACAAGGATGGTAATCTGACCACACTTTGTTGAAAAATTGCACTGTGCATATAAATCAAATATTACGTTTTAGAGTTATCATATTGAACAACCTTTGTCGGGAATGTTTTTCACTTCTTTCAAATTTGAATACCTTTGGAAAAATTCCTAGCTTCACCATTGACCACAAGGTCTATTGTATGCAATCTTACCCTGCATTTGTCTATGAGACTATTTTTAGGGCTCGAACCCCTATTCTCTTGGTCACATGACAATAACTTTACCAGTTACGCCAATGCTGAAATATAGCAACTGGATAGAAGACCAAAAATACTCATTTTAAGAAAACTTATAGGATCAAAACTGCTCAGAATTATATTTAAAGGACTATAATGAACCTATCTCAAACATAGGATACCATTTTTGTCATTTTCTCATTTCCATTATATACAAATGATCAAAACCTTTGAAACTATGATTCATTTGTTCTCGTCTTCCTTTTGATCTTTCTAAGGTCATATCACATCTCATTTCATTTTCTTTACACTATGCCTATATCAACAATTGATCATTCAACACTTAAAAAACCAAGAAACAACCCAAACACAACAAACAATACAAATGAATCTAAAAGTTTCTTCAGTACAAAGCCTAAAAATAAGCTGAAATTTATGTCAGTGAGTTTTGGAGGGCTAGGATGTAAAGGAAAGTTAAATTCGCCGCCGGCAGTCATAAGATCAGCAGCTCAATGGCAGAGTAGTAACCAAATGAGGAAAAATATAAGGAGAAATAAGACCACATTGTCAAGTACAAGTACTAGGAATCCAGCTAATGTTGTTGTTGATATTCCTGATGTTTGTTGTGCTCCTCCTGGTATTGGTTCTGCTTCTGATGTTGCTCCCAGGCCAAGAACCACTACTCAAAGATCAAACAATAGAGAGGTAAAACTTTTAGTTTTTTGGTTATCCTTGCACTTTGGATTTACAGATTATTGCTTTGCTCTTCTTTAATAATTTGCAATGAAATTTAAGTTATATATACATACAGTATAATAGGAGGATAAGCACAGACGCTACCGTAAGGTGGGAGGTGTGATAGATATACATTGGAGGGCCTTAGGAGAAGTAGAGGTAGGCCGAAGAAGAGTTGGGGTGAGGTGATTAGGCATGACATGGCGCAACTACAATTGACCGAGTACATGACCCGTGATAGAAAAATGTGGAAGTTCAAGATTAGTATAGTAAGTTAGGTAGTCTAGATTATTCATACCGGCAGTGTTGGTACATACTCTAGCATTTGGTTGGTAGTAGGCTTATTTGATTTAATTTTTTAGACTATCTTGTTGTTTATGCTGCTTTTAGATGGATTTTCGGTGTTGTCCCATCGTGTTTCTTATTATTATTGTGGTACCTATACTTTCATGAACCGATGGTCTATTGGAAACAATTTTTCTACCTCCACAAAAGATATAGGTAAGATCTGGGTATACACTACCCTTCCTGATTAAACCGGGTATGTTATTGGTGTTGTGTACGTATAGTATAAACATTATATTTAGGCACAATTGATTTGGATTTACCCGGTATAGCAAGTTAGTTACCATCAGTTTATTGATCAATCAATATCTGTTAAATAGAGTTGCCTGCATTAACTATTCAATTGTGTAAATACATTTTAAAGTGCATAGAACTTAAACTTGAACTAGCTTTGGTTCTACGATTTGATGGTTTAATTAAAAAATATTTAAACAATCAGGTCAGTTAAAAAATAATGGATTTAAGTTATATATAGTTCAACCTGTGATTGCAAGTTAGTTATCATTATTAATATATATAAAGCAAAAAATATTGATAGTGTAAAAAATATTTGCATATAAGTTATAAATCTATTCATTTTAAAACTCAAATAATGTGCGTCTATTTTTGTACCAAATGTCTATAATTTTCATATGGTAAAATGAGTTATCAAATTCAGAATAGCTGTAAAATTTGTGTCTAAATTTAGTTCAACATGATTAGTTTGCTTATTCTTTTTTATAGCTTCTGCACTTGTAATGTTACAACTCACTAACAGAAGTTTACTTAATTGTATGTTTTTGATGGTATTGGAATAGCATTCTCGGAGAAGTGCAAATGGTGAAGAAATTTCCAGGTTCCGTGCTTCTAATATAAGGCATCAATGCCCCCGTTCTCATCATCGTCCTCCGGTAAGTTAAAAACTTATGTTTACACCAATTTTTCGTATGATCAAATTTTGTTCTCACTCGAAACCTTGCAGATCATGATCCTCAGACAGAACCTGCAATTTGCTAGAGATTTAGATGGTGATGATCAACATGGATCCTGGAGACTTGATGTAGATGATATGTCATATGAGGTTCGTCTTTTATATACACTCACAATATAAATATTTCTTTATACCTTATCCAAGGGGGTGTCAACTTATAGTGTAGTTCAGTTATTTTTATTTTACATGTATATCTTCGATTCCTCTTGACTTCTTCTTATGTTTACTTATTTGTATTTTGACACCCCTTATTTCGCCCACTGAATGTATATAAGTTAATTTCTATATGGTATACATATGCAAAAAATTGAATTGATTAGTCTTTTGGTTTTTCTTTTCTGCAGCAATTGGTTGAACTGAGTGATAGGATTGGGTATGTAGGCACAGGTTTAGCAGAAGAGCAAATTGTCCAATATATAAGAAAGTTTAAGCTCTCAACTATTGACTCATCTTCACTTCTCATCTCCCTTGATAAAGCCTGGAAATGTACTATTTGCCAAGTAAGTTCACTATTCCACTTCTTTTTCCTCCCTTTTAAATTTTTTTCTCAACAATAAAAGTTGCCACCGTTAAACCAGGAGGATAAGAATTCAATTTGTGCGAACAGCTTCTTGCTGAAATGCAAGGTAAAACTGCATATAATTAAACAAATATGGTCTGACCCTTCCCTGAACCCCACGACATAAACAATAACTTAGCCCATTGGGTTGCCCCTTTTTTATTTTTTGCGCAATGATAATAAGAGGTGTCATCGTGAGGTCATTCAAGCCGTGAAAATCGCCTCTTACTAAAATGCAACGTAAGGCCACATATGAATCCCAATGTGGTCAGGCCCTTCTGCAAATCCCACACATAACAGGAACTTAGTACAACAACATAATACCACTGATATTAACATTCTTTTTGACAATAAATTTTGTCTCTACAGGAAGGATACAAAGTTGATGATGAAATAGGAAGACTTGAATGTGGACACTACCATCATATTGAATGTATAAAGAAATGGCTTATGCAGAAGAATGCATGTCCAGTGTGCAAAAGTGCAGCAGTTTAAATGTTTTATCAAAGCTTTCATTCTCTTTTCTCTATTGTTTTCAAGATTTTGGATTAGATACAAAGAGTTTCAAGATTTTTGATCTTCTTTTATTTAATCAAAACAAAATTTTGCCTCAGAATATAGCCAAAGTGCATTAAATTTAGAGGCATAAATTGCTTTTTGGTTTTATTTTTTCCCATTGGTTTGTTAGGAGTGAGATTGGATGATGATACTACACTTCAATTTTATGTTGTTTTTAAAATTTGTAATGATAAGTTTGTTATCCAATTTCCCTTCTTTTCTTTTCAACATTCTCCCCCTTGTTTGGCTTTGCAAGAGACTATAAACCTGCCTTTTTTTAACTCAATTTCTGTTTGACCTTAGCGGAATAGAGCGGAAGCAAATAGTCATAAACACTAGTGAGTTCGTCTGAACTCATAGCTAATATTGTAGCTCTACCACTAACTAAACCCTCCACGACTAGTAATCAAATCCAACCATTTGATGAGCTTTTTTGAGATTACAAGGTGATGAGAGTTTTAAGAAATATTATGATAATCTTGAATGTTTTGTAAATTATCATATAAGTTTTTCTGAAAGATAGAGATCTGTGTAAAATGGCTCCAACACCACCGTTATAAACAATTTCAAATAAAAAGGAAATATCAATTTAGTGTATCAATTCAACTTTTTAAAACTTGTAGTGCATCAATTCTGGAAGTTATCTGTTAAACTCTACTAAAATCTATAGAAGTTTTAAGCACAGCTTTAAGTTAAAGTGAATATAGTGAAGAGTGTGGAACGAAAATCATAAAAAATTTGAAATTAGCTATAAAATCATTAGTATGTGATTTTTTTATATTATCAATAAAATACTACATACTTTTCTAAATATGCGTTTTACTTATTCAGACGTTACTTTTAAAATTGTTGTTATAAATTTGGAATCTCGATTATCTTGTATTGTATTGTATTGTCACAATCCGGATCTCCCACCATCGGGAATTGTGATGGCGCCTACTATCGAAGTTAGGCCAGCCGAACCTTAACAACAGAATATACTAGAATAATTAAATATTTCAGAAAAACTTAAAAATTCAATAAAGAAGAAATCAAAATGCGAAAACACTAAACATAACACTACCCCAAAATCTAGTGTCGCTAACTCACAGACTACTATAGAATACTACAAACAAGTCTGAATGAAACAAAATACATAAGTCTGTTTTGGTACAATGAAAAGAAACTGAAATAAGGGATAGGGACTTCGGCCTGCGAACACCGGCTAGGCTACCTCGAGAGTCCCTGGACTGAAGACAACTCCGAGAAAATCCTACTGCTGTTGCTGTTCGAAAGCTGCTCCAACGCTGTGATCTGTGCAAAAAGCACAGAGGTTTAGCATCAGCACAACCGACCCCATGTGCTGGTAAGTGCCTAGCCTAACCCTGGCGAAGTAATGACGAAGCTAGACAGGACCTACTAAAATCAACTTGTGCAGATATATATATATACAGATACAACGGCAACAGAAGGAGCAACATGAATGTATATAAAGATATACAGCAGAAAAGGAAACATGCATCGGAAAAATACTGAACAATGAGCGCAGATCATCAGTGACAACATTAATCCAAATTCACATTATTACTTTCATAAGTGGTCAGCGCGCCACACGATCCCATAGTATGTATCATAAGTGGACGGTGCGCCACACGATCCCATTTCATATAAAATAAGTGGACGGCGTGCCACACGATCCCATTTCATATAATATAAGTGGACGGCGTGCCACACGATCCCATTTCATATAATATAAGTGGACGGCATGCCACACGATCCTATTTCATATAATATAAGTGGACGACATGTCACACGATCCCATTTCATATAATATAAGTGGATGACGCGCCACACGATCCCAATAAATATCATGAATAATTCATATAGCCTCTCTCAAGGAGTTCCCCTTTTTGGGAAAACTCGTCAATATAACGATCTAACCCAATAAGGGTACCACTATCAACCCAAACATCTCAATGATGGAGAATACATATAACGCTCAACCGGATAAAGGAGCAACAACAATCATAAACTACACGTCCATGCAAGGGATTCAACCACATTTCTTTACAATACTTACCATTTTGACTTTATAGAATCACTACCATTTGAGCCAAAGCTCCAAGAAATTTTCACGTTTCATAATTAATTCCTCAACTAACTCATCATGCTGAATTCATCAATTGCTAGGAATAGTCCTCAAACTATACCCAAAAACAAGTACAAACAAGACTCACGGTCATGCTAGACGCAGGTGTATAGATACCCGTCACCATGCCTATACACCGTATTCGATCATTTAGCAAATAGCAAGTAATAATACTCTAATCCTATTCCCTCAAGCCAAGATTAGATCAAACACTTACCTCGGTCCAAAAATAGCAATCAAGCCTCTAGCACCTCCTTTCCTCTAGAATCCGACTCCGAAACAATGGTATCTAGTGATTTTTAATTCAATAACATCAATTAGGGCTCAATAACATAATCCCATAGCCTAGAAATGAAACTCTCGTCATTCTTCCAAAAATAGCAAAATCCGATATCGGGCCCACATGGTCCAAACTCGAGGCTCGGACCAAATTTCAATCACCCATAATCCCACGAGTTAGAATATATGATTTGTTTCAAAATCCGACCTCAAATTGAGGTTGAATCCCCCAAAATCTCACAAGCCCTAGTTCTACCCATAACCCCCATTTCCTTGAATTCATGACTTAGGGCTAAGATTAATTATGATTAGGTGAAGAAATAATGAAGAAATGATGTTAGGAAGACTTACCCAAAGAGTTATAGAGGAATGGGAGCTTGGAACTTGACAATGGAGGGTGGAAGAGAAGAGCCCGTATGAGGTTTTGTGAGAAATCCCGTGTTAAGTATTCTGTTTTGGGATTAAATTCACTTAGCGAAATTTTTGTTCTACGCGACCGCGTGAACAGTGATGCGATCGCGGAGAGGAAATGATGTGGTCTACGCGATCGCGTAGAACTGTTGCGATCGCGTAGAAGGATTTTGCTGGGATGGTCTGTTTGCTCTACGTGATCGCGTGAAATGGTTTACGATCGCGGAGAGGAAGGCTGGGAAGCTACGCGATTGCGTGAAACGGAATGCGATCGCGTTAAAGAAATGTCCAAGGTAGTGCAATCACGTGAACGAGGCCGCGATCGCGTAGAGGAAAACCTCTGTGTAAAAATTGCAGAAAATCTGCCAGTTTCCTAATTTCAAAAACACCCCGAACCACCTCCGAAACACTCCCGAGCCCTCGAGGCTCCAAACCAAATATGCACACTAACTGAAAAACATCATACGAACTTGCTCGAGCGACCAAATCATTCAAAATAACATCAAAAATAAAGAATCAAACCCCAAAACTCAAGATTTCATTTCAAAGTTCATCAACCTCTAACTTTAGCTATTTAGGTCCGAAACACGTCAAACGACGTTCGTTTTTTACCAAATTTCACAGGAAGTGCTTAACACATATTTAAGATCTGTACTGGGCGTCGGAACCAAAATACGAGCCCGATACCTATATTTTCTAACTCATTTTTATTTCCATTTTCTCTTATTAATTTCAGAGAATAATTTAATAGAAAAATTCTTTTACCGGGGTTCTGGACCTCGAATTTCAACTCCGGGCACATGCCCGAGTCCCATATATTTATACGGATCTCCCGGGACCATCACATCACCGGTCCGGGCCCGTTTACCAAAAATTTTGACCAAAGTCAACTGTATCAATATTAATATCTAAATTCTTCAAATTTTCCATAGAATTCATATAACTTAACACAAAAACTTTCTGGCTTCGCGCCTGAACTGTGCATGCAAATCGAGGCAAATAAGAGTGAGGTTTCCAAGACCTCGAAAGCACGGAAAAAAAGGAGAAATATGGTGATGACCCTTTGGGTCGTCACATTCTCCACTTGTAAAACAACTGTTCGTCCTCAAATGGACAAAAGAAAGAAGTACCTAAGTCAGGAAATAGATGAGGGTAACGGCTCCGCATATCACACTCGGACTCCCAGGTCGAAGCCTCAATAGGCTGACCTCTCCACTGCACACGTACTGAAGGTAAACTCTTTAACCTCAACTGTCGAACCTGCCGATCTAGAATAGCTACCGGCTCCTCCTCGTAGGACAGATCCTTGTCCAACTAGACAGTACTGAAATCTAACACGTGGGTAGATCACCGTGATACCTCCGGAGCATAGACACGTGAAACACTTGATCCACAGATGACAAGCTAGGTGGCAAGGCAAGTCTATAAGCCACCCCTCCCACTCGATAAAGTATCTCAAATGGACCAATATATCTAGGGCTAAGCTTTCCCTTCTTCCCAAATCTCATCATGCCTTTCATAGGAGATGCACAGAGCAATACTCGCTCACCAACCATAAAAGCCACATCTCCAACCTTGCAATCTGCGTAACTCTCTTGCCTAGACTAAGCCGAACGCAACCTCTCCTGGATAATCTTGACCTTATCTAAGGCCTCCTGGACTAAATCAGTACCCAACAACCGAGCCTCTCCCAGCTCAAACCATCCGGCTGGAGACCGACACCGCCTACCATACAACGCCTCATAAGGTGCCATCTGAATATTGGACTAGTAGCGGTTGTTGTAGGCAAACTCTGCTAAAGGCATGAACTGGTCGCAAGAGCCTCCAAAATCAATAACACAGGCTCGAAGCATATCCTCCAATATCTGAATAGTCCTCTCGAACTGACCGTCCGTCTGAGGATGGAATGATGTACTCAACTGAATCTGGGTACCTAGCTCCTGTTGAACTTCTCTCCAAAAGCGTGAGGTGAACTGCCCGATCCTAAATGATAGATGTCGGTACCCCATGAAGACGGACAATCTCTCGGATGTAGATCTCAGCTAGTCTCTCTGAAGAATAGGTAGTAGCAACAGGAATGAAATGCGCTGACTTAGTCAGCCTATCAACAATGACCCAAATAACATCAAACCTTCCGGGTCACCGCAAGTCTAGTAACGAAGTCCATGGTCATCCGCTCCCACTTCCATTCGAGAAGCTCAATACTCTAAAACACACCACCAGGTCTCTGATGCTCATACGTGACCTATTGACAATTTAAACACCGAGCAACATATTCAACAGTGTCTTTCTTTATCCTGTGAGCACGTGATTTTTGCACTAGGCAATAAAATTCCAAAATTAAAAATAAAATAATATTTTTTGAGTGTAATTGCATGTCTTGTTTGAAATTAGATACATTTTGTGTGTTTGAATAATTAGAAATTAGAAAATTAAAAAATAGGAGAAATACATGTATTTTGAATTAATTAGTTTTAAAAAGAAAATCAACAAAAAGAGCATTAATAGCGGAAATTATAGAAAAATAGTAGAAAATTGCCAAAAAATGTCAAAAAATTAGTGAAGGTAGGAAATTAAGTAATTGAGATAATACAAAAAGAAAAAAAAGGAAAATACAAAAAGAAATTATCTTAAAATAATTAAAATACCAAAAATACACAAATACAATAACATTGGGCCAATTTGATTATGAAGTAATGGCCCAAATACATTGGCCCAAGAGAGCAAGTCCATTTTGATCTAAGAAGGTTAATCTCAGCCGTCCGTTTGATAAATCCAACGACTGAGAGAATTAAGATGAATATTAATTAGTTAATTAATTTCTGAGTTAATCTCAGCCGTCCAGGCCAATAGATCCAACGGAGAAGGGCATGAGTCTCATTTGAGGCGAGACGGTGTCGTTTGGTAATGGCCAATCTTGACCGTTGATCATCAATGATCCAACGGCCAAGATCTCCTCAGTGTCCCCGAGTATATAAGGCCCCTGTCTCTATTAAGACCAGCCATTATACACAATCCCAAACCCT
This sequence comes from Nicotiana noctiflora, assembly GCA_032618575.1. Lineage (NCBI taxonomy): Eukaryota > Viridiplantae > Streptophyta > Magnoliopsida > Solanales > Solanaceae > Nicotiana > Nicotiana noctiflora. Next base: position 133,069 of record JASVEL010013248.1, on the reverse strand, counting down.
AGCCGCCTATCCCTTCCCCTCTTCGTCTCCTTCACTCTCTTCATTAGGCCACCGGCCATGGAGACTGTCGCCTCCCATGGCGGTCTCCGGCCACCCCCTTTCTTCCTCTTCTTGTCTTATCGTCTTCCTCATCTCAGACCCTACCCAAAAACCTAAAGAACCTCTAAAACCATCCCCTTTCTTGAAACTCCGGTCATCGGAGTTCATCTCCGGTGACCAAACTTATGAGAACGGCCTCCAAACTAACACCATAAAACCCCCATCCCTCGATCTATCACCCTACCTAAACCACTTCCCTCGAATATCACCCCATCTCCTTGAATATGCGAAAGAAAGTCGCCGGAACCCTAACTCCGGCGACTCAAACCAACCACTACCCAAAAAATCCCATCTTTTTCCACCTATAAAAAGAAAATAGGAAGCTCAGGGGACAGTCCCTGCGAGCTAAGTTTCCCGTCCCTCTTTGCTTGCTTTCTTTATTACTTTTGTTTTGTTTCTTGTTATTTCTTCTGTGTGTTTAACATGCTTCTTCTGATTAGTTAGTCACATGAACTAGGATTTTAATCTTTGAAGTTTTAATTTGTTTGTTTGCTTTCCTGTTTAAAGATCTATTCTTTTATCTTGTTTATCTTCGTATGATATCTCTTGTTAGACTGCATGTTTAAGATTAGGGTTTGTTCTTTGAGAAATCTCTTTCATTTGTTCTGATTTTTTCATCTCTTATATCTTTCATTACTCACATGTTAGATTAGGGGCTTTCTTTGTTTGTCTCTTCATGCCTACTCTGTTTAAGGGTTACTGCAGAACTATGTTTAAGCTTAGCTATTCTTTAATCTTAATAAACCATGTTCTCTTCTTTTACTGCCTTATGGGCTTTTGCTTATGTGTGTTTATGGCTAGAACATTCTTAGATATGATTTGGGGTTTTTCAGTGATTCACTTAGCATAAAGAAGTTTTTAACTAAGTCTGTTTAATGATAATTGACACTTTGTTATGAAAATTAAGTTTGTAAGTCTAATTGATTGAGATTCAACAATACTCAACCTTTTCTCTGAGTTTTGATTAATTGATGAACAAATTTGATTTCATTGGCTATGTGTGCAATTATTTTTTGAAAATGGCTATGTTTGTAATAACTTTGTGTTAATGTGAACACTATTAATGCCTATCATGCCTAGGTTATTTGGTTATAGCTGCAATAGTATTAAGACTTATAAGTGGTTAACTTTGAAAACATGCATTAAGCGTCTTAGAATAGGCTAAAATTGAAAATCACAAAAATAGGCTACAAGTTAAATAAGTGACCAAGAGTGGTCAATTTTGCAATTGACCTACTCTGCTAGGTCTCTCACACACTGGCCAACACTTAAATGGGCTAGTTGTGTAATAAACTGGTTTAAGTCTGAAAGTTTAGACTTACCAAGGCCCTGATTGAGCCATGATCACATGTGGCTAGACCTGCAAAGGTCTTAGCCAGACCTGTGTTCAGTAATGAGCCTTAAAATGGCAAAGTCAAGTCAAAATTAAGGATTGGTCAAATTTCAAATAGTTTAATAGGACAATAAAACAGGCTAGTCCTACAAATTAGTTTAATTAACAGAAAATGAAACAAAGTGGTTAAAATTGAAATAAGTTCTCAAGTCTGATGTGGCCAGTCCTTAAATACTAATACAAAGACTGGCCATTAGTTAAATAAGAGCTAAAACCCTGAAAAACTGACCCAGGTAGGTCGGGTAATTTAGCAATACCTTTAAGGGCATATAAGGAACATTAAATGGCAAATTAGTTGATTACATAGAGCATATAAGGACAGATGAGACATTTGTGCTCCTGATTTCTGCAATTCTGCAGAGATTTAAGGGCATAATGGTCTCAATGAAAAGGTAATTCAGTTAAAAACAATAACAAGTAGGGGTACCTTAGTAAAAGCCCCAAAATAGAATCAAAAAGAACCTTCCAGCACATGCTGGAAGGGATCTTGTAACAGATTTAGGGTGCAAAGTGTAATATTGGGTAAATTAAGAGGGGAGGGAAATGGGATTATTCCCTATCTTTTCCCCCCAAAATTTTCACCTCTTCACCTATAAATACCCCCTTCTAAGACTAATTAAGGGCTGTTTTTTTTCAATAGAAAAAATTCAGAAAGAAATTATATAGATATAAAGTGAAATACACTGAAATAGCAAATAGTTTCTCTGGTTTCGAGTTGAAATTGCTGTTTGAAGTTTGTTTGGAATTTCTGCTCGTCTTTGCTGGGTTTTCTGTTGCTGTTGCTGTGTTGTTTTGATCATTTGGGACTCAAATCTTTACTGTTGCATTGCCTGTTGCGTTATTTGATATGCCTATTTCTGCTCCCCTTAGAACTCATCGGTTTATTTTGCTGAATCAGGTACACTTTTGTTCAAGGCTATGTAACGAAGCAGCAATGTTGAAATGAAGTTTCAAATGTTAAAATTTTTTATTGTCTTTTGTATTTTTTGTTTTCCTAATTAGCTGTTAGTATTAGTACAGATTTGTAATTCCTTAGAATAAGATCTTATGTATAAGTAAGAAGTCGAACAAAAACAATGTAATAGATAGTAAATAGTAGTAGTAGAATAGACATAGTAGTCGAATCGCTTAGCTAAATAGGTAAAAATCGTAAAACAAGGCTAGATAATTCTAATGTAAATCGATGACAGTAAGTTTTTAGAAATAATTCCGATCAACTCACGTAGGTAATCTGATTTGGAGATTAATAGCTAGATTCGAGTAAGTTAAAAAGAGGAAACAACCAGATGAAGTAATAACTAGGGCGAAACTGGCTTTGTTATATCAAATAAGCTTAATTCGTAGTAAAATCAGTAGCATAACTGTGCATCTGTGAATAACTCATCTTAGCTTTAGATAATTTGAATGTCGTTTGTAAGTAGTTGAACTGTTCTAGTTTAATCATGCTTCATATATAATTAAACCACTTCTTAATCTCTTAGCTAGTAAGTAACTCGGATATCAATGTAAATTCATCATTAGAAAACAAAAGTGAAAACAGTCTTTTAATTCAATTCTCATGTATATTAGATAGTTATGATTTAGAATCAACATTGATAATTTGTATAGTGATTTTCTCCTTTGATAAATAAAAATGCAATTTGAATTCATTATTAATTCCAGATGTTTGTTTTTATTATAAGTTATTCGTTTTCATTATTATTGTTTCAATCTGGTATGCGCCTGATATACGACGTGGGCCTGGACTGTATTTGAAAGTTCACTGGGCCATTGACTAAAAGCCCAAGTCTATGTGGGTCATTAAGACCTGGACACATATGATATTATATTAAGTATAGATCCAGAAGTCTAGGCCCAATACCAATGGGAATAATAAAGGCCTGGACTTACTCTTCTGGAGATTCGGTTAAGTAAATATGATTAAGGAAAAAACATAAATAGAAAACATAATATACACATCTTAGGATTGGGACTATAAAATTAAATCGGGATGAGCCTCACACGATACCAAAACCGTGGGGCCCCCTTAGTAATGTAGTAATATATACAATAGATTCGGGAAAGCTAATAGCGAATTCCATAGCTTCTCCCAAAAGATTTAAAAGCCGTTAGACGTTATTTAGGCACGAGTTAATATACCTTCCTTAAATACGAGTGCGCACTTGGTGCGACTCAAATCCCAAATCCTGGCGAAGCCGAAATGTATTAAAAGTCACAGGCGTACTGGTTGCGGTGTGACTCGAAATACATTTTTGTGACGTTGCAATTCTTAAAATATTAAAGTCGGAAACACATACCTATTACTAGAAGTATATAACAAGTCAATAAAGTTGAGAATGACGGTTGAGCGACCGTGCTAAAACCACGGAATCCGGGAGTGCCTAACACCTTCTCCCGGGTTAACAGAATTCCTTACCTAGGTTTCTGTTTTGCGGACTGTAATAACAGAGTCAATTTCCTCGGATTCGGGATTAACCGGTGACTTGGGACACCATTATTTTCTCAAGTGGCGACTCTGATAATTAAATAAAAATCCCGGACCGATTGTCCTTTATTTGGAAAAACTCCTTCCTCTTTGTTATTATATCCTTCTCGGGTATTTGAGCATTGAGGTATACCCAATGTATCTTTTCAAATGGATCGGTACAAAAAGGGGTAGTAAAAAGGGAGGTGTGACAGCTCTGGCGACTCTGCTGGGGATAAAGCAACCCAGAACTTCGGTTTCAGGGTTTAAGTATTCGAGCTCATTAGAATCGCCGTCCTCAATATTATTTGACTTTGTTATATGCTTTGAACAACATGCTATGTGTTTTACCGCTTTGATATTATAGGGATTGTATATAAAAATTGTGCTGAAAACCCTTCTCTTCTTCACCCCCGGGGATGTGCTTACTGGTTGAGACTCCCCTTTCTATTAAGTCACACCTAAATTAAGAAACAGAGGCCGGATAAGTTACAAAGCCGATTGACTCCGCAGGTCACCGGTACGTAGCCCCCTCCTCGATTCGAGTTGTCCGCTCGAGTACACCGTCTAGCACCATATGAAACCATAAGACATTGAACATAGGACCAGGACGATTATTTGCATCATAACTGACTTAGGGGACTCAACACAGGGGTTGGGTTCGTCTAGGACAGGTGACCCGGTAATTAAAAAACCGAGCATATTATGTGTTGCATTTTAATTGTCTTTGATTGTTATGCGGACCGGCAAAAATTCCCGAGAGTAAGAATATTCAAAAATGAAAAAAAAGAGAGAGATAGAACTAGTGATAAAAGAGTTGTTGGAAAAACTAAAAATTTGGAAAAAAAATGGCTTTTTTGTTAAAATAATTGGTCGATTAATCTGAACAAACTACGCAGGTTTGATTCTCTCCATTAGGCGGGATACGTAGGCAACCATTGAATGGGTCCAACCACCCTTTTAGAAAAAGACCAAAAAATATTTTCATCTCAAATAATCGAGGTGATCGCTATTTTTGGAAACGACCGAATGATTCGAAAGGACGCCGGAAGGCTGTTTTGGCAAAAAATGGCCACTTCGAAAGACATGTTTTCCCTTTTTTCAAAAAAATAAAAATGAATTTGCTTTGAAAAATATTTTCTAAATAAAGTCGCCTTAATAAATGTGCAGGATGAGCATGATATAGAATGAACCCTTCACTTTAATGAATAGAATTCCTTTGGAGCTAAGACTATGGTGGAACGACATGGGACCGGAAGGACAAAACTGGGTCAAATGCTACTTAAAGGATCTTACGGGTTTAATGGATATAATTCCCGAGGTGATATAATCTGAGTGCTTGTCACATGCTGGGATCCTGCGCACAACGTACTACATTTTTCGGACTTTTAACTCACTCCCACTCTCGAGGAAATTGCTTACTATATAGGGAAAAATGAGGTCCCCTTAAAAGAGAAATACCCGGTGGCTCCTAGAGCAGTAACAGTGCACCGTTTCCTGGACTCTTTGAAAATTGCTCGAAACGTCCACAACGAAGATTTGGCTAGTGGGTTCTGCTCCCTAAACTTCATTTACAGCAGATATGGACATATCGGGGGTTTCAATGACCTCACGAACAAGCTTTGTAGCAAGTCCAACCGAGCAAAATGGGAGGAGCATCGACGATTCGCTTTCCTAGTGGCGTTTCTCGGGATAATCATATTTCCAAGAAAGGACGGGCACATTGATACAAAAGTCGCCGGGGTAGCCAGCACTTTGGTTGTACAAGACAATTGCACTTTGGCCTCAATGATCATAGCCGATATCTACCATGCCTTGACTACAAGTAAAGCAGGGTGCAACTTCTTTGAGGGATGTAACTTGATTCTGCAAATCTGGTTGATAGAACATCTATGCCATCATCCTTCGTTCTCAAGCTATGGGCCGACAGAAAGAACGTGCCTCGAAGAATTCTATACGAGAACAAAAGAAGTTAAGTTGCTGGAGGGAGTTAAGGATTGGATTTCATATTTACGATCATTGACCGATAGCCAAATCGATTGAGCGTATGGATGGTTGCCCCTCGACGAGGTGATTTACATGCCGACGGAAGGGTCACACTTCTTGATCATGGGTTTGAAAAGTATCCAGCCTTATGCCCCGTACGGGGTCTTACGACAGCTTGGAAGATGTCAAGTTACACCAAAGGATGGGGACCTCAGCTTGCAAGTAATAGAGATTAGTCCGGATGGGCAATTCTCGGAAGCAAAGGTCCGACAGATTTGGAATGAGTGTCAGAATTTGAAGGTAGAAACTTGTGTGGAGAACAGAGCTCGGGGAGAAGTATCGTCAGGGTACGCTGCATGGTATCGACGGGGTATTGAGCATGATAGACCATCGAAAAGACCTCAGTTTCAAGATTTGGCGGAGTAGTCTAAGGAAAATAGAAATTGGGTGGCCAAAGAAAACGAGTATAAGGCAAAAATCAGCTTGCTAGAATAGCAGTTGCGAGATCTCTAGTTTGAGAGCGGATTACAGGTAGCATCTGATGAAGGAGAGAAGAAGCAGCTGAAAAAGGAGAATGAAATCCTAAAGGCTCAGGTTGCTAAAATGAAAATTGCATCCGAGACCCCTGTTCGTTTAGCCCGAGACGAGAAATTAATTGAAAATCTTCGGCGCAAAGTAAATGACTACAACTTCGATTTGGACAAAGCAGAAAAGGAGTTAGTCAGGGTTCGGAAGCAACTGGCCAAAGACGCCGAGGAAAGAGCTAGGTTGGTTCAGCAACTACGGGACAAACATGAGGTTGAGGTAGCTCGTCTGGGAAAGAAAATCATCACAACCACTGTCAAGAGTAACAAGATCAATAAAGAATTTGAAGAAGAAAGATAGCATTGTTACACGACTATGGCTCGGTTAGAGTTCGAGCTACAACAACTGCAGAAGGAGAACCAACACACCTTAGATACTCGCGCCGAACAGATTAGCCGGTTACTTCAAGAGAAAGGGGTCGTTCGAGAGAGAATTGTTCATATTGCTCAATATATTACCCGAAAGTGCCAACTATGTGAAGACATGTCCCGAACAACATTTGTATCAGCTGTGAAATTCTTTGTGAAGCAAGTCATGTCCGACCTAGATAGGCTCTAAAGTGGATTAGCATATAGGCCCGCGGCAAGACCGAACGACGTCTCATGGACACTAAGAGCATTAACGTATTCATAGGGCATGCATTTTGTATTTGTATTTCTTTTTGCATTAGTAGCACAACACCATCTTGTAAATCGATGTTTTGGAATATCAATGAAAAATCAAAAGTTGTTGCTAATCCTTTTTCGCTTTATATCAATTGTTTGTACGATAGGCAAATAAATAGGAACGAAAATCAATAAAGAAAAGGAAATAGAAAAGAGAGGAAAAGAAAATGACAAAGAAAGAAAAGAGAAAAGAGAAAAAAAGAGAGAGAAAGAAAAAGAGAAAAAAAAAGAGAAAGAAAGAAAAGGATGATGTTAATTCTAAATGGAACAAAAGCCGGGATGATGCATAACGATCGAAGTTAAAATTGTGATTTTTCAATCGTTGCATCTTATCCTTTTATAGACTAACTATTAACAAGTGTTGTTGTTTAAGAGGAAACAGATTTCAGTTGGCAACTGGTACTCTAGCAAATCATCATTACAACATACGATCTAAGACTATGACAAAGGTTGTGTCTCAAGAAATTGAACCGACTATCATGGACCATGTGCAAGAAGAGGAGGTCGTGGATGTAGCAGGGATGAAGGAGGAAATGTATAAGCTCAAGCAGCAGATGTCTGAGATGTACCAAGCTTGGTCCAGGGGTCAACCCTTACCCGCATATCCCGCTAACCCAGCATATGTCCCTCCTGTCAATCCTAATCCCGAGCCACCCACCATGAACTCATCCTCCACGTATCCAGATTACCACCACTACTATGCCTCCACTTCTCAGGCACCACCACCACTGTCCAAACAGATTCCACCCCAGCCACCACAAGTTGCCCCGGTGTATGTGGCACCTCCACCTGTTGCTCTGCATAAGTCGTCAAGTGAACCAGTGTTCCATGTGCAAGATGCCCATTACTATCTGCCGGAGCCGACGTTTAGGAAGCATGAATCTTATACCACACTGATGGAGACAACTGAAGAAAAGCCCGTCAAGAACTTGGAACAGGAGGAAATGGCCAGGAAGATGAGGAGTTTAGAACACTCCTTCTGTAACATACAAGGGTTAGGAGGCCAAGTGAGCGTAGCTTACAAAGATTTGTGTCTGTTCCCAGAGGTGCAGCTCCCGGTTGGGTTCAAGTTACCTAAATTCGACATGTACGATGGACATGGGGATCCTGTAGCCCATCTCAGGGGATATTGCAGCAAGATGCGTGGTGCAAGAGGGAAAGATGAACTTTTGATGGCGTACTTTAGCCAGAGTTTGAGCGGTTTTGCGCTGGAGTGGTATACACGTCAGGATCACACTAGATGGTTCATCTGGGATGATCTAGCACAATCATTTGCCTACCACTTCTAGTACAACTTGGAAATAATACCGGACAGGCTGTCGCTTACCAAGACGGAGAAGAAGCCCGGTGAAAGTTTTTGGGAGTACGGTTTTAGATGGAGAGAACAAGCGGCGCGAGTGGATCCGCCAATGAAAGAGACTGAAATGGTAGATTGTTTTCTGCAGGCCATAGAGCCTACTTACTACGACCATCTGGTTTTGGCTATTGGTAAGAATTTCAATGAAGTTGTGAAAATGGGGAGTTTTGTAGAAGAAGGGTTGAAAACCTACAAAATCATGAGCTTTTATGCTATCAAGGCCACAAATCAGGCCATACAGACCGGGAACGGAGGATCTATTGGGAAGAAGAAGAAGGAAGAGGTTTCAGTTATGGAAAGTAAACCATGGATTCGTAGCCAAAGCATATACCATCACCCACCTCGCCCATACCAACCATACCCGCCAGTACCTTATAACCCACATCCACCATATTATCCACCCACTACTCCACATTACCCCATTTCACAAGCCCAACCTTACCCATCACCCCCTCATGTATGGCGAGCCCAAGTCCCACAAAATGTTTATCATACACAGAACACCTACCCTCCTTCCAGAGCCTACAAGAACCCAAATAGACCCAACTTCCGACCTGATCCAGAGATAAGAAACAGAGCCCAAACGAAGAAAACATTCACCCCATTGGGGGAGTCTTACACCAGCCTCTCTCATCGTCTGAAAGAATTGGGGATGCTGAATCCGATTGAATCAAAACTGCCAAACCCACCTCCCAGAAACATTGACCAGTCAGTCAGGTGCGAATATTGCTCCGGGGCACCGGGGCACGATACTGAAAAGTGTTGGCACTTGAAAAATGCTATACAGGAGCTCATTGACAGTAGGAGGATTGAGGTACAGGCTCCAGAGACTCCGAATATTACTTAGAATCCACTGCCGACTCATCATGAGACACACATGATAGAGTTAGAACAAGAAGAGAGCAGTAGGAAGCTGTCCCAATCAGTTATGATGATAAAAGCCAACAACAAAGTAGAGAAAGAAGTTGAGAAAGAGAAAGCGACAGCTGAAGTACGAGTGAAAAAGCCGCTAGTGGTTGAAACTTTGAAAATTGTGGTGCCAGGGGTTAAGCCATTGTTGACGGTAAAAGGAGCATGCATGGAACCAGTGATCATAAAGCCAGTGATGGAAATGCCGGTGATTGATACTAAAGCCATACCTTGGAACTACAACAAGGTTGCAGTAGTGTACAAGGGAAAAGAAGTTACAGGAGAGGTCAATGAGACACACGGCCTCACTCGTTCCGGGCGATGATTTGCCTCGGAAGAGTTAAGAAAAATGAAGGTGGTAAAGGAGAGTCATGTGAAGAAGCCGGTCTCTGAAGAAGAAGCAGAAGAATTTCTGAAGAAGATAAAATCTCAAGACTACTCGATAGTAGAACAGCTAAGAAAGACGCCTGCACAAATCTTTTTGCTTTCATTGTTAATTCACTCGGAGGAACACAGAAAGGCATTGTTGAAGATATTGAATGAAGCACATGTCCCCGAAAAGATCTCAGTCTGCCATTTTGAGAAGATTACCAACAAGATTTTTGAGTCGAACAAGATAACATTCTCGGACAATGAATTGCCTATTAAAGGGACTGAACATAACAAGGCACTCTATCTTACCGTAAAAAGTGAGGAATCAGTGGTCACTCGGGATTTAATAGACAATGGGTCGAGTGCAAACATTTGTCCACTTTCGACTCTCGAAAAGCTGAAGATTAATCCTGACAGAATCCAGCGGAATAGTGTGAGTGTTCGAGGGTTTGACAGAGGAAGCAAAAATACTTTGGGAGATATCATTTTGGAGGTCACCATTGGGCCGGTAGACTTTACCATGGAATTTCAGGTATTAGACGTCACCGTGTCCTATAATCTATTGCTGGGTCGGCCATGGATCCATGCAACTAAGGCCATACCATTATCCTTACACCATATATTAAAGTTCGAATGGGAGCAACAATAAATTACAGTGCATGGAGAGGAAGACGCTTGCAATGCCATAATGCCCTTCGAGGAAGCAGATGGGGACAAGGGTCCCTAGGTGTACCAGGTGACATACACTGTGATAGTGAACAAGATAGCAGAAGGAGAGAGCTTGCCAATCCCTACAGTGGCACCTTCCGCTGTGATGGTAGCCAAAGCGATGATCAAGAATGGATTTACACCGGGAAAAGGGCTAGGAATAGCCTTGCAGGGAATAACTCAACCTGTCCATCTACCGGTAAACAACGACACCTTTGGCTTGGGCTTCAAACCTATCCACGCCGACATCCAGAAAGCCAAAAGAACCAAAAAGAAAAATTGGACCCTTCCTAAACCAGTCCCAAAACTGTCCGACACCTTCGCCAAGCCTGGTACAAAATGACATCTGACATCTGCTGCGTCGAGGTATGCTGAGACTAGACCTGATGCGGAACTCCTGGCGAGGTTTGAAATGTTATTTGGGGACGTGAACATGGTGGAGATGGGCGAGGGTACAAGCAAGATAGACATTCAGTTCGTGGGGTCTAGTGTTGCACTCAATAACTGGGAAGCCACTCCTTTTCCAATCAGGAGGGAGTCTTGGTAGTTAGCTTTCGAAATATATCATCATTTCCCAAAAAGCAATTTTATTTTTGTAATCCCCACCCCCATTTAAATCAAAATGTACCCAATCTTTGTTCATCTTTTGAAATATCAATGAAATGCAGTTTCTTCTTGTTTCTTCATTTTTGCCTTATTTTTATTTATTTTTCCTTTTCTTCCTTTTGTACAATTCAATATGCGCTGATTCTGATGATATGTCATGCATGAAGGATTCCCGGCCCAGTTTTGACAATCGAATTATTATACAAGAAATTGAGAATGAGAGTGAAATAGAATATGAGGATGAAGAAATACTGGAGGAAATAAGTAAGGACTTGAATCAATATGAGGAAAAACTCAAACCGGACTTAAGTGAGACAGAATCTATCAATTTGGGGAGTGAGGATAATGTCCGGGAGACAAAAATTAGTGTACACTTAGAAGCCTCCCTCAGGGAAGAGTTGATAAAGTTGCTACATGAATTCAAGGACATCTTTGCCTGGTCCTATGATGACATGCCCGGACTTAGCACTGATTTGGTGGTACATAAGTTGCCTATTTATCCTGAATGCCGACCGGTAAAGCAAAAGTTGAGAAAGTTCAAAACGGACATCAGCGTGAAGATAAAAGAAGAGGTGACTAAGCAGTTTGAGGCAAAGGTCATACGAGTTACTAAGTACGCCACCTGGTTAGCAAATGTCATGCCAGTTCCAAAGAAAGATGGAAAAACCAGGGTGTGTGTGGATTACAGAGACCTCAACAAGGCCAGTCCAAAGGATGATTTCCCATTACCAAACATCCACATACTAATCGACAATTGCGCCAAGCATGAAATTGGCTCTGTTGTAGATTGCTATGCGGGTTATCACCAAATCCTAATGGACGAGGAAGATGCAGAGAAAACTGCTTTCATTACGCCTTGGGGAACACACTACTATAGAGTGATGCCGTTTGGATAAAAGAATGCCGGAGCTACTTATATGAGGGCAATGACCACAATGTTCCATGATATGATGCATCGAGAAATTGAAGTGTATGTGGACGATGTCATTGTAAAGTCCAAGAAGCAACATGATCATGTCAGGGATTTGAGGAAGTTTTTCCAAAGACTCCGAAGGTACAATCTTAAACTCAATCCTGCGAAATGCGCTTTTGGAGTACCCTCAGGGAAGCTATTGGGATTTATAGTAAGTCGGCGAGGCATTGAACTAGATCCATCAAAGATAAAAGCCATCCAGAGTTTGCCTCCGCCGAAGAACAAGAAGGAAGTAATGAGTTTATTAGGAAGGCTGAATTATATTAGCCGGTTCATCGCTCAGTTGACATCAACATGTGAGCCTATTTTCAAGTTGTTAAAGAAAGATGCAGCGGTGAAATGGACCGATGAATGTCAAGAAGCCTTCGATAAAATTAAGGAATATTTGGCAAATCCTCCAGTGTTAGTTCCTCCGGAGCCAGGGAGACCTTTGATCTTATATCTGACAGTGCTTGATAATTCTTTTGGTTGTGTACTTGGACAGCACGATGAGACGGGCAAACAAGAGCAAGCTATATATTACCTTAGCAAGAAATTCACATCTTACGAGGTAAAATATACTCAGCTAGAGAGAACATGTTATGCATTGACCTGGGTGGCTCAGAAATTGAAGTACTATTTGTCAGCATACACCACATATCTGATATCACGGTTGGATCCTCTGAAGTATATATTCCAGAAGACCATGCCTACATGAAGACTTGCTAAATGGCAGATTCTGCTCACAGAATTTGACATCATTTATGTAACTCGTACGGCGATGAAGGCGCAAGCAGTTGCAGATCACTTGGCAGAGAATCCAGTGGATGATGAGTATGAGCCACTAAAAACATATTTTCCGGATGAGGAGGCAATGAATGTCGAAGAAATAGAACGAAGTGAAAAGCCAGGATGGAAGATGTATTTCGACGGAGCCGTCAACAGTAAAGGAGTTGGTATTGGAGCAGTGCTTATTTCAGAAACGGGTCAACACTATCCCGTTACCGCTCAGCTTCGATTTTTCTGTACCAACAATATGGCCGAATACGAGGCGTGTATATTGGGATTGAGGATGGCAATAGATATGGGTGTTCAAGAGATTTTGGTCATGGGCGACTCGGATCTTTTGATACATCAAATTCAAGGAGAATAGGAGACAAGAGATTTGAAATTGATACCTTATCGGCATTCTCTACATGAATTATCTCGAAGATTCCAATCCATAAAGTTCAAACATATCCCAAGAATGCACAATGAAGTTGCGGATGCTCTGGCCACACTGTCCTCAATGTTGCATCATCCTTGTCACACCTCCCTTTTTACTACCCCGTTTTGGAAAAAGCATATAAATACGCTTGTAGGGTATACCCCGACGCTCAAATACCCGAAACGGATATAATAGCGTAGGGGAAGGAGTTTTTCCAATTAAAGGACAATCGGTTCGGGATTTTGTTGAGATTAATCAGAGTCGCCACCTGGGAAGATAATGGTGTCCCAAGTCACCGGTTAATCCCGAATCCGAGGAGTTTGACTCTTAAAAATGTATGCGAAGCAAAGATCCGGATAAGGAACTCCGTTAACCCGGGAGAAGGTGTTAGGCATTCCCGGGTTCCGTGGTTTTAGCACGGTCGCTCAATTGTCGTTCTCGACTCTTGTTTGACTCAACACAGATTTTAACAACATATTGTGCCTTTTACTTAAATATTATTTTTATGGAATTTGCGGCATTGCGAAAACACGCTTCGAGTCATACCGCAGCCAGTATGCCTATGACTTTCGGTGTATTTCAGCTTTGCCGAGATTTGGATTTGAGTCGCACCAAGTGCACACTCGTTCAATGGAAAGTACTTTAAAATCGTGCCCTAAAATAACGTCTATCGACTTTTAAGTCTTTTGGGAGAAGCTATGGAATTTGCTATTAGCTCTCCCGAGTCTACTTGTGTTATGCCATCACTAAATGGGGGCCCCGCTTGTTTAACGTTGGGCGAGGCTCGTCCCAATTCAATTTTAAAAGTTCAACCTTAATATATACTACATTTTTCTATATGGTTTTTTCCTTAATCGAATTTTTTGCACTAACCATTCCAGGCCCGTCGACTTCTATTGCTTATTTGGGCCTGGACCTTTACACTTAGTCAGACATGAATTCGATTCGCCCAGGCCTTCGAGGCCCAGGTTGCAATTGAGCTTCGACTCATCAGCCCATCAGCTATACACATCAATTCAGGCTCACGCCAAGTATTGAGCCCAAACCAAGATAGAATGACATTGTAAATAGCCAAATGAGAACACACATTTCGGAACAATAAGAAATCAGTAAGCATTTTATTTATAACCAGAGAAATCAATACATAAGATAGTAATTCTAAACTAATTGTCCTTTGTACAGGCTTAGCAAAACTATTACCACTATCAGTTTACAGCTAAGAATTCATACTAGTACACTTAATTACTGGTTAAGGAGTTTAATACCAATTCTAAGAAGACTGTTCGATTACATAGGAAACTTGAAGAGCAATTAAACTTAATTAACTACAGATTATCTAAGACTAAGTGATTTGCTATACATGCATAGTTATATTGCCAATTTTACTATGATTTGGACTCAAATAGTGTCATAATCCCAGTTGCAAATGAACTATCAGATTCTCTAGTTATTATTTCCCTTTTGGACTCATTGGTATCTACATACTAATTTACAATTGTGATTAACTATTGATGCTAATATGAACCAGACTTATTTGATGTTATCAAAGCCAATTTCACCCCAGTTGTTACCTTATCTGATTGTTTCCTCTCTTAGTTTATTCAAATCTAGATTGATCAATTGAAACAGACTAACTACGTGAGCATGATTGTTGTTGATTCGTGTGAAGACCGTTTAACTTTGTTTTAAAGGTTTTACCTACTTAACTAAGTGATGTACTATCTATGACTACACTACTACCATTATACTAGCTATTACAATGTTTTTGTATTTTTGTTTTTCGGATACTACCTACTGTTACAATACAATTAAATAAACTACTACAAATCTACGTTAATGCTAAATAGCTACAAAGAACTAAACTATAGCAATGCCTTATGACATATGAATCACACTTGAACTTCATTTTTATTTCAGCAATTCCATTACAGCTTCAAAGGAAAAAGAGGTGTACCTGAATCAATAAGAAAATCAGATGAGTTCTAGGGAAATCAGGCAAATAAGTAACAGCAAGGACTTAACAGCAATGCAACAGTATTTGATTAACGATCCACGAAATAAAACCACAAAAAACAACAGACAGAAATCACACAGCAAAAGCAAGTAGAAATCCAAGACCAAATTCAAGCAAGGAACCCAGAACTAGTAGAAATCAACAAGTTCTCACTCTCAGAAATCCTAGAAACACTACTGCTATATTGCTATATTTTTTCTCTGAAACTTTTTATCCAAAAGCCAGCCCTAAATCAGTCCTTTTTAGGGGTATTTATAGGTGTGGGAAAGGGCTGAAACTTGGGGAGAAAGTATGGGAATAATCCCACTTCTCCCCCTCTAAAATTTACCCAATTCACACTTTGGCCCCAATTCTGTTAACAGAAATCCTTCCAGCATGTGCTGGAAGGTTCTAAAGATTCTTTTTTATGGGGTTTTTACCAATATAGCCTTAGTGGTTAGGGATTTTTACTGATTTCCCTTTTTAGGGAGACCATTATACCCTTAAATCTCTGCAAAATTGCAGAAATCAGGGGTACAAATGACTCCCTTAACCCTATATATTTCAACCTATTCACTGTTTTACCTATTTGATTTCAAATTGTGCCCCTAAGGGTACTGCTGATTTACCCGACCTACCTAGGTCAGGTTTCAGCCTTTTTGGGGCTTATTTCACTAATGGCCAGTCCTTGCATTGGTATTTAAGGACTGGCCAGGTCTATCTATTTCAATTTTAACCCTTTTTTTTAACTTAGTTCCAGTTAATTAAGACCATATTATTTCAATTTTAAGCTAATTGTAGGACTAGCCTGCCTTATTACTATTTAAAAACTAGCCAGTCTCAAGTTGAGACTTAGCTTGGGTACTTAAACCCAACTGCTGATCATAGGCTGGGCCCAAGCCTTTGCAGGCTTGGCCACCTATAGTTCGGGGCTCAAGAAGAGCCTAGGCAAGTCTGCATTTGCAGACTTAGCCATTTTGCACAACTAGCCGCTTTTTAAGGTGGACTGTGTGTTAGGACCTTATAGAGTAGGTCAACCTTTGCAAAGTTGACCACTCTTAGGTCAATTATTGCTTAATGACCTATTTTTGTTAATTTTAAGTTAATTAAACTAATTTGCAGGACTAGCCTGCTTTGTTAAAGCAATCAGACTATTTAACTAATGGCCGGTCTCAAATTGAGACTTAGCCTGGGCAAATGAAGCCCAATTACTGAACATAGGCTGGACTAAGGTCTTTGCAGACCTAGCCACCTAAGGTTCAGGGCTCAAACAGAGCTTAGGCAAGTCTGCATTTGCAGACTTAGCCCATTCTTACACAATTAGCCACCTTTAAGTGTTGGCCAGTGTGTGAGGGACTTAACAGAGTAGGTCAATTGCAAAATTGACCCCTCTTGGTCACTTATTTAATTTGTAGCCTATTTTTTTATGATTTTCAGTTAATAACCTATTTAAAAACTAGCCATTTTCATGGACCTAATGCTAGCAGCTATAACCAATTCCCCTAAAGTTAATGAATGTTAATCAAATGCTCATACTAACAAGAACTGCTGAGAACTCAATCATTTTCGACATGTATTGCATACGTAGCCACACAAGGTCAAACAATGTGCATCAATCAACCAAAACTCAGAAAGGGAAACTTGATGTGGTTGAATCTTAGTTAATCAATTAACATTATCCAATTTCATGTGACACGGTGTCAAACAATGTCAATTTAGACTTAGTTACAACTAGCTCAGGTTAGATGACATTTGAGAAACCTCAGAACCTTTAAGGTTCATGACATAAACATATACAGAAGCATAGACTCACACACAAAACATGGCTCACAAGAATCAAAGGATTTATGTTATCACTTAGACTCACTAAACCAACCCAGATTCAAGTCTTGACAAATAAGATGAAGAATGAGAATCAAGGTAACTTTTGACTTATCAGAAATAAAACATGATTTGAAACAGACGAACAGAAGAACAAACATATAAGAGATGAGAAATAATGATCAATCATTTAAAGAATCAAAAGAGAAGAACAACCATGCTTTTAACAGATCAGAACCACAAGTCAAGAAGACGAAGAAAAGACACATCTTTGAACTTAGCAGAAGAAAGAACCATGATAGATAGAACAAAAGGAAACAAGTCAAAACAAGATGAACAAAAACCTAATACTAACAAGCTCTTCAAAGCAGAACAATAACAAATAGAAAACTTTTAGCATTATCAGGCTCTAAAATAACACAGAAAGAGATGTAAAAGATGAGCAAGAACAAAACCCTAAACTAACAAGCTCTTCAAAGCAGAAAAATAACGAACAGAAAATCTTGGCATTAACAGGCTCTAAAAATAACACAGAAAGAGATATAGAAGATGAGCAAGTTAAAAAGAAAACCTAAACTAACAGATGAAACATGATATATAGAGAATCTACAGCATAGAAAAGACAAACAGAAACATAAGATGAAAGACATGAAACAAAAGAACATGAACAAACAAGCAAAGAAAGCAAATAAATAAAGAAAGATAAGCAAAGAAAGCACAAAAGGCGGGGTACTTAGCTTGCAGGGCCTGTCCCCTGAGCTTCCTAATTCCTTTCTTTTCTTCTTTTTCTTCATTCACTCTCTTTTCCAGACTCCTTATTTGTTTCTTTCTTTTATATTCTTTTTTTTTTCATTTTTCTTCTCTGACTTTCTTGTTTGGATTCAAGATGAAGCCTTTTGGGTCTTTGGTTCGCAGAGGGGTGTTTGGGTAGGGCAAAGGTTGGGTCTTTGAAGAGGTTCGAGTTTTGGAGTCGCCGGAGTTAGGTTTCCGGCGACCCTTTTTGGGATATTCGAGACGCTCCAGGGAGATTCGAAGGGTGTGGGTGGTATGGTTGGATAGATCAGGTGAAAAGGGTTCGAATGACGTTGGTTTGAGGTGGGTTCTCGTTGTTTGGTGGTCACCGGCGAAGTTTCGGTGACCGGCGTTTCAGAAGAAAGGGTCTGTTTTCTGGAGCTTTGATGAAGAAAAAGGAAGAGAAGGAGGAAAAGAAGAGAAGAGGGGTTTAGAAAGGCCAACGACCACCGTGGAGGGTGGTGGCCGCCATGGCCGGCTAGGTTTTAAACAGGTTGAAGAAGAAGAGATGGGAGAGAAGAGAGGAGTGAAGGGGCGGCTAGGGTTAGGAGTTTCCAAAAATGGCCGGGCTGTCTCAGACCAATGCCTTATATAGGCGATGAAGCTAAGGTGAGCCTGGCCGACCAATTGATGAAGATCGACGGCTCGTGCGTGCGTTACTAAAACGACGCCGTTTGGACCCTTATGAGACTAAAGTCTCTTTCGTCGGATCAATTCGAATGAACGGCTTAGATTAAACCACTTATTTCAGTTAATCAGATAAATCCCTTAATTATTCTAACCGTTGGATCTATCCTGAATGAACGGTGGAGATTGGGTCTCACACCTACTTATGGACTTAATTTCGGATTATTTCCTGGCCGTTGGATTTGGCCTGATGGACGGTTGAGATCATCCGTCCTTAATGAACTGGATCCGTTCTTTTGGGCTCAGGCGTTTGGGCCATTTGATTTAATTCAAATTGGCCCAATCTTATTAAACCTACCTATTTTTGTATTTTTCTGATTTTAATTATTTTTTTTTCTTTTATATTATTTTTTCTTTTATGGAATATTATAAAAACCTAATTTCCTACTTACCCTAATTATCTAGTATTTTTTGGCAATTTTATACTATTTTTCCCTAATTTCCGCTATTTAAACTATTTTTGGTGATTTTCTTCTTTAAACTAATCAATTAAAACAAAGTAATTACCCAGCCTTTTTTTTTATTTTTCTCTATTTTTTATTAATTCAAACACTCAAAGTGTAGCTAATTTCAACCAAAGCAAGTAATTGCACTCAAAAATATATTTATTTTAATTTTGGAATTAATTGCCCGGTGCAAAAATCACGTGCTCACAGCTGCCCCTCTTTGCTCGGGAACACGAATTCAGTGCAAAGACAAGTGAGCAGTAATGAGAGATTTTTGCACTTTGGCATATTCCGTGAAAGCATTTTGAAAACCTTTTGACCGCACCTTGCTTTAGAGGTTGCCTACATATCCTGGGCTAAACAGGAATCAGGGTCAGTGTAGTTCGGGAAGGTCCGGCAGTTTAAAAAACAACCAGATTCACTGTTGCATTGACACTGTCGAGACCTGCCGACTTACTCCTTATTACACCGGGGGGGGAATGTAAAAATGAAGAAGCTATTTTAAGCTACGATCCTACAATTACAATTGTTCCTAATCTAGCTTTTGCTCTTCTTTCTCTTTTTCTTGATCTTCTGGGATGCCGACTCTCTTTTTTTGTTGATTTTCTTTTCTTGCTTTTCTTCTTTTTTGTTGATTTTCAATGATACTTCTTGTCCTCGAGCTAAAGCCTGCTCAAAACAAAACAAAACGACGAACTTTTTCTTCTGCCCCAGTGTGGGCTTTTAACTAACATAAAACCAAAACTTGCATAAATGTATTCCCTTGTTAGAAGGTGGGCGCCTAACAGAAATTAAACGTGCTATGCAATGCAGAAAAGTATTCCCGTGTTTGAAGGTGGGCGCCTAACATAAATTAAACGTGCAATGCGATGCAGAAAAGTATTCCCGTGTTTGAAGGTGGGCGCCTAACAGAAATTAAACGTGCAATGCGATGCAGAAAAGTATTCCCGTGTTTGAAGGTGGGCGCCTAACAGAAATTAAACGTGCAATGCGATGCAGAAAAGTATTCCCGTGTTTGAAGGTGGGCGCCTAACAGAAATTAAACGTGCAATGCGATGCAGAAAAGTATTCCCGTGTTTGAAGGTGGGCGCCTAACAGAAATTAAACGTGCAATGCGATGCAGAAAAGTATTCCCGTGTTTGAAGGTGGGCGCCTAACAGAAATTAAACGTGCAATGCGATGCAGAAAAGTATTCCCGTGTTTGAAGGTGGGCGCCTAACAGAAATTAAACGTGCTATGCGATGCAGAAAAGTATTCCCGTGTTTGAAGGTGGGCGCCTAACAGAAATTAAACGTGCTATGCGATGTAGAAAAGTATTCCCGTGTTTGGAGGTGGGCGCCTAACAGAAATTAAACGTGCAATGCGATGCAGAAAAGTATTCCCGTATTTGGAGGTGGGCGCCTAACAAAAATTAAACGTGCAATGCGATGCAGAAAAGTATTCCCGTGTTTGAAGGTGGGCGCCTAACAGAAATTAAACGTGCAATGCGATGCAGAAAAGTATTCCCGTGTTTGAAGGTGGGCGCCTAACAGAAATTAAACGTGCAATGCGATGCAGAAAAGTATTCCCGTGTTTGAAGGTGGGCGCCTAACAGAAATTAAACGTGCAATGCGATGCAGAAAAGTATTCCCGTATTTGAAGGTGGGCGCCTAACAGAAATTAAACGTGCAATGCGATGCAGAAAAGTATTCCCGCAGCCTGAGGATTGGGGAGTGGATTTTAAAAGATGCTACCTTCCTCTTTTTGGTATTTTCTTTTACCAATTATCTCTTGCCTGTGAATTTCTCCACTTATTGGCGAACTTTCTCTTTTTTGGTGTTTTCTATTTTCCACATTAGTCACATTCACTTTAAAGTGATTAGTGACAATTTGTTCCTGCATGAATCATGAAACAAAATTTATTAGATATAAACTGCTGGCAACTGGCATCTGCCGTCCCTGCCTCTTATTGCTTCCTCTTTTTTGCTTTTCTCCTGTTGTGTAATCTTTCAGCCGCCAATCTCTTGCAAAGTCTTTTTTTATATTTTCTCAATTTTCCCTTTTTGTTTTGTTTTCTTTTCCTTTGTCCATATTTGCCAAACTTCTTTATTTTCTCCCCAACTCTTCTTTCTTTCTGATCCAATGTTGTTTCAGCTTTCATCATCGGGAGCTGGTAGTTAGCTCTCAAAAGGTAAACAATGAAATGCAAAAAAATGAAAGAGGGTAAAGGGTGTTTTTGGAGAGATGATAGAACTTATCTGGGTATTTGCTGGCTGATTCTGCCGACCATGCCATGTATTTAAACTCCGACCCAGTTCGTTCCAATCATTATTCTGACTCCGAATTGTTTTCCACCCAAACCAATACTATTTTTTGTTGCTTTTCTCTTTTCCGGTAGTCCTCACGATCGCCCTACGGTGCCTCGAAAGGTTTTCACCAATAAGACTCTCTCATTTATTCTCTCAACCTCACAATCGTCTCACGGTGCCGATTAAGGTTTTCACTGATGAGACTCTCTCATTTTATTTCTCTCAAACTCACAGTCGCGTCACAGTGCCGGTTAAGGTTTTCACCGATGAGACTCTCTCATTTTTTTTCATTTTTCATTTTTCCTTTTTGTATTTTGTTTTCTGTACCACGGGTATTATCCGATGTCTTGCTCCTCCTTCATTGCATTCGTTATCATTTCGGAATTGATCAGAAGGTCTTTCTTTGGACTGTAACATGGCTTTTGGATGGGTTGAGAAAGAAAGGTATAAAGGCTCAAAATTTCACGAGGGTTCAAAAAATATTTACAACTCTCGAAATTATTAAACATAACTTCTGCCCCAGTTTTAATATGTGGGGAATTTTTGGATTTTTTCTTTATTGTGACTGAACCTCAGAGAGGCTGCCTACGTACCCTTTCGGGATCAAGTCAGACGTAGTTCATCAACGTCATTAGTTAGATGAATTTCTTTTTGACTTTTTCCCGCTTTCTTTGTCTTTTTCTCTCCTTTTTTTTTTCTTTTTCATTTCATTTTTTTTCATCATTTTTCATCATCATTTTTTTTTCATTTTTCATCATCTTTCATCGCTTCTTTTTCATTTTGTCAATTTCAAACTCATTGCGCTATAAGCGATTCCGAGAGAGGGGTATGAAAGAATATATTCGTTAAGGCTCAAGAGTGTTGTCAATGGATAAAGTGTTTGGATAGAGAATAAAAAGCCTTCGTCATTTCAATTCCAAAATCAAACACATAATTGAAAAGGAATCATACATAGTATCTTTTGACCGCTTCTGAATTGATAGCAGTCTCTACGCACTTTCCTTCAACATCTGTTAAATATAATGCCCCGTTGGACAACACCCGCGATACCACAAATGGTCCTTGCCAATTTGGCGCAAATTTGCCCTTTGCCTCGGCCCAACGTGGCAAGATACGCCTCAATACCAGTTGTCCGACTTCAAACTTTCGAGGTCGTACCTTCTTATTGTATGCTCTGGCCATTCTTCATTGATACAACTGCCCATGGCAAACTGCGGCCAACCTCTTCTCATTAATCAAACTCAATTGTTCCAGCAGGGCTTTTACCCATTCATCGTCATCTATTCCAGCTTCAGCTATGATCCGTAATGAGGGTATTTCTACTTCTGCGGGTATAACAGCCTCCGTTCCATACACCAGTGAGTAAGGTGTGGTTCCAATAGAAGTACGCACTGTCATGCAGTAACCCATAAGAGCAAAGGGTAACTTTTTATGCCATTGCCTGGATCCCTCCACCATTTTCCTTAGAATCTTCTTGATATTTTTATTTGTCGCTTCTACTGCCCCATTTGCCTTTGGCCTGTAAGGTGTGGAATTACGGTGTGTGATCTTAAATCTCTCGCAAACTTCCGCCATGAGATGACTGTTTAGATTGGCTCCATTATCCGTGATGATCACCTTGGGAATTCCAAACCGACATATAATATTCTCATGCACAAAGTCCACTACCGCTTTCTTCGTTACTGCCTTGAATGTTTTTGCCTCAACCCACTTGGTGAAATAATCAATAGCGACCAAAATAAATCTATGCCCATTGGAAGCTGCTGGATCTATCGGGCCGAAAACATCCATGCCCCAGGCGACAAAGGGCCAAGGTGCAGACATTGTGTGCAGTTCATAAGGCGGGGAGTGGATCAGATCCCCATGTACCTGGCATTGGTGGCACTTTCTTACATACCTAATACAATCACGCTCGATAGTGGGCCAGTAATACCCAGCTCTCAAGATCTTCTTCACTAGGACATATCCGCTCATGTGGGGTCCACAGGCTCCAGCATGTACTTCAATCATGATTTCATCTGCTTGTTGTGCATCCACACACCTCAATAACCCCAGATCTGGCGTTCTTTTGTATATAACTCCTCCACTGAGAAAAAATCCATTGGCCAAGCGCCTGATAGTTCTTTTCTGATCTCCAGTGGCCTGTTCCGGGTATTTTCCAGCTTTCAGGTATTACCTGATGTCATGATACCATGGTTCTCCATCCAATCCTTCTTCCACAGCAAAGCAGTAAGCATTTTGATCACGGACTTGGATCTGGAGTGGATCTATATATGTCTTGTCTGGATGGTGCAGCATAGAGGACAGTGTGGCCAAAGCATCTGCGATCTCATTGTGCATTCTTGGGATGTGCTTGAACTCTATAAACTGGAATCTTTGGGACAACTCGTGCAAACAATGCCGATATGGTATCAATTTCAAATCTCGTGTCTCCCACTCTCCCTGGATTTGGTGTGCCAAGAGATCCGAGTCACCCATGACCAAAATCTCTTGAATACCCATGTCAATTGCCATCCTTAATCCCAAGATACACGCCTCATATTCGGCCATGTTATTGGTACAGAAAAATCGAAGATGAGCTGTGACGGGATAGTGTTGACCCGTTCCTGAAATGAGTACTGCTCCGATACCAACGCCCTTGCTGTTGACGGCTCCGTCGAAGTACATTCTCCATCATGGCTTTTCATCTTGTTCTATTTCCTCGACATTCATTGCCTCCTCATCCGGAAAGTACGTCTTTAGAGGCTCATACTCATCATCTACTGGATTCTCTGCCAAATGGTCCGCAATTGCTTGTGCCTTCATTGTCGTACGAGTCATATAGATAATGTCAAATTCTGTGAGCAGAATCTGCCATTTAGCAAGTCTCCCTGTAGGCATAGGCTTCTGAAATATGTATTTCAGAGGATCCAGTCGTGATATCAAGTATGTGGTATATGCTGACAAATAATGCTTCAATTTCTGAGCCACCCAGATCAACGCACAACAAGTTCTTTCAAGTTGAGTATATTTCACCTCGTAGGATGTAAACTTCTTACTGAGGTAATATATAGCTTGCTCTTTCTTGCCCGTCTCGTCGTGCTGACCTAGCACACAACCAAAGGAGTTGTCAAGCACTGTCAGATACAAAATCAGAGGTCGCCCCGGCTCTGGAGGAACTAACACTGGAGGGTTGGCCAAATATTCCTTGATCTTGTCGAAGGCTTCCTGACACTCGTCGGTCCATTTCACTGCTGCATCTTTCTTCAACAACTTGAAGATCGGCTCACATGTTGATGTCAACTGAGCAATGAATCGGCTAATGTAATTCAACCTTCCCAATAAACTCATTACCTCCTTCTTGTTCTTCGGCGGAGGTAAACTTTGGATGGCCTTAATCTTTGATGGATCTAGTTCAATACCTCGCCGACTCACTATAAACCCCAACAACTTCCCTGAAGGTACTCCGAAGGCGCACTTCGTAGGATTGAGCTTTAAATTGTACCTCCGGAGTCTTTGAAAAAACTTTCTCAAATCTCTCACATGATCAGGTTGCTTTTTGGACTTTATGATGACATCGTCCACATATACTTCAATTTCTTGATGCATCATATTATGAAATATCGTGGTCATCGCCCTCATATAAGTTGCCCCGGCATTCTTCAATCCAAACGGCATTACTCTGTAACAATACGTTCCCCAAGGTGTAATGAAGGCAGTTTTCTCAGCGTCTTCTTCGTCCATCAGGATCTGGTGATAACCGGCATAACAATCTACAAATGAACCGATCTCATGCTTGGCGCAATTGTCGATCAATATGTGAATGTTTGGCAATGGGAAGTCATCCTTTGGACTGGCTTTGTTGAGGTCTCTGGTAGTCTACACACACTCTGGTTTTTCCATCTTTCTTTGGGACCGGTACAACATTTGCTAACCAGGTGGGGTATTTGGTGACTCGTATGACTTTCGCCTCAAACTGCTTATTCACCTCTACTTTTATCTTTACACTAATGTCCGTTTTGAATTTCCGCAACTTTTGCTTTACTGGCCGGCATTCAGAGTAGATGGGCAACTTGTGTACCACCAATTCAGTGCTAAGTCCGGGTATATCATCATAGGACCAGGCAAAAATGTCCTTAAACTCATGCAACAACCTTATCAATTCTTCCCTGAGGGGTGTCTCCAAATGAACACTAATTTTTGTTTCGCGGACATTATCTTCGCTCCCCAAATTGACAGATTCTGTATCACTCAAATTCGGTTTGGGCTTTTCCTCATATTGTTTCATGTCCTTACTTATTTCCTCCAGTGCTTCGTCATCCTCACATTCTATCTCACTATCCTCCTCAATTTCTTGTATGGTAATACGACTGTCAGAACTGGGTCGAGAATCCTTCACGCATGACATGGCATCAGAATCAACACATACAGAACTGTACAGAAGAAAAATTAAAGAAAAATAAGGCAAAAAAGTGAAGAAAAAGGAAAACTGCATTTCATTGATAAAAAGATGAACAAAGTTCGGGATACATTTTGATTTTTCTTTTCATGAGGGGGTGGGAGAACTACAAAAAGTAACAATTATTTTTCTGGGAAAGCAATGATGAAATTTTCGGAGCTAACTACCAGGACTCCTTCCTGATAGGGAAAGGAGTGGCTTCCCAATTGTTCAGCATGACGCCAGATCCCACAAACTGCACATCCATTTTGCTAGTGCCTTCCCCCACCTCAACCATGTTCACATCCCCAAATATCTTCTCAAATCTCATCAACAGCTCTTCATCGGGTCGAGTCTCAATGTACCTTGACACAGCAGATGTCCGATTTTTAGTACCAGGCTTGGTGAAGGTATCGGATAGTTTGGGTATAGGCTTAGGCAGGGTCCAGTTCTTTTTGGCTTTGGAGGCTCTTTGGATATCGGCATAGGTGGGTTTGAACCCTAAGCTGAAAGTACCTTTGTTCTCTAGCAATTGAACCGGTTGGGTGACCCCTTGCAATGCTTTGCCCAATCTCTTTCCTGGCGCAAACCCGTTTTAAGCATTTCCTTGGCCACCATCACAGCAGTTGGCGCCACCGTAGGGATCGGCAACTTCTCTCCTTCAGCAATTCTCTTCACTGCTATGGTATCTGTCACTTGGTAGACCCAAGGACCCCTATCTCCATTTGGCATCATTGAATGGCATCACAACACTGCAGGTATTTTCTTCTCCATGTACCACAATATCTTGCTGCTCCCACTCGAATTTGACCATTTGATGTAAAGAAGATGGCACTGCCTTGGCCGCGTGGATCCAGGGTCGGCCTAGCAACAAATTATAGGATACAGCAATGTCGAGCACCTGGAATTCCATAGTAAAATCCACAGGGCCAATGGTCACTTCCAAGACAATGTCTCCCAACGTGTTTTTACCTCCACCATCAAATCCTCTCACACTTACACTGTTCTTCCGAATTCTCTCTGGACCGATATTCAGCTTTCCCAGAGTTGATAATGGGCAAATGTTAGCGCTTGAACTGTTATCTATCAACACTCTGGTCACCACCGATTCCTCGCTTTTTACTGTAAGGTAAAGCGCCCTATTATGCTCGGTTCCCTCAACAGGCAATTCCTTATCCGAGAACGTAACCTTATTAGACTCGAAGATCTTACTGGTAATCTTTTCCAAGTGACAAACTGAGATCTTTTTTGGAACATGAGCCTCATTTATTATCTTCATCAGAGCTTTCCTATGTTCTTCTGAGTGTATCAACAATGAGAGTAAAGAGATATGTGCATGGGTTTTCCTCAGCTGCTCTACTATAGAGTAATCCTGTGACTTTATCTTTTTGAGGAATTCCTCCGCCTCTTCTTCTGACACTGGCTTCTTTAACTGATTCTCTTTCACTGTTTTCATTCTTCTCAACTCTTCTGGGGTAAAACACCTCCCAGACCGAGTCAGGCCGTGGGTTTCATTGATTTCCCCAGATGCCTCTTTCCCTTTATAGATCAGTGCTACCTTATTGTAATTCCAAGGCACAGTCTTCGTGTTTACTACCGGCATCTTCACCACCGGTCTTATGATCACTGGTTCCACACTCGCGCCTTTCACAGTCAATATCGGCTTCACGCCTGGTACTACAACCTTCAAACTCTCCACCACTACTGGCCTTTTAACTGGTTCCTCAACAATCACTTTTTTCTTTCTCGACTTCCTTTTCCGTTCTGCTACTTGCCTTAATCATCATAATAGACTGAGACGGCTTCCGACTGCTCTCATTCTGCGCCAATTCTATCATATGCATTTCGTGGTGAGTTGGCAGTGGGTTTTGCGTGATGTTTGGAGCCTCCGGAGCTTGCACTTAAATTCTCCGACTAACAATAAGATCCTGGATAGCATTCTTCAGTTGCCAACACTTTTCAGTATCATGTCCTGGTGTTCCTGAACAATACTCACACCTGACAGATTGATCAATGTTTTTCGGAGGTGGGTTTGGAAGTTTAGGTGCAACCGGGCTCAACATTCCCAATTCTTTTAATCTGTGATAGAGGCTGGTATATGACTCCCCCAATGGGGTGAATGTTTTCTTTGCCTTATTTCTCCATTCTGAGTCAGGCCTGGGTCTGTTTGGGTTTCTGTATGGTCTAGAAGCGGGGTATGTGTTTTGTGTATGGTAAACATTATGTGGGGCTTGGGCTCTCCACACATGTGGCGGTGGTGGTGAGTAGGTTTGGGCTTGTGGGTGGCGGTAGTGCGGTACAGTTGGTGGGTAAGATGGTGGCAGTGGGTTATATGTGGTTGGTGTGTTGTATGGGGTTGGTGGGTAAAATTGTGGCGGTGGGTTATATGGAGTTGATGGGTTTGGTGAGTATGGGTGGTAGGGTCTTGGTGGGTGGTGATGCGGGTTACGGTTCCAAGGCCTGCTTTGCACAATTGCTATCTCTTCTTTTTTCTTCTTTCCAATTGCTCCTCCATTCCCAGTTTGTATTGCTTGATTCGTGGCCTTAATCGCCGAAAAACTCATGATTTTGTTCGTTTTCAAGCCTTCCTCAACAAAACTCCCCATCTTCACAACCTCATTGAAACTTTTTCCAATTGCTGACACTAAATGACCATAATAAGTAGGCTCCAAAGCCTGTAGGAAACAGTCTACCATCTCTCATTCTTTCATCGGTGGATCTACTCGTGCCGCTTGCTCTCTCCACCTGAAGCCAAACTCCCTGAAGCTTTCTCCTGGCTTTTTCTCCATTTTTGTGAGTGATAGTCTATCTGGTATGATTTCTAGATTGTATTGAAAATGGTTTGCAAAGGCTTGCGCGAGATCGTCCCAAACGAACCACCTGGTGTGATCCTGACGAGTATACCACTCCAAAGCAGAACCGCTTAGACTCTAGCTAACATATGCCATCAATAGCTCATCCCTGCCTCCCGCACCTCTCATTTTGCTACAATATCCCCTGAGGTGGGCCACGGGATCTCCATGTCCGCTATACATATCAAACTTTGGCAACTTAAATCCAACGGGAAGTTGCACTTCAGGGAACAGACACAAATCCTTGTATACCACGCTCACTTGCCCTCCCAGTCCTTGCATATTGCGAAAGGCGTTTTCCAAACTTTTCACCTTCCTAGACATCTCTTCTTGCCCTGCATTCTTAGCAGTTCTCTCTTCACTTGTCTCCATCAGTGGAGTATGAGATTCGTGTTGTCGGAAAGTTGGTTCGGGCAGGTAGTAATGAGGATCTTGTATGTGGAACATTGGTTCACTAGATGATTTGTGCAGGGCAGCAGGCGGAGGTGCCACATACACTGGAGCAACTTGGGGTAGATGAGGTGGTGCTTGTTTTGTTGGAGGTGGTGGTACTTGGGAAGTGGAGGCATAATAGTGATGGTAATCACGGTATGTGGAGGATGAATTCATCGTAGGTGGTTCAGGATTGGGGTTAGCTGGAGGGATGTATATGGGATTGGCAGAGGGTAAGTTGGCAAGGGTTGACCCCTTGACCAAGCTTGATACATGTAATTTGTACATTTCCTCCTTCATCCCTGCTACGTCCACAATCTCCTCTTCTTGAGCGGGATCCACAATAGTTGCCTCAATTTCTTGCGACACAGCTTTTGTCATCTTCTTATATCTCGTGTTGTAAGGGTGAGTAGCTAGAATGCCAGTTGCCACTAAAATCTGAAGCTCACAAACATCAACACCCATTAGTTGTTAGCGCACGAGGAGATAAAATGCAACGACTTTAAAACAAACACATTTTCCTTGATTCGTCATGCATCATCCCGACCTCTACTCATTTGAACCAATCATCTCTTTTTCTTCTTTCTCTTTTTTTTTCTTTCTTCTCTCTTTTTTTTCATTTTTTTTATCTTTTTTTTTTATTTTCATAATTGCGTTCCTATTTATTTTCCTATCGAAAAAGAAATGACCTAAAGCAAAAGAATTGACAACAACACTTGATTTTCATTGATAATTCAAAAACATTGGTTTACAAGATGATGTTGTAATGCTAATGCCAATACAAAAATAAGATGCATGCCCTATGAATACATTAATGCTCCTAGTGCCCGCGAGACATCGTTCGGTCTTGCCGCGGGCCAATATGCTAATCCCATTTGGAGCCTATCTAGGTCAGACATGACTTGTTGCACGAAGAACTTCACTGCTGATACAAAGGTTCCTCGGGACATATCTTCACACAGTTGACTTTTTCGGGTGATGTATTGAGCAATGCGAACGATCTTCTCTCGAATGACCCCTTTTTCTTGCGGCAATCGACTTATTTGCTCAGTGCGAGCATCCAAGGTGTGTTGGTTATCTTTCTGTATTTGCTGCAGCTCCAATTCTAGTCGGAGCCATAGTTGTGTAACAGTGCTCTCTCTCTTCTTCGAGATCCTTGATAATCTTGTTACTTTTAACCGTGGCTGAAACCATTTTCGTTCTGAGCCGAGCTACCTCAAATTCGTGCTTATCTTGTAACTGCCGAACCGACTTGGCCCTTTCCTTAGCATCCCTGGTTATTTGCTTCCGAGCCCTGACTAATTCCGTTTCGGCCTTGTCCAAGTCAAAGCTGTAGTCATTTACTTTGCGCCAGAGAGTCTCAATCAATTTCTCGTTCCGGGCTAAGTGAACTGGGGTCTCGGATGCAATTTTCATTTGAGCAATTTGACCCTTCAACATTTCGTTTTCTTTCTTCAGCTGCTTCTTCTCTCCTTCATCAGATGCTGCCTGTAAACCACTTTCAAATTGGAGATTTCTCAATTGTTCCTCTAGCGAGCTGATTTTGGCCTTGTATTCCTTTTCTTTGGCCGCCCAATTCTGATTTTCCTTGGATTGCTCTATCAAATCTTGAAGGTGAGGTCTTTTTGAAAGTCATTCATGCTCAACACCCCGTCGATACCATGTGAAATATCCAGACGATACTTCTCCCCGAGCTCTATTTTGCACACAAGTATCCACTTTCGGGTTTTGGCACTCATTCCATATTTTACGGATCTTTGCTTCCGGGAATTGCCCATCCGGACCAATTTCTAAAGCTTGCGAACTGAGGTCCCCGTCTCTCGGAATAACTTGACATCTACCCAACTGTCACAGGGCCCTGTACGGGGCATAAGGTTGGATGATTTTCAAGCCCATGATAAAAAATGGTGACCCTTCTGTCGGCATATATATTACCTCGTCAAGAGGTAGCCAATCATATGTCCAATCGATCTGGCCATTAGTTAATTATCGAAGATGCACAATTCAATCTTTGACTCCCTCCGGCAATTTCACTTCTTTTGTTCTCGTACAGAATTCTTCCAGACATGTTCGTCCAGTCGGACCATAACTTGAGAACGAAGGATGATGGCATAGATGTTCGATTAACCAAATCTGCAAAATCAAATTACACCCTTCAAAGAAGTTGGCTCCCGCTTTGCACGCAGTCAGAGCACGGTAGATGTCAGGCTACAATCATTGGAGCTAGGGTACAATTATCTTGTACTATCAATGTGCTCGCTACCCCGACAACCTTTATGTTGATGTGCCCATCTTTTCTCGGAAATATGACAATTTTGAGAAATGTCACTAAGAAAGCAAACCTTCGGTGCTCCTCCCATTTTGCTCGGTTGGACTTGCTACATAACTTGTTCGTGGGGTCGTTGAAACCTCCGACATGTCCAAACCTACTATAGATGAAATTCAAGGAGCAAAACCCATTGGCTAAATCTTCGTTGTGAACATTCCTGGCAATTTTCAAAGAGTCCAGAAAATGATGCACCGTTACCGTCCTTGGAGATACCGGGTATTTTCCTTTTAATGGGACCTCATTCTTCCCTATATAGAAGGCAATTTCCTCCAAAGTAGGAGTGAGTTCAAAATCCGGAAGATGTAATACATTGTGTGCCGGATCCCAAAATGTGACCAATGCTCTAATCACGTCGCCTCGGGGGATTATGTCCAATAACCCCGTAAGATCTTTCAAGTAACCTTTGACCCGGTCCTGACCACCTGATCCCATGTCTTGCCACCATAGTTTCAGCTCCAAAGGGACTTTATTTAAGGAGAAATGTTCATTCATCATTGTGCTCGTCCTGCACATTTATTAAGGCGATTTTATTTAGAAAAAAGAAAAATCTTTTTCAATGCAAATTTTCATTTTTTGAAAGGGATATGGTTTTTCGAAGTGGCCATTTTTGCCAAAACAGCCTTCCGGCGTCCTTTCGGAACATTCGGCCGTTTCCAAAAATAGCAATCACCTCGATTATTTGAAAAGGAAATTCTTTTTGGTCTTTTTCTAAAAGGGTGGTTGGACCCATTTAAGGGTTGCCTACGTATCCCACCTAATGGCGAGAATCAAACCTGCGTAGTTCGGTCAGATTAATTGACCAATTTATTTTAACAACAAAACCAATATTTTTTTTAGTTTTTTCGGATTTTTCGGATACCTATTTTCACTAACTCTTATTTCCCTCTCTTTTTTTTTCTTTTCAACAATTTTTCTATCCTCGGGATTTCCGCCGGTCCGCATAACGATCAAGGACAAATAAAATGCAACACATAATATGCTCGGTCTTTTCCAATACCGGGTCACCTGTCCTAGACGGACCCAACCCCTGTGTTGAGTCCCCTATGTCAGATATAATGCAAATAATCGTCCTAGACCTATGTTCAAAATCTTACAGTTTCATAGAATGCTAGACCGTGTACCCGAGCGGACAACTCGAATCGAGGAGGGGGCTACGTACCGGTGACTCGCGGAGTCAATCGGCTTTGTAACTTATCCGGCCTCTATTTTCTTAATTTTGGGTGACTTAACAGAAAGGGGAGTCTCAACCAGTAAGCACATCCCCGGGGGTGGAGAGAGAAGGGTTTTCGGCACAATTTTTTATATACAATCTACGTAATATCAAAGCGATAAAGCACATAGCATATTGTTCAAATCATATAATGAAGTCAAACAATATCACGAACGGAAATTCTAAGGAGCTCGAGTTCTTAAACCCTGAAACCGAAGTTCGGGGTTGGGTTCCCCAGCAGAGTCGCCAGAGCTGTCACACCTCCCTTTTTACTACCCCATTTTGGAAAAAGCATATAAATACGCTTGTAGGGTATACCCCGACGCTCAAATACCCGAAATGGATATAATAGCGTAGAGGAAGGAGTTTTTCCAATTAAAGGACAATCGGTTCGAGATTTTATTGAGATTAATCAGAGTCGCCACTTGGGAAGATAATAGTGTCCCAAGTCACCGGTTAATCCCGAATCCGAGGAGTTTGACTCTTAAAAATGTCTGCGAAGCAAAGATCCGGATAAGGAACTATGTTAACCCGGGAGAAGGTGTTAGGCATTCCCGGGTTCCGTGGTTTTAGCACGACCGCTCAATTGTCGTTCTCGACTCTTGTTTGACTCAACATAGATTTTAACAACATATTGTGCCTTTTACTTAAATATTATTTTTATGGAATTTGCGGCATTGCGAAAACACGCTTCGAGTCATACCGCAGCCAATACGCCTATGACTTTCGGTGTATTTCAGCTTTGCCGAGATTTGGATTTGAGTCGCACCAAGTGCACAATCGTTCAATGGAAAGTACTTTAAAATCGTGCCCTAAAATAACGTCTATCGGCTTTTAAGTCTTTTGGGAGAAGCTATGGAATTTGCTATTAGCTCTCCCGAGTCTACTTGTGTTATGCCATCACTAAATGGGGGCCTCGCTTGTTTAACATTGGCGAGGCTCGTCCCAATTCAATTTTAAAAGTTCAACCTTAATATATACTACATTTTTCTATATGGTTTTTTCCTTAATCGTATTTTTTGCACTAACCATTCCAGGCCCGTCGACTTCTATTGCTTATTTGGGTCTGGACCTTTACACTTAGTCAGACATGAATTCGATTCGCCCAGGCCTTCGAGGCCCAGGCTGCAATTGAGCTTCGACTCATCAGCCCATCAGCTATACACATCAGTTCAGGCTCACGCCAAGTATTGAGCCCAAACCAAGATAGAATGACATTGTAAATAGCCAAATGAGAACACACATTTCGGAACAATAAGAAATCAGTAAGAATTTTGTTTATAACCAGAGAAATCAATACATAAGATAGTAATTCTAAACTAATTGTCCTTTGTACAGGCTTAGCAAAACTATTACCTCTATCAGTTTACAGCTAAGAATTCATACTAGTACACTTAATTACTGGTTAAGGAGTTTAATACCAATTCTAAGAAGACTGTTCGATTACATAGGAAACTTGAAGAGCAATTAAACTTAATTAACTACAGATTATCTAAGACTAAGTGATTTGCTATACATGCATAGTTATATCGCCAATTTTACTATGATTTGGACTCAATCAGTGTCATAAACCCAGTTGCAAATGAACTATCAGATTCTCTAGTTATTATTTCCCTTTTGGGCTCATTTGTATCTACATACTAATTTACAATTGTGATTAACTATTGATGCTAATATGAACCAGACTTATTTGATGTTATCAAAGCCAATTTCACCCCAGTTGTTACTTTATCTGATTGTTTCCTCTCTTAGCTTATTCAAATCTAGATTGATCAATTGAAACAGACTAACTACGTGAGCATGATTGTTGTTGATTCGTGTGAAGAATGTTTAACTTTGTTTTAAAGGTTTTACCTACTTAACTAAGTGATGTACTATCTATGACTACACTACTACCATTATACTAGCTATTACAATGTTTTTGTATTTTTGTTTTTCGGATACTACCTACTGTTACAATACAATTAAATAAACTACTACAAATCTATGTTAATGCTAAACAGCTACAAAGAACTAAACTATAGCAATGCCTTATGACATATGAATCACACTTGAACTTCATTTTTATTTCAGCAATTCCATTACAGCTTCAAAGGAAAAAGAGGTGTACCTGAATCAATAAGAAAATCAGATGAGTTCTAGGGAAATCAGGCAAATAAGTAACAGCAAGGACTTAACAGCAATGCAACAGTATTTGATTAACAATCCACGAAATAAAACCACAGCAAACAACAGACAGAAATCACACAACAAAAGCAAGTATAAATCCAAGACCAAATTCAAGCAAGGAACCTAGAACCAGTAGAAATCAACAAGTTCTCACTCCCAGAAATCCCAGAAACACTACTGCTATATTGCTATATTTTTTCTCAAAAACTTTTTATCCAAAAGCCAGCCCTTAATCAGTCCTTTTAAGGGGTATTTATAGGTGTGGGAAAGGGCTGAAACTTGGGGAGAAAGTATGGGAATAATCCCACTTCTCCCCCTCTAAAATTTACCCAATTCACACTTTGGCCCCAATTCTGTTAACAGAAATCCTTCCAGCATGTGCTGAAAGGTTCTAAAGATTCCTTTTTATGGATTTTTTTACCAATATAGCCTTAGGGGTTAGGGATTTTTACTGATTTTCCTTTTTAGGGAGACCATTATACCCTTAAATCTCTGCAAAATTGCAGAAATCAGGGGTACAAATGACTCCCTTAACCCTATATATTTCAACCTATTCACTGTTTTACCTATTTGATTTCAAATTGTGCCCCTAAGGGTACTGCTGATTTACCCGACCTACCTAGGTCAGGTTTCAGCCTTTTTGGGGCTTATTTCACTAATGGCCAGTCCTTGCATTGGTATTTAAGGACTGGCCAGGTCTATCTATTTCAATTTTAACCTTTTTTTTTAACTTAGTTCCAGTTAATTAAGACCATATTATTTCAATTTTAAGCTAATTGTAGGACTAGCCTGCCTTATTACTATTTAAAAACTAGCCAGTCTCAAGTTGAGACTTAGCTTGGGTACTTAAACCCAACTGCTGATCATAGGCTGGGCCCAAGCCTTTGCAGGCTTGGCCACCTATAGTTCGGGGCTCAAGAAGAGCCTAGGCAAGTCTGCATTTGCAGACTTAGCCATTTTGCACAACTAGCCGCTTTTTAAGGTGGACTGTGTGTTAGGACCTTATAGAGTTGGTCAACCTTTGCAAAGTTGACCACTCTTAGGTCAATTATTGCTTAATGACCTATTTTTGTTAATTTTAAGTTAATTAAACTAATTTGCAGGACTAGCCTGCTTTGTTAAAGCAATCAGACTATTTAACTAATGGCCAGTCTCAAATTGAGACTTAGCCTGGGCAAATGAAGCCCAATTACTGAGCATAGGCTGGACTAAGGTCTTTGCAGACCTAGCCACCTAAGGTTCAGGGCTCAAACAGAGCTTAGGCAAGTCTGCATTTGCAGACTTAGCCCATTCTTACACAATTAGCCACCTTTAAGTGTTGGCCAGTGTGTGAGGGACTTAACAGAGTAGGTCAATTGCAAAGTTGACCCCTCTTGGTCACTTATTTAATTTGTAGCCTATTTTTTGTGATTTTCAGTTAATAACCTATTTAAAAACTAGCCATTTTCATGGACCTAATGCTAGCAGCTATAACCAATTCCCCTAAAGTTAATGAATGTTAATCAAATGCTCATACTAACAAGAACTGCTGAGAACTCAATCATTTTCGACATGTATTGCATACGTAGCCACACAAGGTCAAACAATGTGCATCAATCAACCAAAACTCAGAAAGGGAAACTTGATGTGGTTGAATCTTAGTTAATCAATTAACATTATCCAATTTCATGTGACACGGTGTCAAACAATGTCAATTTAGACTTAGTTACAACTAGCTCAGGTTAGATGACATTTGAGAAACCTCAGAACCTTTAAGGTTCATGACATAAACATATACAGAAGCATAGACTCACACACAAAACATGGCTCACAAGAATCAAAGGATCTATGTTATCACTTAGACTCACTAAACCAACCCAGATGCAAGTCATGACAGATAAGATGAAGAATGAGAATCAAGGTAACTTTTGACTTATCAGAAATAAAACATGATTTGAAACAGACGAACAGAAGAACAAACATATAAGAGATGGGAAATAATGATCAATCATTTAAAGAATCAAAAGAGAAGAACAACCATGCTTTTAACAGATCAGAACCACAAGTCAAGAAGACGAAGAAAAGACACATCTTTGAACTTAGCAGAAGAAAGAACCATGATAGATAGAACAAAAGGAAACAAGTCAAAACAAGATGAACAAAAACCTAATACTAACAAGCTCTTCAAAGCAGAACAATAACAAGTAGAAAACGTTTAGCATTATCAGGCTCTAAAATAACACAGAAAGAGATGTAAAAGATGAGCAAGAACAAAACCATAAACTAACAAGCTCTTCAAAGCAGAAAAATAACGAACAGAAAATCTTGGCATTAACAGGCTCTAAAAATAACACAGAAAGAGATATAGAAGATGAGCAAGTTAAAAAGAAAACCTAAACTAACAGATGAAACATGATATATAGAGAATCTACAGCATAGAAAAGACAAACAGAAACATAAGATGAAAGACATGAAACAAAAGAACATGAACAAACAAGCAAAGAAAGCAAATAAATAAAGAAAGATAAGCAAAGAAAGCACAAAAGGCGGGGTACTTAGCTTGCAGGGCCTATCCCCTGAGCTTCCTAATTCCTTTCTTTTCTTCTTTTTCTTCATTCACTCTCTTTTCCAGACTCCTTATTTGTTTCTTTCTTTTATATTCTTTTTTTTTTCATTTTTCTTCTCTGACTTTCTTGTTTGGATTCAAGATGAAGCCTTTTGGGTCTTTGGTTCGCAGAGGGGTGTTTGGGTAGGGCAAAGGTTGGGTCTTTGAAGAGGTTCGAGTTTTGGAGTCGCCGGAGTTAGGTTTCCGGCGACCCTTTTTGGGATATTCGAGACGCTCCAGGGAGATTCGAAGGGTGTGGGTGGTATGGTTGGATAGATCAGGTGAAAAGGGTTCGAATGGTGTTGGTTTGAGGTAGGTTCTAGTTGTTTGGTGGTCACCGGCGAAGTTCCGGTGACCGGCATTTCAGAAGAAAGGGTCTGTTTTCTGGAGCTTTGATGAAGAAAAAGGAAAAGAAGGAGGAAAAGAAGAGAAGAGGGGTTTAGAAAGGCCAACGACCACCGTGGAGGGTGGTGGCCGCCATGGCCGGCTAGGTTTTAAATAGGTTGAAGAAGAAGAGATGGGAGAGAAGAGAGGAGTGAAGGGGCGGCTAGGGTTAGGAGTTTCCAAAAATGGCCGGGCTGTCTCAGACCAATGCCTTATATAGGCGATGAAGCTAAGGTGATCCTGGCCGTCCAATTGATGAAGATCGACGGCTCGTGCGTGCGTTACTAAAACGACGCCGTTTGGACCCTTATGAGACTAAAATCTCTTTCGTCGGATCAATTCAAATGAACGACTTAGATTAAACCACTTATTTCAGTTAATCAGATAAATCCCTTAATTATTCTAACTGTTGGATCTATCCTGAATGAACGGTGGAGATTGGGTCTCACACCTACTTATGGACTTAATTTCGGATTATTTCCTGGCCGTTGGATTTGGCCTGATGGACGGTTGCGATCATCCATCCTTAATGAACTGGACCCGTTCTTTTGGGCTCAAGCGTTTGGGCCATTTGATTTAATTCAAATTGGCCCAATCTTATTAAACCTAGCTATTTTTCTATTTTCTGATTTTAATTATTGTTTTTTCTTTTATATTATTTTTTCTTTTATGGAATATTATAAAAACCTAATTTCCTACTTACCCTAATTATCTAGTATTATTTGGTAATTTTCTACTATTTTTCCCTAATTTCCGCTATTTAAACTATTTTTGGTGATTTTCTTCTTTAAACTAATCAATTAAAACAAAGTAATTACCCAGCCTTTTTTTTCTCTATTTTCTATTTATTCAAACACACAAAGTGTAGCTAATTTCAACCAAAGCAAGTAATTGCACTCAAAAATATATTTATTTTAATTTTGGAATTAATTGCCCGGTGCAAAAATCACGTGCTTACAATCCTGACAAAGCCTACATAGATCCACTTCAGATCCATGTGTATGATCAGAATGCCTACTGTTTTGCTGTGGAAGGAGAATTGGACGGAGAACCGTGGTATCAGGACATCAAGGAATACTTGAAGACAGGAAAATACCCAGAGCAAGCCACCGGATATCAGAAGAGAGCTGTAAGACGCTTAGCGAATGATTTCTTCCTCAGTGGAGGAATTATATATAAAAGAACACCAGACCTGGGATTGTTGAGATGTGTGGATGCGCAATAAGCTGATAAGATTATGACTGAGGTGCACGCTGGAGCTTGCGGACCCCATATGAGCGGGTATATCTTAGCGAAGAAGATTCTGAGAGCCGGGTACTATTGGCTCACCATGGAGCGGGACTGTATCAGGTATGTAAGGAAATGCCACCAATGCCAAGTACATGGAAATTTAATTCACTCCCCACCTTATGAATTGCATACGATGTCTGCACCTTGGCCATTTGTCTCCTGGGGCATGGATGTTATCGGACCAATAGAGCCTGCAGCTTCTAATGGACATAGATTCATTTTGGTCGCGATTGACTACTTTACTAAGTGGGTGGAGGCAAAGACATTCAAGGCGGTGACGAAGAAAGATGTGGTGGATTTTGTGCATGAAAATATTATATGCCGATTTGGAATCCCCAAAGTCATTAGCACAGATAATGGGGCTAACCTGAACAGCCACCTCATGGCGGAAGCTTTCTAGAGATTTAAGATCCTACATCGTAACTCTACACCTTACAGGCCAAAGGAAAATGGGGCAGTAGAAGCTGCAAACAAGAATATAAAGAAGATCCTTAGGAAAATGGTGGAGGAGTCTAGACAATGGCACGAGAAAT
Organism: Nicotiana noctiflora; assembly: GCA_032618575.1. Lineage (NCBI taxonomy): Eukaryota > Viridiplantae > Streptophyta > Magnoliopsida > Solanales > Solanaceae > Nicotiana > Nicotiana noctiflora. The sequence goes on along the minus strand of JASVEL010013248.1, from coordinate 93,539 downwards.
TGCCTTTCGCTCTTATGGGTTATCGCACGACAGTGCGCACTTCTATCGGCGCCACACCCTACTCACTAGTGTATGGGACAGAGGCTGTTATACCCACGGAAATAGAGATACCGTCACTACGAATCATAGCCTGAAGCTGAGATAGATGACGAGGAATTGGTAAAAGCCCGACTGGAACAATTAAATCTAATTGACGAGAAGAGGTTGGGAGCGGTTTGCCACGGGCAATTGTATCAACAAAGAATGGCTACAGAGCATATAACAAGAATGTGCGTCCTCGGAAGTTTGAAGTTGGGCAACTTGTATTGAGGCGTATCTTACCACATTGGGCTGAAACGAAGGGCAAATTCGCGCCAAACTAGCAGGGGCCATTTATGGTATCACGGGTGTTGTCCAATGGGGCATTATATTTGACAGACATTGAAGGGAAATGCGTAGAGACTGCTATCAACTCAGATTCGGTCAAACGATACTATGTATGATTTCTTTTCAATTGTATGATTGTATTTTGTTATGATTTTGGAATTGAAATGATGAAGGCATTTTATTCTCTATCCAAACACTTTATCCATTGACATCCCCTTTGAGCCGTGTTCGATATATTCTTTCATACCCCTCTCTCGGAATTGCTTATGACACAAAAAGAAAAGTAGCAAATAAAGAAAGAATAAAAAAAAAAAAAAGCCAAGGAAAAAGAGAAAAAGCAAAATGCAAACAAAAGAAAAAGACAAAGAAATCGGGAAAAAGTCAAAAGAAATTCATTAATTGATGCCGTAGTTTGAACTACGTCTGACTTGATCCCGAAAGGGTACGTAGGCAGCCTCACTGAGGTTCAGTCACAATAAAGAAAAAAATTCAAAAAATCCCCACTTATTAAAACTGGGGCAGAAGTTATATTTCAAGTTTCTGAGAGTTGTAAATATTTTTAAACCCTCATAAGTTTTGAGACTTTTATACCTTTCTTTCTTAACCCATCCAAAAGCCACGTTACAGTCCAAAGAAAGATCTTCTAATCAATTTTAAGAAAATAACAAAATGCAATGAGAATAAAGGAAGATCTGTACATTGGACAACATCAGTGGTGCAGAAAAACAAAAGACAAAAAGGAAAAATGGAAAATGAATAAATGAGAGAGTCTCATCGGTGAAAACCTTAACCGGCACCATGAGGCGACTGTGAGATTGAGAGAAATAAAAATGAGAGAGTCTTGTTGGTGAAAACCTTTACCGCCACTGCAAGGCGACTGTGAGGATGAGAGAGAATAAATGAGAGAGTCTTATTGGTGAAAACCTTTCATGGCACCATAAGGCGATTGCGAGGTTTATTATGAAAAAAGAGAAAAAGCAACAAAAATAGGATCGAATTGGGTTGTAAGAAAATTGGAGTCAGAATAATGGATTGAACGAACTGGGTCAGAGTTTAAATACATGGCATGGTCAACGGAATCAGCCGACATACCCAGATAAGTTCTATCACTTCTCCAAAACACCCTTACCCTTTTTTTGCATTTCATTGTTTGTCCTTTGAAGGCTAACTACCAGCTTCTAATGATAAAAGCTGAAATACAACAACAACAACAACAACCCAGTATAATCCCACAAGTGGGGTCTGGGGAGGGTAATATGTACGCAGGCCTTACCCCTACCCGGGGGCAGAGAGGCTGTTTCCAGGAGACCCTCGGCTCAAGACATCAACAAAAGATGATAAATTAGTACTATCAATAGACTCATACTAAAAATAACATAAAATAACAACATAACACAAAATAATAAAGTAGCAGCAGTATAATAAATATAAGAAATAGGAAATAGATGAAAGGTATACTAATATCCAATAAATAACTCCATGTACTAATTAGTAACCTCCTACGATTACCTCCTAACTAGCTAATATCACTCTAGTGCGCTGTGGAATTATCCACAACTTCCCCCTAACCTACAACTTTAATGTTCGACTTCCACAATCCCCTATCAATGGCCGTGTCCTCAGTAATCCTAAGACGCGCTAAGTCCTGCCTTATCACATCTCCCCAATACTTCTTAGGTCTTCCTCTACCTCTTCTCATGCCCACCACAGCCAGTCGCTCACACCTTCTCACCGGTGCATCAGTGCTCCTCCTCCGAATGTGCCCGAACCATCTGAGTCTTGCTTCTCGCATCTTGTCCTCTATGGGGGCCACACCCACCTTCTCTCTAACATATTCATTTCTAATCTTATCCATCCTTGTATGCCCGCACATCCACCTCAACATCCTCATCTCTGCTACTTTCATCTTCTGGGTGTGTGAGTTCAAATGATAAAAGCTGAAATAACACTAGAAAAAAAAAGAAAGAGTTGAGAAGAAGTAAAGGAGTTTGGTAAACAGGGCCAAAAGAAAAGAAAACAAAAAGGTGAAAACAAGAAAAATACAAAAAGAGCTTGTAGAAGATAGTCAGCTGAAAGACCGCAAGGCGGAAGAAAAGCAAAAAGAGGAAAAGCAGTAAGAGGCAGGAGCAGCAGATGCCAGTTGCCAGCAGCTTATATCTAATAAGTTTTGTTTTGTGATTTAGACAGGAGCAAATCGTCACTAATCACTTTAAAGTGAATGTGACTAATATGGAAATATGGAAAACACTAAAAAGAGAAGTTTAGCAATAAGTGGAGGAATCCATGGATGAAAATCAATCAATCAGGAAAATACAAAAACAACAAGGAGGTATCAGCTTTAAAATCCATACCCCAGTTATCAAACTGGGGGAACATTTTCTGCATTCGCATTTCATGCATCAGGCGCCCACCTGGATAACAAGGGAATACTTTCTGCATTCGCATTTCATGCATCGGGCGCCCACTGAATAACAAGAGAATACTTTTTTGTATTCGCATTTCATGCATCAGGCGCCCACCTGGATAACAAGGGAATACTTTTCTGCATTCGCATTTCATGCATGAGGCGCCCACCTGGATAACAAGGGAATATTTTTCGCATTCGCATTTCATGCATCAGGCGCCCACCTGGATAACAAGGGAATATTTTTCTGCATTCGCATTTCATGCATCAGGCGCCTACCTGGATAACAAGGGAATACTTTTCTGCATTCGCATTTCATGCATCAGGCGCCCACCTGGATAACAAGGGAATACATTTTTCCATTCGCATTTCATGCATCAGGCGCCCACCTGGAAAACAAGGGAATACTTTTCTGCATTCGCATTTCATGCATCAGGCGCCCACCTGGATAACAAGGGAATACATTTTCATACAAAAATTCCTTGTTATCAGCGCCCACCTAGAAAACAAGGGAATACATTTCAGCAATTTTTAATTTATGTTCAGGCGCCCACCTGTATAACAAGGGAATACATTTCTGCAATTTTTAATTTCTGTTCAGGCGCCCACCTATATAACAAGGGAATACATTTCTGCAATTTTGATTTGTGTTAGCTAACATGAGTAATACCGTAACATGAAGAACCCATACTGGGACAGAAGGAAAAGTTTAATGTTTTTGTTTTGTTTTGAGCAAGTATCAGTTTGAAGGCAAGAAGTACCATCGAAAATCAAAAAGAAAGGGGGAAGCAAGGAAAAGAAAATCAGCAAAAAAGAAAAGAAAGTCAGTATCATGGAAAATCAAGGAAAAAGAGACAAAGAAGAATAAAAAGACAAGGAGTTAGATAGGAGCAATTGTAACTCGTAGAATTATAGCTTAGAATAGCTTCTTCATTTTACATTTTATCCCCCCGGTGGAATAAGGAGTAGGTCAGCAAGTCTCAACAGTGTCAATGCAACAGTAAGTCTGGTAGTTTTTAACTGCCAGACCTTCTTGAACTACACTGACCTGATTCATGTTTAGCCCAGGATATGTAGGCAACCTCTAAAGCAGGGTGCGGTCAAAAAGGTTTTCAAAATGCTTCTTACGGAATATGCCAATGGGAAAAAATCTCTCATTACTGCTCACTTGTCTTTGCACTGAAACTCTTCGTGTTCCCGAGCAAGAGGGGCAGCTGTGAGCACGTGATTTTTGCACTAGGCAATAAAATTCCAAAATTAAAAATAAAATAATATTTTTTGAGTGTAATTGCATGTCTTGTTTGAAATTAGATAAATTTTGTGTGTTTGAATAATTAGAAATTAGAAAATTAAAAAATAGGAGAAATACATGTATTTTGAATTAATTAGTTTTAAAAAGAAAATCAACAAAAAGAGCATTAATAGCGGAAATTATAGAAAAATAGTAGAAAATTTCCAAAAAATGTCAAAAAATTAGTGAAGGTAGGAAATTAAGTAATTGAGATAATACAAAAAAAAATGAAAATACAAAAAGAAGTTATCTTAAAATAATTAAAATACCAAAAATACACAAATACAATAACATTGGGCCAATTTGATTCTGAAGTAATGGCCCAAATACATTGGCCCAAGAGAGCTAGTCCGTTTTGATCTAAGAAGGTTACTCTCAGCCGTCCGTTTGACAAATCCAACGGCTGAGAGAATTAAGATGAATATTAATTAGTTAATTAATTTCTGAGTTAATCTCAGCCGTCCAGGCCAATAGATCCAACAGAGAATGTCATTAGTCTCATTTGAGGCGAGACGGTGTCGTTTGGTAATGGCCAATCTTGACCGTTGATCATCAATGATCCAACGGCCAAGATCTCCTCAGTGTCCCCGAGTATATAAGGCCCTTGTCTCTATTGAGACCGGCCATATACACAATCCCAAACCCTAGCCGCCTATCCCCTCCCCTCTTCGTCTCCTTCACTCTCTTCATTAGGCCGCCGGCCATGGAGACTGTCGCCTCCCATGGCGGTCTCCGGCCACCCCCTTTCTTCCTCTTCTTCTCTCATCGTCTTCCTCATCTCAGACCCTACCCAAAAACCTAAACAACCTCTAAAACCATCCCTTTCTTGAAACTCCGGTCATCGGAGTTCATCTCCGGTGACCAAACTTATGAGAACGGCCTCCAAACTAACACCATAAAACCCCCATCCCTCGATCTATCACCCTACCTAAACCACTTCCCTCGAATATCACCCCATCTCCTCGAATATGCGAAAGAAAGTCGCCGGAACCCTAACTCCGGCGACTCAAACCAACCACTACCCAAAAAATCCCATCTTTTTCCACCTATAACACCCACCCCAAAACAAAAGACTTCATCTTGAAGTCTGAAAAGAAAATCAGAAAAGAGAAATAAAGAAAAAGAAAAGAAAACTGGAAAAGAAAAGAAGAAAAAAAAAAGAAAATAGGAAGCTCAGGGGACAGTCCATGCGAGCTAAGTTTCCCGTCCCTATTTGCTTGCTTTCTTTATTTCTTTTGTTTTGTTTCTTCTTATTTCTTCTGTGTGTTTAACATGCTTCTTCTGATTAGTTAGTCACATGAACTAGGATTTTAATCTTTGAAGTTTTAATTTGTTTGTTTGCTTTCCTGTTTAAAGATCTATTCTTTTATCTTGCTTATCTTCGTGTGATATCTCTTGTTAGACTGCATGTTTAAGATTAGGGTTTGTTCTTTGAGAAATCTCTTTCATTTGTTCTGATTTTTTCATCTCTTATATCTTTCATTACTCGCATGTTAAATTAGGGGCTTTCTTTGTTTGTCTCTTCATGCCTACTCTGTTTAAGGGTTACTGCAGAACTATGTTTAAGCTTAGCTATTCTTTAATCTTGATAAACCATGTTCTCTTCTTTTACTGCCTTATGGGCTTTTGCTTATGTGTGTTTATGGCTAGAACATTCTTAAGTATGATTTGGGATTTTTCAGTGATTCACTTAGCAGAAGTTTTTAACTAAGCCTGTTTAATGATAATTGACACTTTCTTATGAAAATTAAGTTTGTAAGTCTAATTGATTGAGATTCAACAATACTCAACCTTTTCTCTGAGTTTTGATTAATTGATGAACAAATTTGATTTCATTGGCTATGTGTGCAATTATTTGTTGAAAATGGCTATGTTTGTAATAGCTTTGTGTTAATGTGAACACTGTTAATACCTATCATGCCTAGCTGATTTGGTTATAGCTGCAATAGTATTAAGACTTATAAGTGGTTAACTTTGAAAACATGCATTAAGTGTCTTAGAATAGGCTAAAATTGAAAATCACAAAAATAGGCTACAAGTTAAATAAGTGACCAAGAGTGGTCAATTTTGCAATTGACCTACTCTGCTAGGTCTCTCACACACTGGCCAACACTTAAATGGGCTAGTTGTGTAATAAACTGGTTTAAGTCTGAAAGTTTAGACTTACCAAGGCCCTGATTGAGCCATGATCACAGGCGGCTAGACCTGCAAAGGTCTTAGCCAGACCTGTGTTTAGTAATGAGCCTTAAAATGGCAAAGCCAAGTCCAAATTAAGAATTGGTCAAATTTCAAATAGTTTAATCGGACAATAAAATAGGCTAGTCCTGCAAATTAGTTTAATTAACAGAAAATGAAACAAAGTGGTTAAAATTGAAATAAGTTCTCAAGTCTGATATGGCCAGTCCTTAAATACTAATACAAAGACTGGCCATTAGTTAAATAAGAGCTAAAACCCTGAAAAACTGACCCAGGTAGGTCGGGTAATTTAGCAATACCTTTAAGGGCATATAAGGAACATTAAATGGCAAATTAGTAGATTACATAGAGCATATAAGGATATATGAGACATTTGTGCTCCTGATTTCTGCAATTCTGCAGAGATTTAAGGGCATAATGGTCTCAATGAAAAGGTAATTCAGTAAAAAACAATAACAAGTAGGGTAACCTTAGTAAAAGCCCCAAAATAGAATCAGAAAGAACTTTCCAGCACACGCTGGAAGGGATCTTGTAACAGATTTAGGGTGTAAAGTGTAAGATTTGGTAAATTAAGAGGGGAGGGAAATGGGATTATTCCGTATCTTTTCCCCCAAAAAATTTCACCTCTTCACTTATAAATACCCCCTTCTAAGACTAATTAAGGGCTGGTTTTTTTCAATAGAAAAAATTCAGAAAGAAATTATAGAGATATAGAGTGAAATACACTGAAATAGCAAATAGTTTCTCTGGTTTCGAGTTGAAATTGCTGTTTGAAGTTTGTTTGGAATTTCTACTCTTCTTTGCTGGGTTTTCTGTTGCTGTTGCTGTGTTGTTTTGCTCATTTGGGACTCAAATCTTTACTGTTGCATTGCCTGTTGAGTTATTTGCTGTGCCTATTTCTGATCCTCTTAGAACTCATCGGTTTATTTTGCTGAATCAGGTACACTTTTGTTCAAGGCTAAGTAACGAAGCAGCAATGTTGAAATGAAGTTTCAAATGTTAAATTTTTTTATTGTCTTTTGTATTTTCTGTTTTCCTAATTAGCTGTTAGTATTAGTATTGATTTATAATTCCTTAGAATAATATCTTATGTATAAGTAAGAAGTCGAACAAAAACAATGTAATAGATAGTAAATAATAGTAGTAGAATAGACATAGTAGTCGAATCGCTTAGCTAAATAGGTAAAAATAGTAAAACAAGGCTAGATAATTCTAATGTAAATCGATGACAGTAAGTTCTTAGAAATAATTCCGATCAACTCACGTAGGTAATCTGATTTGGAGATTGATAGCTGGATTTGAGTAAGTTAAAAAGAGAAAACAACCAGATGAAGTAATAACTAGGGCGAAACTGGCTTTGTGATATCAAATAAGCTTAATTCGTAGTAAAATCAGTAGTATAACTGTGCATCTGTGAATAACTCATCTTAGCTTTAGATAATTTGAATGTCGTTTGTAAGTAGTTGAATTGTTCTAGTTTAATAATGCTTCATATATAGTTAAACCACTTCTTAATCTCTTAGCTAGTAAGTAACTCGGATATTAATGTAAATTCATCATTAGAAAACAAAAGTGAAAACAATCTTTTAATTCAATTCTCATGTACATTATTAATTCCAGATGTTTGTTTTTATTATAAGTTATTCGTTTTCATTATTATTGTTTCAATCTGGTCTGGGCCTGATATACGACGTGGGCCTGGACTATATTCGAAAGTTCACTGGGCCATTGACTAAAAGCCCAAGTCTGATCTGGGTCATTAAGACCTGGACACATATGATATTATGTTAAGTATAGATCCAGAAGTCCAGGCCCAATACCAGTGGGAATAATAAAGGCCTGGACTTACTCTTCTGGAGATTCGGTTAAGTAAAAATGATTAAGTAAAAAACATAAATAGAAAACATAGTATACACATCTTAGGATTGGGACTATAAAATTAAATCGGGATGAGCCTCACACGATACCAAAACAGTGGGGGCCCCTTAGTAATGAAGTAATATATACAATAGATTCGGGAAAGCTAATAGCGAATTCCATAGCTTCTCCCAAAAGATTTAAAAGCCGTTAGACGTTATTTAGGCACGAGTTAATATACCTTCCTTAAATACGAGTGCACATTTGGTGCAACTCAAATCCCAAATCCCGGCCGAAATGTATTAAAAGTCACAGGCGTACTGGTTGCGGTGTGACTCGAAATACGTTTTCGCGACGTCGCAATTCTTAAAATATTAAAGTCAGAAACACATACCTATTGCTAGAAGTATATAACAAGTCAATAAAGTTGAGAACGACGGTTGAGCGACCATGCTAATACCGCGGAATCCGGAAGTGCCTAACACCTTCTCCCGGGTTAACAGAATTCCTTACCTAGGTTTCTGTTTCGCGGATTGTAATAACAGAGTCAATTTCCTCGGATTTGGGATTAACCGGTGACTTGGGACACCATTATTTTCTCAAGTGGCGACTCTGATAATTAAATAAAAATCCCGGACCGATTGTCCTTTATTTGGAAAAACTCCTTCCTCTTTGTTATTATATCCTTCTCGGGTATTTGAGCATTGAGGTATACCCAATGTATCTTTTCAAATGGATCGGTACAAAAAGGGGTAGTAAAAAGGGAGGTGTGACATATCCTACGCCACTAGTAATGCTGTCGCAAGTCCTAATACATCTTCGCGGCACCCGGGTGAATAGAATACCGAGAACTATGGGCCTCCGCTAAGATTAACTCTCAAATGCCATCAACATTGGGCACATATACTCGCCCCTGCAATCTCAAAATACCATCTGCATCCAAAGTCACCTTCGTGGCACCTCCACGTTGTACAGTGTCGCTCAAGACAAACAAATGAGGATCATCAAACTGTCGGTCACAGATCCGCTCTAATAATGAAGAATGAGCGACTGTGCAAGCTAATACTTGGCTTGGCTCCGAAATGTCCAACCTCACTAACCGATTGGCCAGGGCCTGAATATCTAAGGCAAGTGGTCTCTACCTGACCGGAACATATGCAAGACTACCCATGCTGGCTGACTTCCTGCTCAATGCGTCGGCCACTACATTGGTCTTACCCAGGTGGTATAAGATAGTAAAATCATAATCCTTCAATAGCTCCAACCACCTCCGCTGCCTCAGATTCAACTCTTTCTTGTTGAACAAGTATTGGAAACTCTTGTGATCCGTGTACATCTCACACGTCACACCATATAAACAATGCCTCAAAATATTCAAGGCATGAACAATGGATTCCAACTCTAGATCGTGGACTGGGTAGTTCTTCTCGTGGATATTCAACTGCCTCGAAGCATAAGCAATAACCTTTCCATCCTTCATCAATACTGCACCAAGACCAACACGGGAAGCATCACAATAAACTATGTAAGGTCCTGCACCTGTGGGCAAAACCAATATCGATGTTGTGGTCAAGACTGTCTTGAGCTTCTGAAAGCTCTCCTCACACTCATCTGACCACCTGAACCGGGAACCCTTCAGGGTCAACCTGGTCATCGGGGCAGTTATAGATGAAAATCCCTCCACAAAACGACGATAATAACCAGCTAACCCCAAGAAACTACGAATCTTTATCACTGAAGCTGGTTGAGACCAATTATTAACTGCCTCAATCATCTTTGGGTCTACCTGAATACCCTCAGCTGATACGACATGACCCAAAAACGCCACGAAACTCAACCAAAACTCGCATTTTGAAAACTTGGCATACAACTGGCTATCCTTAAGAGTCTGAAGAACCACTCTAAGGTGCTGCTCGTGCTCCTCCTGACTGCGGGAGTACCCAAGAATATCATCAATGAAGACAATCATGAACAAGTCCAAATAAGGTCTGAACACTCGGTTCATCAATTCCATAAATGTTGCTAGACCATTGGTCAACCCAAATGACATGACCAAGAATTCATATTGCCCATACCGAGTGCGAAATGCTGTCTTAGAGACATCAGACGCCCTAATCCTCAGATGATGATAACCCGATCTCAAATCTATCTTGGAAAACACCTTTGCACCCTGCAAGTGGTCGAACAAATCATCAATCCTCGACAGTGGATACTTGTTCTTAATTGTTACCTTGTTCGGCTGTCGGTAGTCAATACACATCCGCATGGAACCATCCTTTTTATTCACAAACAGAACTGGCGCACCCTAGGGAGAAACACTAGGCCTGATGAAACCCTTCTCCAATAAATCTTGCAACTGATCCTTTAGCTCTTGCAGCTCTGGCGGGGCCATACTATACGGTGGGATAGAAATAGCCAGCGTGCCTGGGGCCAGATCAATGCAACAATATCCATGTTGGGCGGCATACCCGGCAGGTCTAAAGGAAAAACCTCTGGAAACTCCCGAACAATAAGGACTGAGTTAATAGAAGGAACCTCTGAGCTGGAGTTGCGAACATAAGCCAAATAAGCTAGACACCCCTTCTCGACCATACGTCGAGCCTTAACATGAGAAATAACACTGCGGGTGGCATGTCATGGAGTTCCTCTCCACTCCAATAGGGCATATCTGGTAAAGCCAAAGTCACGGTCTTGGCGTGACAATCCAGGATCGCATGATACGGGGATAACCAATCCATCCCCAATATAACATCAAAATCCACCATGTCTAGAAGCAATAGGTCAACACGGGTCTCAAGACCCTCAAACACTACTATACAGGAATGATGGACCCGATTAACCACTATAGGATCACTCACTGGTGTAGATACATATACAGGAATACCCAAGGCATCGCTAGACATAGGCAGGTGGGGTGTGAAATAAATGACACGTATGAAAATGTAGACTCAGGGTGAAATAGCACTGAAGCACCCCTGTCACAGACCAGAATAGTACCTGTAATGATAGCATCGGAAGACTCAGCCTCTGACCTAGGTGGAAAAGCATAAAAATGGGGCTGGGCCCCACCTCCCTGAACTACATCTCTAGGACGATCAACCACTGGCTGACCTCTGCCTCTACCGGTCCGAGCTTCACCTCTACTGTCCCTACCTCTACCTCTAGGATCTCTACCCCCGCCTCTAGCTGGCTGGGTGGGATGTGAATCACATACTGCCTGAATCATGAGGCGAGGACCCGGCTGTTGAGAACAACTTGAAGCTCAAGGGCAAAACTTGGCAATATGCCTCGGGTCACCACAAGTGTAACAAGTCCTCTGCTGCTGAGAATAACAGAGTGGGGGTGCACTAATAGGCTGCTGATCTGGCTGTACTGCTGGGGACCACCTCTGCCCGAAACTACCATGAGATGTCTGAAGAGCTGACTAAAAGGTTCTCGGTGCCTGACCCCTACCATAAGAATCTCTCCCTCCAGATGAGGTACCACTAAATCTACCAGAATGACGAGGTCTCTTGTATGACATCTGACTACCTCCCCGTGCGAGGGCCATCTCAACTCTACGGACCGTATTAGCCGTCTCCTGAAAGAAAATATCACTACCGACTCCCATGGCCATCTGTAGGCGAATCGGCTGAATCAATCCATCAATGAATCTCTGGACCCTCTCCCGCTCGGTAGGGAGTATCACAACCGCATGGAGTGCCAAGTTGATGAATCTAGTCTTAGACTGAGTAACTGTCATGGTGCCCTACTGAAGGCGCTCAAACTGCCTGCGAAGTGTCTCCCGCTGAGTGACGGGGAGAAACTTCTTCAAGAATAAATCTGCAAACTGATCCCATGTCAAAGCTGGAGACCCTGCTGGTCTAGATAGACAAAAATCTCTCCACCATGTCTTGGCAGATCATGTAAGCCTGAAGGTGCAAAAATCGACCCCATTGGTCTCCATTATGCCCATGGTCCTGAGAATCTCATGGCAACTGAATAGGAAATCCTGGGGATCCTCGGATGAATCACCGCTGAAGGTGGTGGTGAATAGCTTAGAGAAACGATCAAGTCTCCACAAGGCATCAGAAGTCAGGGCCGCTCCATCGCCGGCCTGAGCTGGAATACCTGGCTAAACTGCCACAGCTGGCTAAATCACTGGGGCATGGGCTTGAGGAGCTGCCTACTCCGGAGTACGTGTAACAGGAGTCTGAACCCCTCATCTATCCTGAGAAGTGGTTGGTGCAACTGGTAACAACCCCGCTCTAGAGACACTCTCCATAAAGCCTGCTAGTCTGACTATAGCATACTGAAACTCTGGGGTGATCACGACTCGTCCTAGGACCTAAGCTGGGCCCGCCTGTACTGCTAGGGCTGGGACCTCCTCATCATAGTCAACATGAGGCTCCACCTCTGGAACGGCTACCTGGGGCTGGGCTCTACCCCGGCCTCGGTCTCTGGCACGACCTCGGCCTCTACCCCTCGCGGGTGTAGCTGTGGGCTCGGGCTGCTGTGCGGTGGAAGATGAAGCACGTGTTCTCGCTATCTGCGAAAGAACAAAGTAGAAGGACAATCAGTGTTTGAGAAACAGAATCGCACGACAAGAAAGAACAAAAATGAAATTTTTTTCCTAACTTTGTAGCCTCTGAGGGATAAATACAGACGTCTCTGTACCGATCCCTCAAACTCTACCTAGTTTGTCCGTGAGTAGCGAGACCTATGCAACCTAGAGCTCTGATACCAACCGACTTATGAAATTTCAGTTTGTTTTCATTGTAACAAAACAGACTTATGTATTTTCTTTTATTCAGACTTGTTTGTAGTATTCTATAGTAGTCTGTGAGTTAGCGACACAAGATTTTGGGGTAGGGTTATGTTCGGTGTTTTCGCATTTTGATTTCTTCTTTATTGAATTTTTATGTTTTTCCGAAATGTTTAATTATTCTAGTTTATTCTGTTGTTAAGGTTCGTTGGCCTAGCTTCGATAGTAGGCGCCATCACGACTCACGTCGGTGGGAGATCCGGGTCGTGACAAGTATTCTATTGTATTTGTTTTTTTTCATGTGTCTCTTTGTTGCACAACTATTTTCTATAAATATATATTGTCTCTTCTTAATCCCAAGTGTCGACCTGTGCTTATATGAATTCGATGAGTGTTTACTCAGTTAAGATTTAATTCAATTAAATCCGCTTTAGTTTGATTACAATATCCTTTGTGGCAATCTGTATATTGGTATGTTAGTTGATACACTTTCCTCTTTTTGAAAAATTTTAGGGCCATTTTGTAGGAAGATTGTAATAGACTCAAGTGCAACGGTTCAGGAGAAGACTCTTGATGCTTTCATTTTATGCACACATGCTACCTTCTACTTTCACTAATTCTAATGATTTACACATATGTGAAAATACTTATTTTACTTTTGCATTATTAGATTAGTTTATCGTCTCGAATATAAAGGCAAAAACATTCTGCTTTCTAAAAGCACATGCAAAAACATTCTGCTTCCTAGGAGCACAAAAACTAATAATGACCTTATCCAACTTGTAGAATTCAAGCAGCAAGAAGAATACATATTGGCTTAGATACTTTGCGTAATATACTTTTGCTTTGTTTGATTTCAATTTGTCTTTTGATGTAACTTAAAAATTAATCAGTTGTGTTCTTAGTTTTGCAACATTTTGAATCACGTGTATGATATTTGTTTAGATTTGTTTCATGGTTAGTGAAGAGAAGTTCTTTACGTAAAATCAAAAACTAATAAGGTCCTGGGCCCGGACTCAGCCCGGGCTACTCCCAACTATTATACTATTATAGGAGTGGTTAAGAGAGGAGCCTGGGGTCAACATGATTGCTTGGGATAACTGAGGGTATTTATTTAATTTCAGTTGAAATGCAGCAACATGATTGGCCAACAAGGAATCTTACTGTAGCTACCATATAAATATTTTAGTGATTTGACCAAATTATCCCTTGTTTACCTCATAACTCACACCATATAATCCAAAAGCTTTTTTGGAAATGTGAGTCCCACTAGATTTTTTTTTATACCCGTTGTTGCATTTTGCAAGATTTTGAATTATCTGATCCCATATTTTTCACTCCAAATATAAATTTTAATAATTTGAAGTATACAAGAATTTGGGTTGAAATTTAGCAGTAATAATTGTGAGCACGTGATTTTTGCCCTATACGAGAATTACTCCCAAAAATTCAAAATAAAAGAGTCTTGTGTTGTTTGCAATATTTGTGAATTTTGTGTTATTTTTCTTGAATTGTTTGCATTTATCTGTACATATTTATTTGTTTAAATAAATAAAAAATATGAAAATATGTTGCATTTGTATATAAAATTCAAGTTTATACTTAGGAATAATTAAGTTTATTTATAAAATCACAAAATATGTATGTTTGCATTTTTAGCATTTAATGTCCAATTTTGTGTGATTTTCATTTTTATTAACGTCTAATTTTGTGTGATAATTATTATTCTGAGTTAATTAGTATTTTTTAAGATAATTTTGGTTTTATAATTTAATCTTAACATTTTTTTTAATTAATTTTATTTCATAATAAATAATTTTTTTTATATAGAGAAGACAAATTCAGAATTGGGCATTTTCTTAAATTTTAAACCTAGGCCCAAACCTATTCTACCCAACCCAAAACCACATAACCCAAACCCATAACCCATAACCCATATACTAATACACTATTCATACTAACCCTAAACCTAACATAACACACATAACACAAAAGAAGCCTCCACCTTAATTTTTCTCTCTTCTTCCTCCCTAGCCACCCATCCCCACCGGCGACCACCCATGGCCGACTACTCCTCCATATTTACCATATGTGTATTCTCTAACACCTTATGTCCTTGAGATATGTCCACAACTAGACTTCTGCTCCTTGTGATTGGAATTGCATGAGAAAAGCAAAAAAAATAAGCCACAAATAAATGAAAGAAAGGGCCAGCCATGGATACAAGATTTGATCTTAATACTATGTTTTTCAGTTCTAACAGTAAATCCTAGGTTCTTTCCGTCCTTTTTTTTTTTTGTTTTTTTAAAATAAGTCATACACACACACACACACACACACACACACACACACACACACACACATATATATATATATATATATATATATATATATATATATATATATATATATATATATATATATATATATATATATGTTTGTGTGTGTAAAGCTATCTTTTACTATTGTGTAAATTATTTTACATTGTCAGTGCATAAAACTTAAACACGTATACTTAATGAACTATTTTTTCGGTATATCACAGTCAGATCATATGGGATACATTTATTTTGTTGTTAGTATGATCAGATTGTTGGCCTTTTCCTGACCATGAAAGACAGGCCTTAGGAACATCATTTTGCTAGATATCCAAAAGTTGCCAGGTTCACATAATCGTATTTTATCAAATTTTCGACGCAACTCGACGTTGTATAGTATTAGAAATACAGAGCAAAAACCGGGAATGTAAAAAGGGAATACATCTGTCAACACAGTTTTGTGGGGCGTACAACTAGAGCTGTCAATATGGGCGGGCGATGTGTTTCTTTTTTGTTGTTCATCATGTTCTTGATTATTTCTTCATTTTTCATACTTTAATCATGTGTTTTGTTAAGTTGTTAATATAGAAATGTTATAGTCAATCATTTTTGCATCTTAAATCTTGGTTGTAATGTTGGTAGATTTAAATTGAATTTTTTAGATGATTATTGAGTTTATTAGATTAAATTTGGTTCTTTATTTTTTGCTTAATTCTAATTTCGGTTTTAATTATAGAATTAAAATAGTTTGTGTGACATGTTAAGTTTAAGTGATTTAAAGTTACTTGTTGTGACGACCCAAAGGGTCATCACTTATTTTATTGATCATTTCGAGCTTCTGAGGCCTTGAAAACCTCATTCTATGTTGCCTCGATTTACATGCACGATCCGAGCTTGTAGCCGGAAAGATTTTTGTGATAGAAAATATGAATTCTATGAGAAATTTGGATAAAAATGATATTAATATTGATATGGTTGACTTCGGTCAATATTTTTGGTAAACGGATCCGGACCGAGATTGGATGGTCCCGAGAGGTCCGTAGGAAAATATGGGACTTGGACATGCGTCCGGAGTCGAATTCTGAGGCCTAGAGCCCAAGTTATGAATTTTTCTATGAAATTGTTTTTGATGTAATTGTTAAAGGAAATGAATTAATTGACCTTGGTATCGGGCTCGTATTTTGGTTCCGACGCCCGGTACAAGTCTTAAATATTATATATGTGATTTCCGTAAAGTTTGGTGACATTCGGATGTCGTTTGAGATGTTTTGGACCTTGAGTTCCAAGTTTGAAAGTTTTGAAAACCAAAAGTATGAAAATCATGAATTTGAGGCTTGATATGATGAAAACGATGTGATATTGGCGATGTGATCGCACGAACAAGTTCATAATGTGTTTTTGAGGTTGTGTACATGTTTGGTTTGGAGCCCGGGGGGCTCGGGTAAAGATTTGATAGGCCGTAGGATCAATTTCTGAATTTATGCACTGCTGGTTTTTCACCCAGATGTTGGCTTCGCATTTGCGAAGAATTTCTCGCAAATGCGAAGAAGGCAGTTCAAGGCTGGGTTCGCAAATGCGAACCCATTATCGCAAATGCGATGCCTGCCAGAACCAGCCAAGTTCGCAAATGCGAACAAAGTATCGCAAATGCGACACTGGTACACCTGGACCAGAGTTCGCAATTGCGAACTTAACCTCGCAAATGCGAGGCCTTCGGTAATTGCCTGTCTTCGCAATTGCGAAGAATGTGTCGCAATTGCGACAAAGCCCAGAAGACTGCTGGTTCGCAAATGCGAACCTTATTTCGCAAATGCGAAATCCCCAGTAACTGCCTAGACTTCGCAAATGCGAACAAATGTTCGCAAATGCGAACTTCCAAGCCTTAGCTTATTTTTCAAACTCCAGAAATTGGTCGGGGTTCGCAATTGCGAACCCATGTTCGCAAATGCGAACACAGAGACCTGTAAAACACGATTTTCAGTTCATTTCTTCACTTTTTACAAAACAAAAACACCCATTTGCGATTCTTCACGGATTCTTTCTTCATCAAAACAATTGTAAGTCACTTTTTACTTAATTCTTTCAATTCCTAACATCATTAAACATGTTTTTCAATAGAAATCAAAGGTTTTCATGGTAGAATTTCTTGTTTTTGGTAGAATATAGGGTTTTTCATAAATTGGGAAATTGGACCTCGAATTGAGGTCCGATTTTGAAATAAATCATATACTTGAACTCGTGGGGAAATGGGTAACCGGATTTTGGTCCGAACCCCGAGTTCCGACCATGTGGGCCCAGGGTCGAAAATCACTATTCCGGGCAGAATGTTGTAAAAGTTGTAATTGGCCTTATGAATTAGTTTGTTGAGTAGTATTGATGATATTAAATCAATTGTGTATAGATATGATTGGATTGGAGCCGAATTTGAAAGGAAAAGGCATTGCCACGGATTGAATTGTTCATAAACGTTCGAGGTAAGTGTTTGTTCTATCCTAGCTTGAGGGAATAGGATTATGTGCTATGTGTTATGTGATCGAGTGCGGTGTATGGGCTGTGGTGACGAGCATCCATACACTGGCGTCTAGCATGACCGTGAGTCTTAAAAATGGATTAAATTCTTATTAATCCTAAGTGATTATGGGAAGGGAGATTATTATTGGTTTTATACCGGTAAAATACATATAAATTGTTGATTTAGAGTTATTGGTATTACACCGGTAACGGGGATGTATCGTTGATTTATTGTCATTTATTGGTTTTTACACCGGTAATATCAATATTGTTGAAGTAAAGATTATTGGTTTAATACTGGTAATACTTTTATATATTCACTGTTGATCAGAGATTATTGGCTTATTGCCGGTAATATATATATTTGGTTAATTCTTGTTAATTGTGGTAATATATATATTAAAGAATTGGGATCGTGTGGCGCGTCGACCACTTTTATGATAAGAAATGGGATCGTGTGGCACGCCGACCACAAAGTGATTTGAATCTTGGCATTGGCCATAGTTGCCGGTAGCCTATTGATATATTTGGGAGCGGGTGGTACGCCTACCACAAGATATAATTATTGATACAATGGGATCGGGTGGTACGCCTACCACAAGATATAATTTATTGATACGGTTGGGAGCGGGTGGTACGCCTACCACAAGATATAATTTATTGATACAGTTGGGAGCGGGTGGTACGCCTACCACAAGATATAACTTACTGTTACATTTGGGAGTGGGTGGTATGCCTACCACGAGATATGAAAAGAAAAATAAAGAATTGAGACATGAAAGTAAGATTTAATTCTGTTGACTAGATTATTCTGGATATTATGTGTTATTATATATATATATATATATATATATATATATATATATATATATATATATATATATATATATATATATATATATATATATATATAATAGGCCAGGCACTTACCAGCACATGGGGTCGGTTGTGCTGATACTACACTTCTGTGGGTTTTTGCACAGGTCCATGTTACGATCAGGAGCAGCAGCAGTAAATCTTTGCGTGGGAGTTGATCATATTTGAGACCGAGGTAGCTTGCAGACGTCCGCAGGCCCGGCGTCTCTCCTTTTATTTATGTCATTAGCTGTGGTCTCCTTGTTCCGAGACAAACAGATTATGTTATATTTCTTTCAGACTTTTATGTGTAGTATTCAGTAGTAGTTCGTGAGTTGGTGACTCCACGTCTTGGGTAGAGGATTTCAGTATGATTTTACCTTGTAACTGGTTATTTCTATTTCGATAAAGTCTTCCGCACTTATTTAATTAAAGTTATGGTTTTGTTGATAAATTAATTATGAAATATTATTAAAAACGGGATAGTATGAATACAGTGGCTTGCCTAGCTACTACGAGTAGGCGCCATCACGATCCCGATGTTGGGGGAAAATTCGGGTCGTGACAAGTTGGTATCAGAGCTCTAGGTTACATAGGTCTCACCACTCACGAACAAGCTTAGTAGAGTTTGAGAGGTAAGTACGGAGACGTCTGTACTTGTCCTCCAGAGTCTATTGAGTTAGGAAAAAGTTTCTCATTTGTTCTTTCTTATCGTGCGAATTTGTTCTTCAAAATGTTAAGTTGAATTTCTACTCTTGTCTTCCCACGAACGGCGAAGGCATGTACCGCTTCTTCAGCCGACAATGGCACATGCTGGTGATAGATCAACTATGCCTTCAAAAGTTTTACGGAGGACGGATAGGTTTCACCAAAGTCTTCGCTACCACCTTCAGCGGTGCATCTGTTGAGAACCCACGAGATTGTGCTTGACAGTTCTTATGAGGAATTACAGAACGTGGGAATAGTCGAATGCGAGGGGTTCATTTTACTGTGCTACGGAAAGCACACAGAAGTAGTAGGAAGATAATGTATTTACCACACCAGTTATGGTCCCAACGGAAGATGAAATTGTATCAGGAAATCACTTAATAAATCGTGTTGGATTTCAACGGACCTTGACGTCCGGTTGATGTATTCAAAGTTGTGAAGGATAACTATTGTGGACTATCAGATGTTGTGACTTTGACTTATAGCCAAAAAGGGGGGAAAACCACTATTAGTGAATGGACCGAATGGCCATGTTTTATGTCAATTTTGGCTTGGAATGTATACATATGGTATGGAAAGGTCCCCCAAATAAATTATGCATGTTTGAGGCTTAGTACTCTGCAGGGGGTAAGAATCGGCCCAAAGAGTAATAAAGAGTATAAGAGCAAAAGAGGTTATTGGTCGTCAATGTTTATGACAAGCCTATGAAGATGGCAGATTGGAGAAATATAATTTATGAAGGCACTCAAGCTACGTGCCCCATTGCAGTCAATACTCAACTCACATGACCAGCTAGAGTTAGGGGTCAGGATGTTAGAGGCGGAAGTGAGACTGGAGATCTAGTTGTTGACATAATTTCTATGGTGTGACTGAGGTCACTACACCAGATGATGTTATCACATATACAATTCTGATTGTTATAAAAGGAACATTTTTCCTCAATTTGATTTGATCTTTGAAGAATTGAGGCAAGTCCTTTTAACATGCTCCATTCATGAGTGAGCATCGTAATCATCAAATCTGCTTATGGAAATACTCACGTTGAGATATTACATGAGGATAGACATCCCTATTATTAGGTGTTAGTCACTAAATATCCATGAGGCTAAGAGTGACTTTATATTACTTATTACAGTGGGTTTTGATATAATTCTCGGAATAACTAATTTTAATCGTTAATTGTGTGCCCTATCGGTATGAGGGTTCATTTTATGTCGTGATTATCTTTGACGGACAATTATTGAAAGGAAGAAAGAAAGGAAATGAAAAATTTCAGATTATATGATGTGCAAGTACTGTGATTCAGAGTTGAGGATGAGATCCTCCAATTTTTGGCATAATGTATTCTCGGAATAACTATTTTTAATCGTTAATTGTGTGTCCTATCAGTATGAGGGTTCATTTTATGTCGTGGTTATCTTTGACGGACAATTATTGAAAGGAAGAAAGAAAGGAAATGAAAAATTTCAGATGATATGATGTGCAAGCACTGTGATTCCGAGTTGAGGATGAGATCCTCCAATTTTTGGCATAATGTGAAATATTTCCAAGCCGAGCTTCAAGCTGCGGTGGATATCATATGAGGACTGGGTCCTGGTAGTAAGAGGTTATGTGTTTAAAATTCTTCTTTTATGAATTAATATTTTCGTATTGCATTCGTAAATAAGAGTCATGTCCGTTAGGACTATTTGACAATTCTTGTATAGTTTCTATTCATATTTAGCCATTTCTATTTTGAAACCGTTGAGCTTAGCCTTTGAGACGAGCACCAGGTAAGGATAAATATGACGTATTAATTCGAGAAAGTAATCATGAGGTTTCCATACCTCACTGTGAGTAAAGTGCGAGTTTTGGAATAAGATATTTGATAACAGGGTTAATTGACAATGTTGTAATTTAAGAACAATTATTATGGCCAGACTTCAGAGTCATGGATATGTGCATACGTATGAAGTATTCGTGCCTTAGGTAGAATTATCGTTGTAGTCTTCATTGTTTCCATATTGACATACTCCCGCAGTCAGAAGGAGCATGCGCAACATCTCAGAGTGGCTTTGCAAAAATCTGAAAAATAGATAACAATATGCAAAATTTTCAAAGTGTGAATTTTGGCTAAGTTCAGTTGCATTCCTGTGTCATATTGTGACGGCAACAGGTATTCAGGTTGATCCGAAGAAGATTGAGGCAGTCAAGAACTAGCCTAGACCGACATCAGCCACTAATATTCGGAGTTTCTTGGGATTAGTGGGTTATTATCGCCGATTCGTAGAAGGATTTTCGTATATTGTAACCCCACGGACCAGATTGACCCAGAAGGGTGTTCAATTTGAATGGTCCGATGGATGTGAGGCGAGCTTTCAAAAGCTCAAGACAATCTTGACCACAGCACCGGTATTGGTTTTACCCACAGGTACGGGACCTTATACTATTTATTGTGATGCTTCCCGTATTCGGCTTGGTGCAGTGTTAATGCAGGATGGCAAGGTTATTGCCTATGCTTGAGGTAGTTGAAGATTCATGAAAAGAACTATCCAGTGCATGATCTATAATTGGCGGCGATTGTTCACGCATTGAAGATCTTGAGGCATTATTGTATGGTGTAGCATGTGAAGTATACATCGATCATAAGAGTCTTCAGTATTTGTTTAAACAGAAAGAGTTGAATTTGAGGCAGAGAAGGTGGCTAGAATTGCTGAAAGATTATGATGTCACCATTTTATATCATCCGGGAAAAACAAACGTGGTGGCCGACGCTTTGAGAAGGAAGTCAGCCAGTATGGGCAGTCTTGCTTATATTCCAGTCAATCAAAGACCACTTGCTTTGGATGTTCAGTCATTGGCCAACCGACTTGTGAAGATGAATATTTCTGAGCCTAGTCGAGTACTAGCTTGCACGATTGCTCGCTCTTCATTATTGGAGCGTATCCGCGATCAACAATATAACGATTCTTATTTATGTGACCTTAAAGACACAGTTCAGCGAGGAGGTGCTAAACAGGTCACCTTAGATGTTGATGGGATCCTGAGGATGCAAGGGCGCATTTGTGTGCCAAATGTTGATGGGCTTAGAGAATTGATTCTTGAAAAAACTCACAGTTCGCGGTATTCTATTCATCCAGGCGCAGCGAAAATGTATCAAGATTTGCGGCAACATTATTGGTGGCGCAGAATGAAAAAGGATATTGTGGCATATGTGGCACGGTGTCTTAATGGTCAGCAGGTTAAGTATGAACATTAGAGACCTGGCGGTTATTTCAGAGAATTGGACTTCCTAAATGGAAGTGGGAGCGAATCACGATGGACTTCATTTCTGGACTTCCGATGACTTGGAAGAAGTTTGATGTTGTTTGGGTGATTGTTGATAGGCTGACCAAGTCAGCTTATTTTGTTCCTATTGCCACTACCTATTCATCCGAAAGGTTAGCTGGGATTTATATCAGGGAGATCGTTCGCCTTCATGGTGCGCCTATCTCTATTATTTCAGATCGAGGAGCACAGTTTACCTTACATTTTTGGAAGGTGGTTCAACGAAAGTTGGGCACGCAAGTTCAGCTAAGTACATCCTTTCATCCCCAGACCGATGGTCAGTCCGAAAGGACTATTCAGATACTGGAAGATGTGTTTCGGGCGTGTGTTGTTGATTTTGGAGGTTCATGGGATCAATTCCTGCCTTTGGCAGAGTTTGATTATAATAATAGTTATCAATCGAGCATCCAGATGGCTCCTTATGAAGCCTTGTATGGAAGGCGGTGTCTTTCTCCGGTTGGATGGTTTGAACCGGGAGAAGCTCGGTTATTGGGTACGAATTTAGTTCAGGAGGCCTTAGATAAGGTCAAGATTATTCAAGATAGGCTTCGCACAGCTCAGTCTAGATAAAAGAGCTATACAGATCGCAAGGTTCGAGATATAGCTTTCATGATTGGGGAGCGAGTATTGCTCCGAGTGTCGCCTATGAAGGGCGTGATGAGATTTAGAAAGAAGGGCAAACTTAGCCCTAGTCTTATTGGCCCATTCGAGATTCTTGATCGTGTGGGAGAGGTGGCATATAAACTTGCCTTGCCACCTAGCTTATAAGTTGTGCATCCAGTGTTTCATGTGTCCATGCTTCGAAAATATTACGGAGATCCATCGCACTTGTTAGATTTTAGCACTGTCCAATTGGACAATGATCTATCTTACGAGGAGAAGCCGGTGGCCATTCTAGACCGGCAGGTTCGACAGTTGAGGTCGAAGAGTTATCATTCTGTGCGTGTTCAATGGAGAGGTCAGCCTCCTGAGGCATCGACCTGGGAGTCCGAGTCTGATATGCGGAGCCGCTACCCACATTTGTTTCCTGACTCAGGTACTTCCTTCTTTTGTCCGTTCGAGGACGAACGGTTATTTTAGAGGTGGAGATTGTGACGACCCAAAGGGTCATCACTTATTTTATTGATCATTTCGAGCTTCTGAGGCCTTGAAAACCTCATTCTATGTTGCCTCGATTTACGTGCATGATCCGAGCATGTAGCCGGAAAGATTTTGTGATAGAAAATATGAATTCTATGAGAAATTTGGATAAAAATGATATTAACATTGATATGGTTGACTTCGGTCAACATTTTTGGTAAACGGATCCGGACCCGAGATTGGATGGTCCCGAAAGGTCCGTAGGAAAATATGGGACTTGGACATGCGTCCGGAGTCGAATTCTGAGGCCTAGAGCCCAAGTTATGAATTTTTCTGTGAAATTGTTTTTGATGTAATTGTTAAAGGAAAATGAATTAATTAACCTTGGTATCGGGCTCGTATTTTGGTTCCGACGCCCGGTACAAGTCCTAAGTATTATATATGTGATTTCTGTAAAGTTTGGTGACATTCGGATGTCGTTTGAGATGTTTTGGACCTTGAGTTCCAAGTCTGAAAGTTTTGAAAACCAAAAGTATGAAAATCATGAATTTGAGGCTTGATATGATGAAAACGATGTGATATTGGCGATGTGATCGCACGAACAAGTTCATAATGTGTTTTTGAGGTTGTGTACATGTTTGGTTTGGAGCCCGGGGGCTCGGGTAAAGATTTGATAGGCCGTAGGATCAATTTCTGAATTTATGCACTGCGCTGGTTTTTCACCCAGCTGTTGGCTTCGCATTTGCGAAGAATTTCTCGCAAATGCGAAGAAGGCAATTCAAGGCTGGGTTCGCAAATGCGAACCCATTATCGCAAATGCGATGCCTGCCAGAACCAGCCAAGTTCGCAAATGCGAACAAAGTGTCGCAAATGCGACACCGGTACACCTGGACCAGAGTTCGCAATTGCGAACTTAACCTCGCAAATGCGAGGCCTTCGGTAATTGCCTGTCTTCGCAATTGCGAAGAATGTGTCGCAATTGTGACAAAGCCAGAAGCCAGCTGGTTCGCAAATGCGAACCTTATTTCGCAAATGCGAAATCCCCAGCAACTGCCTAGACTTCGCAAATGCGAACAAATGTTCGCAAATGCGAACTTCCCAACCTTAGCTTATTTTTCAAACTCCAGAAATTGGTCGGGGTTCGCAATTGCGAACCCATGTTCGCAAATGCGAACACAGAGACCTGTAAAACACGATTTTCAGTTCATTTCTTCACTTTTTACAAAACAAAAACACCCATTTGCGATTCTTCACGGATTCATTCTTCATCAAAACAATTGTAAGTCACTTTTTACTTAATTCTTTCAATTCCTAACATCATTAAACATGTTTTTCAATAGAAATCAAAGGTTTTCATGGTAGAATTTCTTGTTTTTGGTAGAATATAGGGCTTTTCATAAATTGGGAAATTGGACCTCGAATTGAGGTCCGATTTTGAAATAAATCATATACTTGAACTCGTGGGGAAATGGGTAACCGGATTTTGGTCCGAACCCCGAGTTCCGACCATGTGGGCCCGGGGTCGAAATTCACTATTCCGGGGAGAATGTTGTAAAAGTTGTAATTGGCCTTATGAATTAGTTTGTTGAGTAGTATTGATGATATTAAATCAATTGTGTATAGATATGATTGGATTGGAGCCGAATTTGAAAGGAAAAGGCATTGCCACGGATTGAATTGTTCATAAACATTCGAGGTAAGTGTTTGTTCTATCCTAGCTTGAGGGAATAGGATTATGTGCTATGTGTTATGTGATCGAGTGCGGTGTATGGGCTGTGGTGACGAGCATCCATACACTGGCGTCTAGCATGACCGTGAGTCTTAAAAATGGATTAAATTCTTATTAATCCTAAGTGATTATGGGAAGGGAGATTATTATTGGTTTTATACCGGTAAAATACATATAAATTGTTGATTTAGAGTTATTGGTATTACACCGGTAACGGGGATGTATCGTTGATTTATTGTCATTTATTGGTTTTTACACCGGTAATATAAATATTGTTGAAGTAAAGATTATTGGTTTAATACCGGTAATACTTTTATATATATTCACTGTTGATCAGAGATTATTGGCTTATTGCCGGTAATATATATATTAAAGAAATGGGATCGTGTGGCGCGCCGACCACTTATATATTAAAGAATTGGGATCGTGTGGCGCGCCGACCACTTTTATGATAAGAAATGGGATCGTGTGGCACGCCGACCACAAAGTGATTTGAATCTTGGCATTGGCCATAGTTGCCGGTAGCCTATTGATACAGTTGGGAGCGGGTGGTACGCCTACCACAAGATATAATTATTGATACAATGGGATCGGGTGGTACGCCTACCACAAGATATAATTTATTGATACAGTTGGGAGCGGGTGGTACGCCTACCACGAGTTATGAAAAGGAAAATAAAGAATTGAGACACGAAAGTAAGATTTAATTCTGTTGATTAGATTAATCTAGATATTATGAGTTATTGACTGTTATTGCTGAGATATTCCTTATTGTGTTATTACTTGGTTATTTCTCGTTATTTTGTGGTATACATATATATGGAACTGCACAGGTTTATGTGGGTGTCTGGTCCTAGGCTTGTCACTACTTCGCCGGGATAGGCCGGGCACTTACCAACACATGGGGTCGGTTGTGCTGATACTGCACTTCTGTGCATTTTTGCATAGGTCCAGGTTTCGATCAGGAGCAGCAGCAGTAGATCTTTTGCATGGAAGTTGCACATATTTGAGACCGAGGTAGCTTGCAGACGTTCGCGGGCCCGGCGTCTCTCTCTTTACTTATGTTACTAGTTGTAGTCTCTTTGATCCGAGACAAACGGATTATGTTATATTTCTTTCAGACTTTTATGTGTAGTATTCAGTAGTAGTTCGTGAGTTGGTGACTCCACGTCTTGGGTAGAGGATAATAGTATGATTTTTACCTTAAAACTGGTTATTTATATTTCGATAAAGTCTTCCGCACTTATTTAATTAAAGTTATGGTTTTGTTGATAAATTAATTATGAAATATTATTAAAAACAGGATAGTATGAATACAGTGGCTTGTCTAGCTACCACGAGTAGGCGCCATCACGATCCCGATGTTGGGGGAAAAATCCGGGTCGTGACACTTGTTTGTTGCTATTATGAATCTAGAAATTTTTGTTGTTAAAAATCATGGTGTTCTTGGTTGTTCATCAAGATTGTTAGAATTGTTGTTAAAATTGTTTAAGAATTGGTTAAATTTACTATATTTTGGTTGTTTGATTTAGGTGAATTGGTTATAGCTGATAAGGGTATAGTAGTAAATTTCAATAATTTTGGGGTTATTTTAGTCATTAAATTATAGTCAATTATTTGAATTAAAGTTATTTTGTCCATTAGTTATTTAATTATTGTTAAATTAAAGTGGGGGACAAAACAAAAGATAGTGGTAATTAAAGTATTGATAGAATATGTATAGTGGGGAATAAAACATAACATAGTGGAATTTAAAGTTTGATTAAAATAAAATGAAAGTGGAAGTCTTACTTTTAATTTTTAATTAATAGTGATTTATTTTTAATTAAAGAAAAAGTTTAGGTCTTGCTTATATAAGAATTAGTATTCATTTGAGAAGGGGGAGAATCAAGAGAAGAAAAATTTTAGAAAGAAGAATTTGAAAAAATCTTAAAGAGTGTTAGCAAATAGTGAAAAAAAAAAGAAAAAAAAAAAACGAAAAACAAAAATCTGAAAAAAAAAATTAGTCTTCCATTTTTACAAATCTTATTCTGAAGTTCAATTCTGGTTATTAATTCTCATTGATTAAATCCGGATACTGGGTATTTTTGAGGTTGTTGTTGCTGCGATATTGCTGTGTTGTTATTTGCTGTGTTGATCACTGGTATTTCTTTTATTTCCAATATCAGGTACATACCTAATCATGTTTAAATAATAAGATGAATACATGGGAAAGATGAGAATTTTGTTGAAATTTTAAATAGTTTCTATTTCTATTTTCTTTTACAGATTATGTTTCAATAAATTCCATATTAATATTCTGTAAGTTTTGTGATAACTTTAAATAATTAAGCTTTGTTGTATTAATAATAATTCACTTTTTTTTTAAAAAACGACTATTAAATAGTATAGTTATAAATGTGTTTATTAATGTTCAAATTGTTTAGGAAGAATGAATTACTTTTTTGTTAATCGAATTAATTAGAACTTCTTTAATATTGTCTTTAATAAACTAAGTTGTTAATATGTAGTTAAGTTCAATAAAAATGCGAATTTTAATTATTTTGCGTAAATTAGGCATTTAGGTACGATTTGAATTTTTAATAACACAAGAATTGTTTCTTTTCAAGTTTAACCATCTCAAAATATTGGTGTAAATAATTAAGGTTGATTTTGGTTTTGGAAAATAGTTGTAAATAGGTAATATCAAGGGTTTAATTCAAAAATAGTAAAAAATTAAAAAAAATATGAGTCTAAATTAGTTATAAGAGTGGTTTAGCTTGTACATATATTAGTTGTTGATTTTGCACTTTTATTTTCAGTTTTAATTTAAGTAATGTCTATTTTCATTAATTTAAAAAAAAAAATATTTGTCCAAATGTAGCAAATATTTTTTTTTTCTTTAAGTATGTAATCAATTAGTATTTTTGTTGTTTTAAAAAAAAAAACGAATTTAAATAAAAATTACAATTGATTTGTGATTTCTGTTTTTTTTATAAACTTAGTTTTAAATAATTGGGGATAAATGATTTTATTATCATGCAAGCTTTAATGTTATTATAGTTTTTGATAATTTTGAATAAATGATTTTATTGGTTTTTTTTTATATTACCATTCAAGCTTTAATATTGTTTTAGTTAGTTTCTTTTATTAAGTTAAGAAATTTAGTATTTATAAAATAATAATAATAATAATAAAATAATTCCGAAAAAAAATATTTTTTTTTGTTTAAACATAGATTAAAATCTGTTTCATTAAGTTTTTTTGTCATAAATAAGATAAGTATTGCATTTTTAATTTCTAAATTAATTATGAGATTTCTTTATTTATAAAAACTAAAAAATAGGAAATGTAGTCATTTTAGAATTATATTGTTAATAAAAGTGAGATGAGCCTCGCCGCACTAAATACACAATTGCGGGGCCCTCAAATTAATTGTAAAGACTTAGACTCGGGAA
The DNA here is from genome assembly GCA_032618575.1 of Nicotiana noctiflora. Taxonomy (NCBI): domain Eukaryota; kingdom Viridiplantae; phylum Streptophyta; class Magnoliopsida; order Solanales; family Solanaceae; genus Nicotiana; species Nicotiana noctiflora. The sequence goes on along the minus strand of JASVEL010013248.1, from coordinate 64,737 downwards.
GACTGTTTAGTGAATTTCACGGTCTTTCCCAAAGTTAATAAAGACGATAGAACCTTTAGGCACGATTTGTAAATAAATTACTTTCCTAAATACGGGTGCGCATTTATGTGACCCAAATCTTACTCTCGGCGAAACTGAAATGCATTAAAGTCACAGGCGTACCGGTTGCGGTGTGACTCGAAATGTGTTTTCGTGACGTCGCAATTCTTCTAAAATTAAAAGGCGGAACATTAAAAGCACCTAGTTAAAATATATAAAGAAATCAGATAAAAGCAAAAAGAGCAGTTGAGCGATCGTGCTAAAACCACGGAATCCGGGAGTGCCTAACACCTTCTCCCGGGTTAACAGAATTCCTTATCCAGGATTCTAGTTTCGCAGACTGTATTACAGAGTCATAAATTTCCTCGGTTCGGGATTAAACCGGTGACTTGGGACACCATTATTTTCCCAAGTGGCGACTCTGAAAAATTAAATAAATTGATCCCGTTCCGACTGTCCTTTAAGTGGAAAAACTCCTTCACCGATTATTATTATTATATCCCTTCTCGGGGTGTAGTATTAAACAGTGGCACATTTACATTTATGTATGTGTAGTGAAAAAAAGGAGGTGTGACAGCTCTGGCGACTCTGCTGGGGATAAGTAATCCCGAACTTCGGTTCAGGGTTTAAGAATTCGAGCTCAGTTAAAATTGCTATTTTTGCTTATATCTGATATGTTTTGATTAATGTGCTACATGTTTACCGCTTTGATATTGCATGAACTGTATATATAAAACTGTGCCGAAAACCTTTCTCTCTTCACCCCCGGGGATGTGCTTACTGGTTGAGACTCCCCTTTCTGTTAAAGTCACCTTAAATTAAGAAAACAAAGGCCGGATAAGTTACAAAGCCGATTGACTCCGCGGGTCACCGGTACGTAGCCCCTCCTCGATTCGAGTTGTCCGCTCGGGTACACGGTCTAGCACTCTATGAAACCGTAAGATTTTGAACATAGGTCTAGGATGATTATTTGCATCATATTTGACTTAGGGGACTCAACACAGGGGTTGGGTCCGTCTAGGACAGGTGACCCGGTATTGGAAAAGACCGAGCATGTTATGTGTTGCATTTTTATTGTCCTTGATCGTTATGCGGACCGACGGAAATCCCGAGGATAGAAAAATTGTTGAAAAAGAAAAAAAAAGAGAGAGAGGAAAATAAGATTTATAGGAAATAGGTATCCGAAAATTTGAAAATCTGAAAAAAAAAAAGTGGAACATAATTGGTCAATTAATCTGACCGAACTACGCAGGTTTGATTCTCGCCATTAGGTGGGATACGTAGGCAACCCTTAAACGGGTCCAACCACTCTTTTAAAAAAAAAAAAAAAAAAAGACCAAAAAAGATTTTCTTTTCAAAATAATCGAGGTGATCGCTATTTTTGGAAATGGCCGAATGTTCTGAAAGGACGCCGGAAGGCTGTTTTGGCAAAAATGGCCACTTCGAAAGTCATTTGACTTTTCTTTCCTTCAAAAAATTGAAAACTTGCATTAAAAAAAGATTTTCCTTTTTTCTAAATAAAGTTACTTTAATAAATGTGCAGGACGAGCACGATGATAAATGAACATTTTTCCCTAAATAAAATCCCTTTGGAGTTGAAATTATGGTGGCAGGACATGGGATCCGATGGTCAAGACTGGGTCAAAAGGTACTTAAAAGGCCTTACGGGGTTACTAGACATGGTTCCTCGAGGTGATGTGATTAAAGCGTTGGTTACGTTATGGGATCCGGCACACAACGTATTTCATTTCCCAGATTTTGAGCTTACACCTACTTTAGAGGAGATTGCCTTCTACATCGGGAAGACTGAGGTACCACTGAAAGGAAAATACCCGGTATCTCCGAGGATAGTAACAGTACATCGCTTCCTCGACTCTTTGAAAATTGTCCGGAATGTTCATAATGAAGATCTGGCCAACGGGTTTTGTTCCTTAAGCTTCATCTACAGTAGGTTTGGACACGTTGGGGGTTTCAATGACCTCGCAAACAAGTTATGCTGCAAGTCCAACCGAGCGAAATGGGAAGAACACCGGAGGTTCGCATTTTTGGTGGCATTTCTCGGAGTTGTGGTATTCCCGAGGAAGGATGGACATATCAATGTAAAAGTTGCCGGGGTAGCTACCACACTGATAGTACAAGATAACTGTACTTTGGCCCCAATGATTGTGGCGGACATCTATCGTGCTCTAACTGCGTGCAAAGCGGGGGCCAACTTCTTCGAGGGGTGTAACTTGATCTTGCAAATCTGGCTAATTGAACATCTATGCCACCACCCTTCATTCTCGAGTTATGGTTCGGCCGAACGGACATGTTTGGAAGAGTTTAATACGAGGACAAAAGAAGTAAAGTTGCCAGAGGGAGTCCAAGGTTGGATTGTGTATCTTCGATCACTAACTGACGGTCAAATCGATTGGACGTATGACTGGTTACCTCTTGACGAGGTGATATACATGCCGACGGAGGGATCGCCATTTTTGATCATGGGTTTGAAGAGTATACAACCTTATGCCCCATACAGAGCCCTGCGACAGTTAGGTCGGTGTCAAATTATTCCGAGAGATGGGGACCTCAGTGTGCAAGCTGTGGAGATTGGTCCGGACGGGCAATTCCCGGAAGCAAAAATCCGGCAAATTTGGAATGAGTGCCAAAATCTGAAAATTGATACTTGTGTGCCTAATAGAGCAAAGGGGGAGATATCACCTGGATACTCCACATGGTACCGACGAGGGGTTGAACACGAACGTCTTTCAAAGAGACCTCACTTGCAAGACTTGATAGAGCAATCCGAGGAGAATCAGAAATGGATGGCCAAGGAAAAAGAGTACAAGGCCAAAATCAGTCTGTTGGAGGATAAATTGAGAAATGTTCATTTCGAAAGCGGTTTACAAGCAGCGTCCGATGAAGTAGACAAGAAACAGCTGAAGAAAGAAAATGATATGTTGAAGGCTCAAATGGCTCAAATGAAAATTGCATCCGAGACCCCGGTTCGCTCGGCCCGGGATGAAAAGTTAATTGAAATTCTCCGGCGAAAAGTAAATGACTATAGCTTCAATTTGCACAAGGCCGAAAAGGAATTAGTCAGGGCTCGGAAGCAAATAGCCAGGGATGCTGAGGAAAGAGCCAAGTTGATTCGGCAGTTACAAGATAAGCACGAATTTGAGGTAGCTCGGCTCAGAAAGAAAATGGTTTCAGCCACGGTTAAAAGTAACAAGATTATCAAGGATCTTGAAGAAGAGAGAGAGCATTGTTACACAACTATGGCTAGATTAGAATTAGAGATGCAGCAAGTGCAAAAAGATAACCAACATACCTTGGACGCTCGCACTGAACAAATAAGCCGGTTATTGCAAGAAAAGGGGGTCATCCGAGAGAAGATTGTTTGCATTGCCCAATACATCACCCGGAAGAGTCAACTGTGTGAAGATATGTCTCGAGGAACCTTTGTATCAGCAGTGAAGTTCTTCGTGCAACAAGTCATGTCTGACCTAGATAGGCTCCAAAGGGGATTAGCATATAGGCCCGCGGCAAGGCCGAACGATGCCTCGCGGGCACTAGGAGCATTAATGTACTCATAGGGCATGCATCATCTTTTATATTTTTCCTTTTATAACATCACCTTGTAATCAATGTTTTGAATTATCAATGGAAAATCAAGTGTTGTTATCAATTCTTTTGCTTTATGTCATTTCTTTTAAATTCGCTAGGCAAATAAATAGGAACGTAATTATGGAAGAAAAAGAGAGAGAGAAAAAAAAAAGAAAGAAAGAAAAAGAAAGAAAAAGGAAAGAAAAGAAAAAGAGGGGAATAAGGGAAAAGTGATTGGTCCAAATGAGCAGGCGGCCGGGATGATGCATGATGACTCGAGGAAATGTGTTTGTTTTTTTTTTTAAAGTCGTTGCATTTTATTCATGCACTAACAACTAACGGGTGTTGATGCTTGTGAGTTCAGATTTTCTAGGCTACTGGCATTCTGGCTACCCACCCATACAACACCAGATACAAAAAGATGACGAAAGATGTATCCCAGGAAATTGAGGCAACCATTGTGGATCCTGCTCACGAAGAAGAGATTGTGGATGTGGCAGGCATGAAGGAGGAAATGTACAAGCTGAGGCAGCAGATGGCCGAGATGTACCAGGCCTGGTCTAGAGGTCAACCACTACCAGCCTACCCTGCCAACCCCGCATATGTCCCTCCAGCCAATCCTAATCCCGAACCACCTACAATGAACTCATCCTCCACCTACCCCGACTACCCTCACTACTATGCCTCCACCTCCCAGATACCACCACCTCCAGCCAAACAGGCACCACCTCACATACCACAAGTTGCTCCTGTGTACGTAGCACCTCCACCCGCCGCTATGCACAAATCCTCCAGTGAACCGATGTTTCATATCCATGATCCTCACTACTACCCTCCGGAGCCAACTTTCAGACAACATGAGTCTCATGCTCCGATGATAGAAACAAGCGAAGAAAGGATTGCAAAGAGTGCTGGGCAGGAAGAGATGGCCCGAAAAGTGAAAAGTCTGGAGAATGCTTTCCGCACTATGCAAGGTCTAGGAGGGCAGGTGAGTGTAGCCTACAAGGACCTGTGTCTATTCCCCGAGGTGCAGCTTCCCGTGGGATTCAAGTTGCCAAAATTCGACATGTATAGCGGACACGGGGATCCGGTAGCTCATCTCAGAGGATACTGTAGCAAGATGAGAGGTGCGGGAGGTAAAGATGAGTTATTGATGGCGTACTTCAGCCAGAGTCTGAGTGGTTCAGCTTTAGAGTGGTACACTCGACAAGACCACACAAGATGGTTCGTCTGGGATGACTTAGCACAAGCCTTCGCAAGTCACTTTCAGTACAACTTGGAGATCATACCTGACAGGTTGTCCCTTACAAAAATGGAGAAGAAGCCGGGGGAAAGCTTTAGAGAATTCGGTTTCAGATGGAGGGAGCAGGCCGCAAGAGTAGATCCACCCATGAAAGAAGGGGAGATGGTGGATTGTTTTCTACAGGCTCTGGAGCCTACATATTACGGTCATTTAGTGTCGGCGATCGGGAAGAGTTTCAACGAAGTCGTGAAAATGGGAAGCTTTGTAGAGGAAGGTTTGAAGACAAATAAAATCATGAGTTTTTCGGCCATCAAGGCCACCAATCAAGCTATACAAACTGGAAACGGGGGAGTAGTGGGAAAGAAGAAGAAGGAAGAGGTAGCAACTGTAGAGAGCAGGCCATGGAGTCGCAACCCACATTATAACCCACCAAGACCCTACCGCCAACACCCACCAAACCCATCAACCCCATATAATCCACCACCACCATCTTACCCGTCAAACCCATACAACACGTCAAGCCCATATAACCCACCACCACCACCGTACCCACTAACAGTCCCTTATTACCATCACCCGCAAGCCCAAGTCTACCCACCACCACCACCCCATGTGTGGAGAGCTCAAGCTCCACACAATGTGTACCACACCCAGAACACATACCCAACCTCTAAACCTTACAGAAACCAAAATAGGCCCAGGCCGGACTCCGAGTGGAGAAACAAGGCAAGGAAAACATTCACCCCACTCGGGGAATCATATACCAGCCTTTATCATAGGTTGAAAGAGTTGGGGATGCTAAGCCCAGTTGCACCTAAAGTTCCGAACCCACCCCCGAAAAACCTTGATCCTTCTTTTAGATGTGAATATTGTTCGGGAACAGTGGGCCATGATACCGAAAAATGTTGGCAGTTGAAGAATGCCATTCAGGATCTCATTGATGATAGGAGAATTGAAGTTCAGGCCCCAGAAGCCCCGAACATTACCTAGAATCCGCTGCCAAATCACCACGAAACACACATGATAGAATTGGTGCAAGGTGATAGCAGTCAAAAACCATCTCAGGCTGTGATGATGATAAAGTCGAGTGGCAAGGTAGAAAAGGAAGCTGTGAAAGAGAAAGCGATTGTTGAGAAACCAACAGGAAAGCCAGTAGTGGTGGGAGGTTTGAAAGTGGTAGTGCCAGACGCAAAGACGATTGTGATTGTGAAAGGCGCAAGTACAGAGCCAGTAATTATAAAGCCGGTTGTGCAAATGCCGGTGGTGAGTACAAAGACTGTACCATGGAACTATAACAAGGTAGCAGTGGTTTATAAAGGAAAAGAGGTTTCTGGGGAAATTAACGAAACCCATGGACTCACCCGGTCTGGAAGATGCTTTGCTCCAGAGGAACTGAGAAAGATGAAAGCGGTAAAAGAAAGTCAATTGAAGAAACCAGTGTTAGAAGAGGAAGCGGAAGAATTCCTTAAGAAGATGAAGTCACAAGAGTACTCAGTGGTTGAGCAGTTGAGGAAGACCCCTGCCCAGAATCTCCTTGCTATCTTTGCTAATACATTCAGAAGAACACCGGAAGGCTCTGATGAAGATTCTAAATGAGGCTCATGTTCCGGAAAAGATTTCAGTTTGCCACTTGGAAAAGATTACCAACAAAATTTTCGAGTCTAATAGGATCACATTCTCTGATAAGGAGCTGCCGGTGGAGGGAACTGAGCACAATAAGGCATTGTACCTTACGGTAAAGAGTGAAGAGTCAGTAGTGACCAGGGTATTAATTGACAACGGATCAAGCGTTAACATTTGCCCGCTGTCGACTTCGGGGAAGCTGAACATCAGCCCGGACAGAATCCGGAAGAACAGTATCAACGTGAGAGGGTTTGACGGTGGGGGTAAAAACACATTGGGGGATATTATTCTGGAAGTAACTATCGGTCCCGTTGATTTTACTATGGAATTCCAGGTGCTCGACATTGCTGTGTCATATAACTTGTTGTTAGGCCGACCCTGGATTCACGCGGCCAAGGCAGTACCATCTTCTCTACACCAGATGGTCAAGTTTGAGTGGGAACAGCAAGAGATTGTAGTACATGGGGAGGAAAATGCTTGTAATGTGGTAGCACCGTTTGATGATGCTGATGGGGATAGAGGTCCTTGGGTCTACCAAGTGACAGATGCTATTGTGGTGAACAGAATTGCTGAAGGGGAGAAGTTGCCGATCCCTATGATGGCACCAACTGCTGTGATGGTGGCCAAAGAGATGCTTAGAAACGGATTTGCACCGGGGAAGGGACTGGGCAAAGCATTGCAGGGAGTTATTCAGCCGGTTCAGCTTCCAGAAAACAAAGGTACATTCGGCTTAGGGTTCAAACCCACCTTTGCCGACATCCAGAGAGCCTCAAAAGCCAAAAAGAACTGGACCTTACCTAAACCCATACCCAAATTATCCGACACCTTCGTCAGGCCTGGTACAGAATATCGGACATCTGTTGCAGCAAAGTGCATTGAGACCCAACTCGATGAAGAAATGCTGAGTTTTGAGAAGATGTTTTGGGAAGTGAATATGATTGAAGCGGGGGAAGGCACAAGCAAAATGGATGTGCAGTTTGTGGGACCTGGAATCATGTTGAACAATTGGGAAGCTACTCCTTTCCCTATCGGGAAGGAGTCTTGGTAGTTAGCTCCAAAATTTCATCATTGCTTTCCCAAAAGTTGTTATTTTTATAGTTTTCCCACTCCCCTCATGAAAAAAAAATCACCATGTATCCCGAACTTTGTCCGTTCTTTTTATCAATGAAATGCAGTTTTCCTTTTCTTCACTTTTGCCTTATTTTTCTTTGTTTTTTCCTTTTGTACAGTTTTGCATGTGTTGATTCCAATGCCATGTCATGCGTGAAGGATTCTAGACCCAGTTCCGACAATCACGTTACTATACAAGAAATCGAGGAAGATAGTGAAATAGAATGTGAGGATGAGGAAGCCCTGGAGGAAATAAGCAAGGACATGAAACAATATGAGGAAAAACCCAAACCGAATCTAAGTGATACGGAATCTGTAAATTTGGGGAGCGAAGATGATGTTCGAGAAACAAAGATTAGTGTACATTTGGAGGCACCCCTCAAGGATGAATTGATAAGGTTGTTACATGAATTTAAGGACATCTTTGCCTGGTCCTACGATGACATGCCCGGACTTAGCACTGATTTGGTGGTACACAAGTTGCCTATCTATTCTGAATGCCAGCCGGTAAAGCAAAAGTTGAGGAAATTCAAAACGGACATTAGTGTGAAGATAAAAGAAGAGGTGAATAAGCAAAGTTTGAGGCAAAGGTCATAAGAGTTACCAAGTACCCCACCTGGTTGGCAAATGTTGTGCTGGTCCCGAAGAAAGATGGCAAAACCAGAGTGTGTGTGGACTATAGAGACCTCAACAAAGCCAGTCCAAAGGATGACTTCCCATTGCCAAACATCCACATATTGATCGACAATTGCGCCAAGCATGAAATCGGTTCATTTGTGGATTGTTATGCCGGTTATCACCAGATCCTTATGGACGAAGAAGACGCTGAGAAAACTGCCTTTATTACACCGTGGGGAACATACTGTTACAGAGTAATGCCGTTTGGATTGAAGAATGCCGGGGCAACTTACATGAGGGCGATGACCACGATGTTCCACGATATGATGCATCGGGAAATTGAAGTATATGTGGACGATGTCATCATAAAGTCCAGAAAACAACCTGATCATGTGAGAGATTTGAGGAAGTTTTTCCAAAGACTCGGAGGTACAATCTAAAGCTCAATCCGGCGAAGTGTGCTTTTGGAGTACCTTCAGGGAAATTACTGGGGTTTATAGTGAGTCGGCGAGGTATTGAACTGGATCCATCAAAGATCAAAGCTATTCAAAGTCTACATCCGCCGAAGAACAAGAAGGAGGTTATGAGTTTACTAGGAAGGTTGAATTACATTAGTCGATTCATTGCTCAATTGACATCAACGTGTGAGCCGATCTTCAAGTTGTTGAAGAAAGACGCAGCAGTAAAATGGACCGATGAATGTCAGGAAGCCTTTGACAAGATCAAGGAATATTTGGCCAATCCTCCGGTGTTAGTACCTCCGGAACCAGGGCGACCTCTGATTTTGTATTTGACGGTGCTAGATAACTCTTTCGGTTGTGTACTGGTTCAGCATGACGAGACAGGCAAGAAAGAACAAGACATATATTACCTCGGCAAGAAGTTTACATCCTACGAGGTGAAGTATACCCAACTGGAAAGAACTTGTTGTGCATTGATTTGGGTAGCTCAGAAGCTAAAGCATTATTTGTCAGCATATACCACATACTTGATATCACGATTGGATCCTCTCAAGTACATATTTCAGAAGCCCATGCCTACGGGAAGATTGGCCAAATGGCAGATTCTGCTCACGGAATTTGACATTGTCTATGTGACTCGTATGGCAATGAAGGCACAAGCCATTGCAGACCATTTAGCTGAGAATCCGGTAGATGATGAGTATGAACCATTGAAGACGTATTTTCCGGATGAAGAGGCAATGATTGTCGAGGAGATGGAGCAAGATGAGAAACCAGGATGGAAAATGTACTTCGACGGGGCTGTCAACAGCAAAGGCGTTGGTATCGGAGCGGTACTCATTTCAGGTACGGGTCAGCACTATCCCGTCACAGCTCAGCTCCGATTTTTCCGTACCAACAACATGGCCGAATATGAGGCGTGCATCTTGGGATTAAGGATGGCAATTGACATGGGTATTCAAGAAATTTTGGTCATGGGTGACTCGGATCTCTTGGTACATCAAATACAAGGGGAATGGGAGACACGAGATTTGAAATTGATACCATATCGGTATTGTTTGCACGAGTTATCTCAAAGATTCCAGTCTATAGAGTTCAAGCACATCCCAAGAATGCACAATGAGATAGCAGATGCTTTGGCCACACTGTCCTCTATGTTGCATCATCCCGACAAGACATATATAGATCCGCTCCAGATTCAAGTCCGTGATCAAAATGCTTATTGCTTCGCTGTGGAAGAAGAGTCAGATGGAGAGCCGTGGTATCATGATATTAGGGAATACCTGAAAGCTGGCAAATATCCGGAAGCAAGCCACTGGAGACCAAAAGAGAGCCATCAGGCGTCTAGCCAATGGATTTTTCCTCAGTGGAGGAGTGGAATACAAAAGAACACCAGATCTGGGTTTATTGCGATGTGTGGATGCACAACAAGCGGATGAAATCATGATTGAAGTACATGCCGGAGTATGCGGACCCCACATGAGCGGGTATGTTTTAGCAAAGAAGATTTTGAGAGCTGGGTATTACTGGCTCACCATGGAGCGTGATTGTATCAGGTATGTAACGAAATGCCATCAGTGCCAGGTACATGGAGATCTGATCCACTCCCCGCCTTATGAGTTGCATACAATGTCAGCACCTTGGCCCTTTGTTGCTTGGGGCATGGATGTTATCGGCCCAATAGATCCAGCCGCTTCTAATGGGCACAGGTTCATTCTGGTCGCAATTGATTATTTCACCAAGTGGGTTGAAGCAAAGACGTTCAAAGCGGTGACGAAGAAAGCGGTGGTAGATTTTGTGCATGAAAATATTATATGCCGATTTGGAATCCCCAAGGTGATTATCACAGATAATGGAGCCAATCTAAACAGTCATCTTATGGCGGAAGTTTGTGAGAGATTTAAGATCATACACCGCAATTCCACACCTTACGGGCCAAAGGCGAATGGTGCAGTAGAGGCGGCGAATAAGAACATCAAGAAGATTCTCCGAAAAATGGTGGAGGGATCCAGGCAATGGCATGAAAAGTTACCCTTTGCTCTCATGGGTTACCGCACGACGGTGCGTACTTCTATCGGAACCACACTTATACATTGGTGTATGGAACGGAGGCTGTTATACCCGCAAAAGTAGAAATACCGTCATTACGGATCATAGCCGAAGCTGAGATAGATGACGATGAATGGGTAAAAGCCCGGTTGGAATAATTGAGTTTGATCGATGAGAAGAGGTTGGCCGCGGTTTGCCATGGGCAATTGTATCAACGAAGAATGGCCAGAGCATACAATAAGAAGGTACGACCTCGAAAGTTTGAAGTCGGACAGCTTGTGTTGAGGCGTATCTTACCGCATTGGGCCGAGGCGAAGGGCAAGTTTGCGCCAAATTGGCAGGGGCCGTTTTTGGTATCACGGGTGTTGTCCAATGGAGCATTATATTTAACAGATGTTGAAGGAAGGTGCGTAGAGACTGCTATCAATTCAGATGCGATCAAAAGATACTATGTATGATTCCTTTTCAATTATGTGTTTTGTATTTTGTTGTGATTTTGGAATTGAAATGACGAAGGCATTTTATTCTCTATCCGAACACTTTATCCATTGATAACCCCTTTGAGCCTTAATGAATATATTCTTTCATATCCCTCTCTCGGAATCGCTTTAGCGCAATAAGATCGAAATTGCCAAAATGAAAAAAAAAATGAAAAAAATGAAAAAAAAAAAAGAAAAATGAAAAAATGAAAAAAAAAGAGAGAAAAAGACAAAGAAATCGGGAAAAAGTCAAAAGAAATCCATCTAACTAATGAAGTTGGATGAACTACGTATGACTTGATCCCGAAAGGGTACGTAGGCAGCCTCTCTGAGGTTCAGTCACAATAAAGAAAAAATCCAAAAATTCCCCACATATTGAAACTGGGGCAGAAGTTATATTTAATAATTCCGAGAGTTGTAAATATCTTTGAACCCTCGTGAGATTTTGAGCCTTTGTACCTTTCTTTCTTAACCCATCCAAAAGCCACGTTACGGTCCAAAGAAAGACCTTCTGATCAATTTCGAAATGATAACGAATGCAATGAAGGAGGAGCGAAACATCGGACAACACCTGTGGTAAGAAAACAAAATACAAAAGGAAAAATGAGAAATAATGAAAAATGAGAGAGTCTCATCGGTGAAAACCTTAACCGGCACTGTGAGACGACTGCGAGTTTGAGAGAAATAAAATGAGAGAGTCTTGTTAGTGAAATCCTTAACAGGCACTGCAGCGATTGTGAGGTTGAGAGAATAAATGAGAGAGTTCTATTGGTGAAAACCTTTCGGGGTACCGTAGGGCGATCGTAAGGACTACCAAAAGAGAAAAAGGCAACAAAAAAAGAGTATTGGTTTGGGTCAAAGGCAGTTCAGAGTCAGAATAATGATTGGAACGAGCTGGGTCAGAGTTTAAATACATGGCATGGTCAGCGGAATCAGCCGGCAAATACCCAGATAAGTTCTGTCATTTCTCCAAAATATCCTCACCTTTCTTTCATTTTTTCTGCATTTCATTGTTTACCCTTTTGAGAGCTAACTACCAGCTCCTGATAATGAAAGCTGAAACAACACTGGGTCAGGAAAGAAGGAAGAGTTGGGAAGGAAATAAGGAAGCTTGGCAAATATGGCCAAAGGAAAATAAAACAAAACAAAAATGGAAAAAATGAGAAAATACAAAAAGAGTCTGCAAGGGATAAGTAGTTGAAAGCTACACAACATGAGAAAAGAAAAAAGAAGAAAGCAATAAGAAGCAGGGACGGCAGATGCCAGTTGCCAGCAGTTTATATCTAATAAGTTCTGTTTCATGCAGGGAACAAATTGTCACTAATCACTTTAAAGTGAATGTGACCAATGTGGAAAATAGAAAACACCAAAAAGAGAAGTTCGCCAATAAGTGGAGAAATTCACGGGCAAGAGATAATTGGTAAAAGAAAATACCAAAAAGAGGAAAGTAACATCTTTTAAAATTCATTCCCCAGTCCTCAGGCTACGGGAATATTTTTCTGCATCGCATTGCACGTTTAAATTCCGTTAGGTGCCCGCCTTCGAATACGGGAATACTTTCTGCATCGCATTGCACGTTTAAATTTTGTTAGGTGCCCACCTTCGAATACGGGAATATTTTTCTATATCGCATTGCACGTTTAATTTCTGTTAGGTGCCCACCTTCGAATACGGGAATATTTTTCGCATCGCATTGCACGTTTAATTTCTGTTAGGTGCCCAGCTTCGAATACGGGAATATTTTTCTGCATCGCATTGCACGTTTAATTTATGTTAGGTGCCCACCTTCAAATACGGGAATATTTTTCTATATCGCATTGCACGTTTAATTTCCGTTAGGTGCCCACCCTCGAATACGGGAATACTTTTCGCATCGCGTTGCACGTTTAAATTCGTTAGGTGCCCACCTTCGAATACGGAATATTTTTCGCATCGCATTGCACGTTTAATTTACGTTAGGTGCCCGCCTTCGAATACGGGAATACTTTTACTGCATCGCATTGCACGTTTAAATTCCGTTAGGTGCCCGCCTTCGAATACGGGAATACTTTCGCATCGCATTGCACGTTTAATTTTTGTTAGGTGCCCACCCTCGAATACGGGAATACTTTTCTGCATCGCATTGCACGTTTAATTTCCTGTTAGGTGCCCACCTTCGAATACGGGAATACTTTTCTGCATCGCGTTGCACGTTTAAATTCTGGTTAGGTGCCCACCTTCGAATACGGGAATACTTTTCGCATTGCATTGCACGTTTAATTTCGGTAGGGCCCCCCGAATACGGGAATACTTTTCGCATCGCGTTGCACGTTTAATTTCGTTAGGTGCCCACTCCGAATACGGGAATACTTTTCGTATCGCGTTGCACGTTTAATTTACGTTAGGTGCCCGCCTTCGAATACGGGAATACTTTTGCGCATCGCATTGCACGTTTAAATTCGTTAGGTGCCCACCCTCGAATACGGGAATATTTTTACGCATCGCATTGCACGTTTAATTTACGTTAGGTGCCCACCCTCGAATACGGGAATACTTTTCGCATCGCGTTGCACGTTTAATTTACGTTAGGTGCCCACCTTCGAATACGGTAATACTTTTCGCATCGCATTGCACGTTTTAATTTACGTTAGGTGCCCACCTTCAAATACGAGAATACTTTTCGCATCGTATTGCACGTTTAAATTCCGTCAGGTGCCACCTTCAGATACGGGAATATATTTCTGCATTTGCATTGCACGTTTAATTTACGTTAGGTGCCAACCTTCAAATACGGGAATATATTTCTGCTATCATGGTTTATATAGCTAAAAGCCCACACTGGGGCGAAAAAAAAGAAAAAAAAGTAGTTTGTTGTTTTGTTTTGAGCAGAGGTTCAGCTCGAGGGCAAGAAGTACCATTGAAAATCGAAAAAAAAAAAAGAGGAAAACAAGAAAGAAAATCAACAAAAAAAAAAGGAGAGTCGGCATCTCAAAAAATCAAAGAAAAAAGAGACAAGGAGAAGCAAACAAAAGCTAGGATAGGAATAATTGTAATTGTAGAATCATAGCTTAGAATAACTTCTTCATTTTACATTCCCCCGGTGTAATAAGGAGGTCGGCAAGCAGTAACCGCAACAGCAGCAACAGTAACAGCAAAAAATCGCAGTTTCATTGGTAGTCCCAGCTACCAAAATTTTCCGAACTACATTGACCTGATTCCCGTTTAGCCAGGGATATGTAGGAAACCTCTTGAAGCAAAGGTTCGGTCAAAATTTTAAAAAAAAAAATGCTTCTACGGAGTGCTCAGACGGGCAAAAATCGCTCGTATCCGCTCACTTATCTTTGCACGAAAACTCTTCATGTTTCCGCGCAAAGAGGGGCAGTTGTGAGCACGTGATTTTTGCCCTATACGAGAATTACTCCCAAAAATTCAAAATAAAAGAGTCTTGTGTTGTTTGCAATATTTGTGAATTTTGTGTTATTTTTCTTGAATTGTTTGCATTTATCTGTACATATTTATTTGTTTAAATAAATAAAAAATATGAAAATATGTTGCATTTGTATATAAAATTCAAGTTTATACTTAGGAATAATTAAGTTTATTTATAAAATCACAAAATATGTATGTTTGCATTTTTAGCATTTAATGTCCAATTTTGTGCGATTTTCATTTTTAATAACGTCTAATTTTGTGATAATTATTATTCTGAGTTAATTAGTATTTTTTAAGATAATTTTGGTTTTATAATTTAATCTTAACATTTTTTTTAATTAATTTTATTTCATAATAAATAATTTTTTTTATATAGAGAAGACAAATTCAGAATTGGGCATTTTCTTAAATTTTAAACCTAGGCCCAAACCTATTCTACCCAACCCAAAACCACATAACCCAAACCCATAACCCATAACCCATAACCCATATACTAATACACTATTCATACTAACCCTAAACCTAACATAACACACATAACACAAAAGAAGCCTCCACCTTAATTTTTCTCTCTTCTTCCTCCCTAGCCACCCATCCCCACCGGCGACCACCCATGGCCGACTACTCCTCCATATTTACCATATGTGTATTCTCTAACACCTTATGTCCTTGAGATATGTCCACAACTAGACTTCTGCTCCTTGTGATTGGAATTGCATGAGAAAAGCAAAAAAAATAAGCCACAAATAAATGAAAGAAAGGGCCAGCCATGGATACAAGATTTGATCTTAATACTATGTTTTTCAGTTCTAACAGTAAATCCTAGGTTCTTTCCGTCCTTTTTTTTTGTTTTTTTTGTTTTTGTTTTGTTTTGGTTTTAGCCGTCACACACACACACACACACACACACTATATATATATATATATATATATATATATATATATATATATATATATATATATATATATATATATATATATTTCGTTATTATTATTATTATTATTATTATTATTATTATTATTGATATTTAAATTGATCAGAACATGATGAATGTGTTAATGACAATATGTGAGTAAATTGGCTTGCCTAGCTACCATGAGTAGGCACCATCACGATCCCGATGTTGGGGAATCCGAGTCTTGACAAGTTGGCATCAGAGCACTAGATTACATAAGTCTCACAACTCACGAACAATCTTAGTAGAGTTTGAGGGGTAGGTATGGAGACGTCTGTATTTGTCCTCCAAGGTCTATTGAGTTAGGGAAAGTCTCGCATTTGTTCCTTCTTCATGTTCTTGATTATTTCTTCATTTTTCATACTTTAATCATGTGTTTTGTTAAGTTGTTAATATAGAAATGTTATAGTCAATCATTTTTGCATCTTAAATCTTGGTTGTAATGTTGGTAGATTTAAATTGAATTTTTAGATGATTATTGAGTTTATTAGATTAAATTTGGTTCTTTATTTTTGCTTAATTCTAATTTCGGTTTTAATTATAGAATTAAAATAGTTTGTGTGACATGTTAAGTTTAAGTGATTTAAAGTTACTTGTTTGTTGCTATTATGAATCTAGAAATTTTTGTTGTTAAAAATCATGGTGTTCTTGGTTGTTCATCAAGATTGTTAGAATTGTTGTTAAAATTGTTTAAGAATTGGTTAAATTTACTATATTTTGGTTGTTTGATTTAGGTGAATTGGTTATAGCTGATAAGGGTATAGTAGTAAATTTCAATAATTTTGGGGTTATTTTAGTCATTAAATTATAGTCAATTATTTGAATTAAAGTTATTTTGTCCATTAGTTATTTAATTATTGTTAAATTAAAGTGGGGGACAAAACAAAAGATAGTGGTAATTAAAGTATTGATAGAATATGTATAGTGGGGAATAAAACATAACATAGTGGAATTTAAAGTTTGATTAAAATAAAATGAAAGTGGAAGTCTTACTTTTAATTTTTAATTAATAGTGGTTTATTTTTAATTAAAGAAAAAGTTTAGGTCTTGCTTATATAAGAATTAGTATTCATTTGAGAAGGGGGAGAATCAAGAGAAGAAAAATTTTAGAAAGAAGAATTTGAAAAAATCTTAAAGAGTGTTAGCAAATAGTGAAAAAAAAAAGAAAAAAAAACGAAAAACAAAAATCTGAAAAAAAAAATTAGTCTTCCATTTTTACAAATCTTATTCTGAAGTTCAATTCTGGTTATTAATTCTCATTGATTAAATCCGGATACTGGGTATTTTTGAGGTTGTTGTTGCTGCGATATTGCTGTGTTGTTATTTGCTGTGTTGATCACCGGTATTTCTTTTATTTCCAATATCAGGTACATACCTAATCATGTTTAAATAATAAGATGAATACATGGGAAAGATGAGAATTTTGTTGAAATTTTAAATAGTTTCTATTTCTATTTTCTTTTACAGATTATGTTTCAATAAATTCCATATTAATATTCTGTAAGTTTTGTGATAACTTTAAATAATTAAGCTTTGTTGTATTAATAATAATTCACTTTTTTTTTAAAAAACGACTATTAAATAGTATAGTTATAAATGTGTTTATTAATGTTCAAATTGTTTAGGAAGAATGAATTACTTTTTTTGTTAATCAAATTAATTATAACTTCTTTAATATTGTCTTTAATAAACTAAGTTGTTAATATGTAGTTAAGTTCAATAAAAATGCGAATTTTAATTATTTTGCGTAAATTAGGCATTTAGGTACGATTTGAATTTTTAATAACACAAGAATTGTTTCTTTTCAAGTTTAACCATCTCAAAATATTGGTGTAAATAATTAAGGTTGATTTTGGTTTTGGAAAATAGTTGTAAATAGGTAATATCAAGGGTTTAATTCAAAAATAGTAAAAAATTAAAAAAAATATGAGTCTAAATTAGTTATAAGAGTGGTTTAGCTTGTACATATATTAGTTGTTGATTTTGCACTTTTATTTTCAGTTTTAATTTAAGTAATGTCTATTTTCTATTTTTTTTTTTAAATATTTGTCCAAATGTAGCAAATAAAATATTTTTCTTTAAGTATGTAATCAATTAGGATTTTTGTTGTTTTAAAAAAAAACGAATTTAAATAAAAATTACAATTGATTTGTGATTTCTGTTTTTTTTATAAACTTAGTTTTAAATAATTGGGGATAAATGATTTTATTATCATGCAAGCTTTAATGTTATTATAGTTTTTGATAATTTTGAATAAATGATTTTATTGGTTTTTTTTTATATTACCATTCAAGCTTTAATATTGTTTTAGTTAGTTTCTTTTATTAAGTTAAGAAATTTAGTATTTATAAAATAATAATAATAATAATAATAAAATAATTCCGAAAAAAAAATATTTTTTTTTGTTTAAACATAGATTAAAATCTGTTTCATTAAGTTTTTTTTTGTCATAAATAAGATAAGTATTGCATTTTTAATTTCTAAATTAATTATGAGATTTCTTTATTTATAAAAACTAAAAAATAGGAAATGTAGTCATTTTAGAATTATATTGTTAATAAAAGTGAGATGAGCCTCGCCGCACTAAATACACAATTGCGGGGCCCTCAAATTAATTGTAAAGACTTAGACTCGGGAAGACCGTTTAGTGAATTTCACGGTCTTTCCCAAAGTTAATAAAGACGATAGAACCTTTAGGCACGATTTGTAAATAAATTACTTTCCTAAATACGGGTGCGCATTTATGTGACCCAAATCTTACTCTCGACGGAACTGAAATGCATTAAAGTCACAGGCGTACCGGTTGCGGTGTGACTCGAAATGTGTTTTCGTGACGTCGCAATTCTTCTAAAATTAAAAGGCGGAACATTAAAAGCACCTAGTTAAAATATATAAAGAAATCAGATAAAAGCAAAAAGAGCAGTTGAGCGATCGTGCTAAAACCACGGAATCCGGGAGTGCCTAACACCTTCTCCCGGGTTAACAGAATTCCTTATCCAGATTTCTAGTTTCGCTGACTGTATTACGGAGTCATAAATTTCCTCGGTTCGGGATTAAACCGGTGACTTGGGACACCATTATTTTCCTAAGTGGCGACTCTGAAAAATTAAATAAATTGATCCCGTTCCGACTGTCCTTTAAGTGGAAAAACTCCTTCACTGATTATTATTATATTCCTTCTCGGGGTGTAGTATTAAACAGTGGCACATTTACATTTATGTATGTGCAGTGAAAAAAAGGAGGTGTGACAATAATTTGACATCAAAACCTCCTTAAGTTAGAACTAAATCGCAGCATCAACTTATTAATTAAGTTTCCTTTTGTGTTGAACTATGAATAATAGTATTATTAAACCCTTTTTAGCTACTTCTCTCTTTATTGTTTGGAGATATTGGTCTAACAATTATAATTTAATTAAACATTATGGATGCATTTGTTGAAGAACCTGATGATTATCTATGCATATATAATAATCTTTAATTATGTTCTGTTAATATTCTTTAACGGATTTAATTTCTGAACACTATGGATGCATTTGTTGAAGAACCTTATGATTACCTATGCATATATAATAATCTTTAATTATGTTTTGTTATAATTCTTTAAAGAATTTAATTTCTGAAATTGTTTAGAGGTGTAGTAAATATACTTTAATGCCATCACATAATCAATAATTCGGATAGACTTCATTTAAGAATGCCACCGCCATCAGTTACATAGTTAGAAAAAATGCTCTCTACTGCCCTCCCCACCAACGATATACCAATACCACCCAAACCACTTGATCGCCAACCACTAAATGCTATGCCACCATCAACTTCTGGCCCTCTTCAAAGCCAAGAAGAGCAGATAAGTATGCATATGGATAGGTAGGAGCCATCATTTGAGGCCCCTACCTTACAAAAATCTTATTTGCAATCACTAAAAGCTAATTATGGATACTACATCATTTATGATTTCCTCCCCATCTTTTTCTCCGATGGAAACATTGGGAGAACTGGATGCTCCTGAAGATCCAGATATCTTTATACCTTTATCTATGGAAGATAAAAATAGACTGTATCAACCTTGGCAACATGCAGTCATTGTCAAGGTGTTTGGATGCAAAGTAGAGCATCAAATTCTCCGCCAAAAAATATATGCACTTTAGAAGCCTACTGAAAATCTTCCACTTATTGACTTAGGATCAGATTTTTTTCTGTTAAAATTTCAATCCATGCCTTACAGGGTGGTCCTTGATTTATTCTAAATCATTTTCTCTTAGTACGATAATAGGAGCCTAAATTAGAGCGTCTGAGTCCAAGTTAAAAACCTCCGCTGTTTGGTTACGATTGCCTGAACTACCTACGAAATATTATGATTATCAAATTGTCCATAAGTTAAGTCAAAAACTTGGTACGCTGTTAGCTGTGGATAATTGCACTGCTTCAACTACAAGGGGCCAATATGCTCGTTTATGTGTAGAAGTATTCCTTGATCAGCCACTAAAACTTACTTATACATTGGTAACCACAAGCAAATTATACTCTATGAGGGCCTAAATCTTCTTTGTATTAAGTGTGGGTGCATGGGACATAACCACAAGACTTGCCCTCACTTTGTTAACATCAACCCTCCCAAGGCAGTGTCAAATCCCGCCACACCCCAGCTAGAAATTGGTGAATGGAAGCTTGTACAATTTGCTAAGAAATCTGGTATAAGACGACCTACTGATTCAACGATGCATGCACTAGAGCAGGATAAGCCAGGTAAGTATGACAAACTTAGCCCAAATTACATTTCTTTTACTAATTTGTCTTTATCAAAAAACATTAATTCTACTCTTCCAAGTCTTATTTTGTCTAATACCCACAGTAATTTTCTGCTAAATAATAAGTATAATACCCTTATTAATACTAACTTTGACATTGATCACACCTTAACATAGGCAAAGATTAGTAATAATCAATTACAATTTTCAAAGCCCACTCAAGTGCCTATACACTCAGTCAAATCACAGGGAAATTCAAACCCTACCTCTCATATTATATCTAACCCTACTCCTATCCATGCACACAGCCACGAAGACCACTCCCACATGTAAGCCATATCTCAATACCCAATCATATCTTTTCCACTTATACAAGATATATCCAATACACAAATACCTAATTCTCCACCTCCTCCTATGACCGCCGACTTAGCCCCATCATTTCCAATTATTGTTGCCATGCAAAAACACCATGATGAGTCTCCCTCCGTCCATCTTCAGTCCAAGACACCATTTTCATGTCAATATAGTCGACTGCCCTCTTTACCCATTGGAGTTACTCCATACCCATTATCCACTTGTCATATAATATCCACTCCCTTGACCACTTCAATCCCTCACACCCTCAATTAAGATTATGTTTCCCTTCAACTTTCTCAGCCATCTTCGCTGGGAAAAAAAAGTCAATCAAGGTAGTCCACTCAACAGTTAAGACATAATCCAAATTCTCAAGAACCTGCTCATCTCATAATGAATCCACACACAATAATTTATACGGCACAGACACCCCATGCACCAACACCCTTAGCATCGTGGTTGGAAGCGGGTCTACGCAATCATGACCTGACCTTCACCATGGAGGTGAATCAACAAAAAGTGATAGTTCTGATAAATCACCTACGCGACCTAGTGTCACGCCCCAAATCGAGGGACATGGCGGGCGCCTGACCAGGTAGCCCCAGTCAAGCGGACCTGTGTGCCTTTCATTCCCACGCGTTACCCCTGTGCTGATTGTTTCTCATTAACCAAATATCTTACTAATCATAAATGATTTCACAATAAACAAACAAAATCATACGAGTGATTCATTAACTAGTTTACAGTTTTTACAACGCCCGACATAACATAATATATACATAAGACTGGAATCCCACAGTTTACATGTCTACAGAGCCTCTAGGACACAAAAGGGAATACAATACTTGCTGGTAACAAGGCTCCGGCTATACCTTACAAAACCAAAATAAAGTCTAAACAAAAGTGGCGTGAACCACACATGGCCCCGAGGAAGAAAGGGGCTCACCAAAACGGGCAGTGGAAGGTGAAGGATACTACTGCCGATGAGCTGAAGTGCCTGCTACCGATCCACCTACAAACATAACACGAATGTAGCGTCTCCGGCAAAAGGGACGTCAATACACTTGAATTGTACTGGTATGTATGGACAAACTTTGTCCCAAGTAAACTCAAGCCGTTAAACAAGAATTACAATGACAAGACAGCCAATAAATTACATCAAGGATCAATTAAGCCAGCTAACCATGTTTTCCACCTTTTACTCATTTCATATAAGTCTCAACACGAAGCACGTTTAGGGTCAACAAGTGGAACAACAACAAATCAACCACATAATCTCAAGTAGTCAAACAAAGGGGCAATCAGTGCCCCACAGGTTGCAAACTCTCCTGTTGTCTCCTTTCACAATTTCATATCAATGATTTTGTATCAATTTCATTTGCGATTTCGATCGCTTTCCATCCTTATTACCTCGTCCACCCTTATTACCTCGGCCACCCTTATCACCCCGACCCACACCTTATTTCTTCATGTTGCGGCGCGCAACCCGATCCTACCGTACAGTTTTCAAATACAACAATCACAAACAGCAGATAAGGTACTACACACAATTACAACGAGTTCAAATAAACAACTTACAAATTGGTTCATGTTCTCAATTACTTCTCAAACCAACAACATAACCAAATTACAATGTTTCCAAAATCGAGAATGTTCATACTGTTATGTCCACCAACTTACCACACCTCAAGTGTTTCGTTTCTTTTCCACAAGGTACCATATATACCATTATAACCATTATTCACAATTCATTACCAAATTCAACTCTCATTTATCTTTCGGTTCATATTCCATACTACATCACTCATAGTTCAACGACAACTTTGAATATCCAACAACAACATCAAGAATTTCACACAATTAGTCAAATTAACACGAACTAACATATTTTACACATATAGGCGATTTCACAAGAATCAAAATTAGCCATACATACCCGGTGTCGAGTTTTCTTCCGTTAACTTCCTACTTTATGCTTACCCAAGCTACCCTATCTTTGCCGACCTCGTTTTGTAGACTCTTACGCCTATCCACTTCCTCTTTACAAAAAAATCAAGTTCAATAATCATGCATGAGTGTAAAATTCCATTTTCAAAAGCTATTATATGCAACCCTCTCCTTACCCATCTTAAAACCAAAAGTTAGAGGAAATAGCTAGGGTTTTTACCTTCAATTGATTTGGGGAAATTGAATCTTTGCCCTAGAATACCTTGAACTAAGTAGTTGGAGCAATCTTTGTGGATGAAAGACTTCTCTCTCTAAAATCCCTCTCTTCTCTCTCTAATTTTAGTAAGATGATATGATAAAATGAAAGAGAAAGGCGTTATATTAAAGAAGAGGTCGGGTTGAATTTTATAAAATTCCTGGGCCGGGTCAATTCTGCGGTCGCATCTGCGATCGCAGAATCAACATGCGGTCCGCATAATGACCGCGGAATTGCCTCAAAATTTACACAAGTTCTGTTACGAAATGCGACCAAAATGCGGTCCGCATTCTTGATCTGCGGTCGCATAGTGCAATGCAGATTTGACACTCAAAAACCTTCGAGAATTTATGTGATAGATCTTCGGTCCGCAGATCCATTCTGCAATCGCATATCGACCGCATCCTCAACACCAAATTTTGTAAGCCTTCTGTTAAGCTCTGCGGCAGGAATGCGGTTCGCATAGCAGATCTGCGGTCGCATCCCTGACCACAGAATTGACACTTTTCTGGAAAAATCGATTCTTTACATTTTCGAAACTTAAATCACTACCAAGGGTCCGAACCGCGATGAGAATTCTACGCATTCCTAACACATTATTCGGACCATGGCACCATATTTACTAGGTTTCATGCACAAAAATTTTACGGGGCCTTACATCCTCCCCCCCCTTAAGATCATTCGTCCTCGAATGAGGACTTTTGAAAATGAGTTGGTTTTGAAAGACATGATATGCAAACTATCAAAATTTTAACTAACTCTTATATTTTTGAAAAATTTCGCCAGAGTTTCCTTTGTATTATGGACATATCCACCTGTCAGAGGGCCCCCGAATCACATTACCAAACAACAATACACAAATACAACACTTTCCACAACTTGTATATACTTCCTTACCTCAACGAATGCACATAGTCTATCACATTGTTACAATTGCACATAAACTAGTTACTTTAATGAGTTCTTACCTTATTTAACCATCTTAATACATCATGTACACACAAACAAACCATTACCAATCTACACTTACTATTAGTTGTCTATTTAACACATGAATCTTTATAAGGCTTTCATTTATCAAGAAAGGTTCAAGTGACCCAAGGTAACAACACATTTAACTCATTACAAAATGAAGGACACTTCACTAATACTAAGAGGGAAACAACTTGGACAAGATGACAGTTACTAGGAGTAGAAGGGTCACCTAATTTCTTCTAAGCTTGATCAAACAAATGGGGGTACTTTTCCTTCATCTCTTTTTCTGCTTCCCATGTGGCCTCCTCAACTTGTTGACTTCGCCACAATACTGTAACGGAGGCAACTTCCTTATTCCTCAACCTACGAACTTGCCTATCAAGAATGGCAACTGGAACTTCTTCATACGACAAATCTTCATTAACCTCAATAGCCTCGACTGGCATGATGGTGGATGGATCTCCAATCACTTTCTTCAACATGGACACATGGAATACCGGGTGCACTGATGACATCTCGGGAGGCAACTCCAGCCTATAAGCAACTTGACCAATCATTTGAACGATTCGATACGGCCCAACGTACCTAGGATTCAATTTTACTTTCTTTCCGAATCGCATGACTCCCTTCATAGGAGATACCGTCAAGAATACCCAATCATCGACTTGAAACTCCAAATCCCTTCAGCGAACGTCTGCATAGGATTTTTCACGACTCTGTGCTGTTTTCATTCTCTCTTGAATAACCTTGACCTTTTCCATAGCTTCGTACACCATATCTGGCCCTAGCAATTGCGCTTCACCTACCTCAAACCACCCGATTGGAGACCTACACCTTCTCCCGTACAATGCCTCAAACGGGGCCATCTGAATGCTAGCATGATAGCTGTTATTGAAAGCAAATTCTATCAGTGGCAAGTGTTCATCCCAATTACCTTTTAAATCTAAGACACAAACCCGCAACATATCTTCAAGCGTCTGAATGGTCCGCTCGGCTTGACCGTCGGATCTGCGGATGGAAGCTGTGCTGAGATTCACCTGAGTTCCCAAACCTTGCTGAAACTTCTTCCAAAAGTTAGCTGTGAACTGAGCCCCGCGATCCGAGATAATAGAAAGTGGAGTACCATGAAGCCTTACTATCTCCTTGATGTACAACCTTGCATATTGCTTCGCAGTATCAGTGGACTTGACTGGCAGGAAGTGAGCTGATTTGGTGAGTCGATCCACTATCACCCATATTAAGTCGAACTTACGCTGAGTGCGAGGTAACCCCACCACGAAATCCATATTGATCATCTCCCATTTCCACCTTGGTATTTCTATAAGCTGAGTTAATCCACCGGGCCGTTGATGCTCGGCCTTCACTTGCTGGCAGTTCGGGCACCTAGCTACAAAGCTTGCCACATCCCTTTTCATACCATTCCACCAATAAATCTCCTTAAGTTCATGATACATCTTCGTGGAACCGGGGTGTACCGAATACGTGGAAATATGAGCCTCTGCCATTACCCTCTCCCGAAGCTCGTTCACGTCCGGAACACATAGCCTACCTTGGCACCGCAATACACCATCCTCACTGCTGAGTGCAAATGCTGAGATCTTGTTATTCATAACTGCTTCCTTCACCCGAACCAATGCTTGATCCATAAACTGCTTTTCCTTAATTTCTGCAACCAATGATGATTCTGCTCCATCATGCACCAAAACATTCCCCTCATCTGACGTCGAGATGCGAACCCCCAAACTAGCCAATTGGTAAACCTCCCGAGCCAGGGGCCTTTTATCCACACCCAAATGAGCCAAACTACCCATGGATTTTCGACTAAGAGCGTCGGCTACCACATTTGCCTTCCCTGGATGGTACAATATGTTCATATCATAGTCTTTGAGCAATTCTAACCACCGCCGCTGTCTCAGATTCAGCTCCTTCTGCTTGAACAAATACTGGAGGCTCTTGTGGTCTGAAAACACATCTACATGAACCCCATAAAGATAGTGTCGCCATATTTCAAGGCAAACACAACAGCTGCAAGCTCCAAATCATGCGTCGGATAATTCTTCTCGTGGTTCTTGAGTTGCCTGGAAGCATAAGCTGTAACCTTTCCTTGCTACATCAATACACATCCCAAACCGACTCTGGAGGCATCACAATAAACCACAAGTCCCTCTGTGCCTTCTGGCAAGGCCGATACTGGTGCCGAGGTCAATGTTGACTTCAATTCTTGGAAACTTTTCTCACATGCTTCGGACCACTGGAATTAAACTGCCTTTTGTGTCAATTTAGTCAATGGGGAGGCGAGAGTTGAGAATCCCTCTACAAACCTCCGATAGTACCCTGCCAAACCCAAGAAGCTACGAATCTCTATCGGGGTCATGGGTCTAGGCCAATCTTTCACTGCCGCAATCTTCTGAGGATCCACCTGAATTCCCTCACTGGAAATAACATGCCCTAGAAAAGCTACGGACTCCAACCAAAACTCACATTTTGAGAACTTGGCATACAATTGATCCTGAAGAAGGGTCTGCAATGTTTCTCTGAGGTGAATGTCATGATCTTCCCTGCTCCGAGAGTAGATGAGGATGTCGTCAATGGATACGATCACAAAGGAATCTAGGAATGGCTTGAAAACCCGATTCATAAGGTCCATGAAAGCTGCTGGGGCATTGGTTAGCCCAAAAGACATGACTAAAAACTCGAAGTGACCATAACGAGTTCTGAAGGCGGTCTTAGGAATATCCTGCTCCCTGATTTTCAACTGGTGGTACCCGGACCGTAAATCAATCTTTGAGAAGAACTTCGCTCCCTGCAATTGGTCAAACAGATCATCCACTCGAGGCAAAGGATATTTATTCTTGATGGTGACTTTGTTGAGCTGCCGATAATCAATACACATTCGAAGTGACCCATCCTTCTTTTTGACAAAGAGAACCGGAGCACCCCACGACGACACACTCGGTCGTATGAACCCTTTCTCTAGTAAATCCCTCAGCTGCTCCTTTAACTCCCTTAACTCTGCCGGCACCATCCTGTATGGTGGAATGGATATTGGCTGAGTATCTGGCAATACATCGATCCCAAAATCAATCTCCCTATCCGGCGGAATGCCCGGAAGCTCATCCGGAAACACTTCAGGAAATTCATTCACAATTGGCACGGACTCGAGGGTAGTCACCTCTAAGGTGGTGTCCGTTACCCGAACCAAGTGATAGATACACCCCTTCTTAATTATCTTCGAAGCCTTAAGGTAGGAAATAAACCTACCCCTTGGCACTATACCATTTCCTCTCCATTCAATAACTGTCTTGTTAGGGAACTCGAGCCTCATAACTCTCGTCCGACAGTCAAGCTTGGCAAAGCATGAATAGAGCCAATCCATCCCCATAATTACATCAAAATCAACCATCCCAAGCTCAATAAGATCGGTTGTGGTAACACGGCCACTCACCATGACAACACAGTTTCTATAGTCTCGTGAGGCTGAAATAGAATCACCAACCGGAGTCGATACAGAGAATAGCTCATGAAGTTGTTCGGGTTCTATCCCAAAACATGAAGCAATGAACGAGGTGATATAAGACAAAGAGGACCCTGGATCAATAAGAGCATAACAATCAATAGCCTGAACAGACAAGATACCTGTAACAACATCTGGAGAAGCATCAGCACTCTGGCAGCCTTTCAAAGCATAGAACCGGCTAGGTCCACCCCTACCATGAGCTCCACCCCTAGCCGCACCATGCCCTACTATAGCTAGAGGACGCACTGATGATGTAGAAACTGAATAACTGGATGACTGGGAAGATCCCCTACCCATAACCTGACTAGGTGCACGGCAGTCCTGTTGGATGTGACCTCTCACCCCGCACCCGAAGCACACTGGAAGGTCAAGGTAGCAAGTCTCTGTATGAAATCTCCCACACTTGGGGCATGTAGGTCTCCCCTGCTGCTGGGATCTCACCCCAGGACGACCAGACTGACGAGTCCTCCTGCTGTCTGAACCAGGTCTCGAGTAACTACCCTGCTGATGACTGTGCACGGATGGCGGTGCACTCGCGGAGGACTGAGCATATGACTGGGATGGCCCTGATGACCCTCTCCCTGGAAGTGATCTCCCTGAATGACCCGTTGACCGGGCCCTGCTGCTACTTTCTCTTTCTGCACGAATCTTGAATTTCCTGGCCTCTGTGGCCTGAGCAAACCCCACGATCCTCCCATAGTTCATGTCTGAGTGCAAAGCTGTTGTGGCGGCCTCATTCACTACCAAAGGGCTAAGGCCCTGAACAAACCGTAGAACCCGGGCATCCATGGTCGACACAAAATGAGGAGCGTACTTGGACAACCTTACGAACTCCATGTGATACTCCCAAACACTCATATGCCCTGTTTGAGGACCTCGAACTCAGTGGCACGGGCTGCCATTGTCTCGGCAGGCAAGAAGTGGTCCATGAATGCATCCACGAACTCATCCCATCTGGCCGGAGGGCTCCCTTCCTCACGGGAATCCTCCCATATTTCGAACCATGAACGTGCCGCTCCCTTCAGCCTGTAAGAGGCCAACTCTACCCCCTCTATATCTGTAGCCTTCATCACTCTGAGGGTCTTGTATATCTCATCAAGGAAATCTGGTGGGCCAGCCTCTGGATCGGTACCTGAGAATTCTGGAGGGGCGAACCGCAAGAACTGGTGGACTCTGGAGCCGGAGGAATCTCCCTGTCCGCTGGAGGGTGCAGGGGCATCATGGGATCTCTGGGCCTGGGCGGCCACTAACTGTGTTAACATATGAATGGCTCCCCTAAGATCCTCAATAGAGATACCAGAACCAGAAGCGGGAACTGTATCTGAGTCAGGAACACTGGCAGGAGGAATGGTGGCATCATCTGCTGCAGTTGGAATAGGGACACTTGGGTTTTGAACAGATGGGCCAGGCAAAGTCAGGACTGGTGGGTCATTCTCGCCCACGGCATCGGGTACATGATTAGCAGCCACACTCGAGCCGGCATTGGCCCCAAGGCCGAGTCTAGCCTTCTTCTTAGGCACCATATTCTGAAAATTTGGGAACAAGGCGTGAATTAGACACAAATATTTCCACATTGCACTTTACCGCACGATATAGATTAACAAAGAAATAGGTAAATTCCTAAATGCCCGTGTAGCCCCCAACTTATCTGATGTGGTCGACAACACACCGATAAGAAGGGCACTACTAGACACGGCTCCGAGACATCCTAGGACACTTTAAAACCTTAGGCTCGGATACCAAGTTTGTCACGCCCCAAATCGAGGGATATGACCGGCGCCTGACCAGGTAGCCCCAGTCAAGCGGACCTGGGTGCCTTTCATTCCCACGCGTTACCCCTGTGCTGATTGTTTCTCGTTAACCAAATATCTTACTAATCATAAATGATTTAACAATAAACAAACAAAACCATACGAGTGATTCATTAACTAGTTTACAGTTTTTACAACGCCTGACATAACATAATATATACATAAGACTGGAATCCCACAGTTTACATGTCTACAGAGCCTCTAGGATACAAAAGGGAATACAATACTTGATGGTAAAAAGGCTTCGGCTATACCTTACAAAACCAAAATAAAGTCTAAACAAAAGTGGCGCGAACCACACAGGGCCCCGAGGAAGAAAGGGGCTCACCAAAACGGGCAGTGGAAGGTGAAGGATACTACTGCCGATGAGCTGAAGTGCCTGCTACCGATCCACCTACAAACATAACACGAATGTAGCATCCCCGGCAAAAGGGATGTCAGTACCGTTGAATTGTACTGGTATGTATGGACAAACTTTGTCCCAAGTAAACTCAAGCCGTTAAACAAGAATTACAATGACAAGACAGCCAATAAATTACATCAAGGATCAATTAAGCCAGCTAACCATGTTTTCCACCTTTTACTCATTTCATATAAGTCTCAACACGAAGCATATTTAGGGTCAACAAGTAGCACAACAACAAATCTACCACATAATCTCAAGTAGTCAAACAAAGGGGCAATCAGTGCCCCACGGGTTGCAAACTCTCCTGCTGTCTCCTTTCACAATTTCAGATCAATGATTTTGTATCAATTTCATTTGCGATTTCGATCGCTTTCGATCATTATTACCTCGTCCACCCTTATTACCTCGGCCACCCTTATCGCCCCAACCCACACCTTATTTATTCATGTTGCGGCGCGCAACCCGATCCCACCGTACAGTTTTCAAACACAACAATAACAAACAGCAGATAAGGTACTACACACAATTACAACGAGTTCAAATAAACAACTTACAAATTGGTTCATGTTCTCAATTACTTCTCAAACCAACAACATAACCAAATTACAATGTTTCCAAAATCGAGAATGTTCATACTGTTATGTCCAACAACTTACCACACCTCAAGTGTTTCGTTTCTTTTCCACAAGGTACCATATATACCATTATAACCATTATTCACAATTCATTACCATATTCAACTCTTGTCACACCTCCTTTTTCGCACATATATTAAATGTGCTAATGTTTATTACTACACCCCGAGAAGGAATATAATAATAATCGGTGAAGGAGTTTTTCCATTTAAAGGACGGTCGCAATGGGATCCGTTTATTTAATTATTTAGAGTCGCCACTTGGGAAAATAATGGTGTCCCAAGTCACCGGTTTAATCCCGAACCGAGGAAATTTATGACTCTGTATTACAGTCTGCGAAACTAGAAACCTGGATAAGGAATTCTGTTAACCCGGGAGTAGGTGTTAGGCACTCCCGAATTCCGTGGTTTTAGCACGGTCGCTCAACTGCTATTTTTGTTTTCATCTGATTTCTTTATATATTTTAATTACGTGCTTTTAATGTTCCGCTTTTCATTATAGAAGAATAATTGCAACGTCACGAAAACACATTTCGAGTCACACCGCAACCAGTGCGCCTGTGACTTTAATGTATTTCAGTTTCGCCGAGAATAAGATTTGGGTCACATAAATGCACACCCGTATTTGAGAATATATGTTATTTACAAATCCCGCCTAAAGTATCTACATCTTTATTAACTTTGGGAAAGACCGTGATATTCGCTAAACGGTCCTTCCGATTCTGGGATTTTCGTAATGCTTTGCCTGAGGGCCCCGCAATTATGGATTTAATGCGGCGGGGCTCATCTCGTTTTTATTAAGGTCATATCTAGAGATGCTATATTTTCTATTCGTTTACTGTCTCTAATAAAATATCCTAATTATTTTTGTTCATCACTTGACAGTTTATCTTTAGGCTGTGATTTGTGCATTTTTTGGGCCTGAAATCGCGCCGGGCTAGACTGCAGCCCATGGCGACACCTTGCCTCAATTAAATTTCAACAGGCCCAAGTTTAGGGCCCTGTATGTAAACGTCCAGGCCCAATAGACGTACCAGGTTTGCATCCTTTGTTGGGCTTAGATTCAGATTACACAAATCAAATATGGTTCACCTCATTTATGGATTTCTACAATTTCGATTTGCACTCAAAATGGTTTATCTAATCAACTACCAGGAAATTTGTCTTTGTTCAACTTGTAGTAGAAAAACGTCACTGAACAGGCTTCAGGTTCTTTGTCCTATCAGATTACCTATTATGATTAATCAATTTTCCAATATTTAATGAATTCGATCAAAAATAGACAATACAAATTGTAATTCGATCGATGATCTAATAGTAACAAACTAATATACTGGTTAATAATTGTCCCGTTTATTGTTTCGTTCAGAGGCGAATCGTTAATAGAGCGGTATTTATACGCTTATATATACATTTGCTACTACTTAAGTCACGAACGTGATACTATTAACTCCTGAACTCTATTAGACCATGATCAATATGCTTTTGAGTTCTAAACTGAGGATTAACAATTATGCATTCTAAATTGAACGAATTAACACTGATATTACAGGACTCTACTATCCTAAGCTAGTATTAGGCTAATTCAAACTATAGTTACGACGATAGAGCACAGTGTCATAAAGTTCAAACCGTCCAAATTTATACAGTCTATAAAGTTAGTTACATATTTAAATTATTCCTAATGAATACCAATATCCTTAGCTAATCTATATTGATCAATTTTAATTACAGCAAATAACAGTAAACTAAAAGCTTAATTGATCAACTTCATTTCTTCAAATGGCAATTACAGCTTCAAGTAGAAGAAGTGTACCTGGAATTTCAACAACAAAATGGAGAAGGATAGATCATTAGGCAGTTTTGACAGCGAACAACAGCAAATAATCAGCAGCAATTCAATGGGTGAACTCGACTTCAAACCAGCAAGTAAGCTCACAACAGGCTCGGAACAGATTTGCAAACAAAACTCAGGTTCAACTCAAACTCAATTTTCGAAAGACCAAGCTAGACAATTTTTAACCCAATCGAATCAACAGATGACTTCAGCAAAACAGTAAACCTTAAGGATGAAATCAAGACCCACGAAACAGTCCTCTCCCTATTTTTTAAAGCTCTCTATTTGAATGTCTATCCCTTTAAGCACTCAAAGCTCCAATCAATTTCAGAGTACTTCCGTCTATCTCCTATGTCCCTCTGATTTTCAGAATGCTCTATTGCTTAAAATCTCTCTCTGTGTCTCTCTTCAAATCCATAAGCTCTCCAATGTGTATATCTCTATCTCAGTCTCTTTTAATCTTATGTGTTCTTTTTCTGTGTGTATATGTATATCTCTCACCCTCTCTATTCCAGAAATTTTTCTCTTCCTTTCTAAAATCTGTCCTCTTCACTTATAGCTAAGACCAACTCCTAAAAGCCAAAGACCAGGAAAAAAAAACAATCACCTCTGCCCATCCCTATCTTTGCTGAACCCATGATATTCCCTGGGCAAGACCCACTAAGATTGTCTGGTATGGGATTTGTTATTAAACAAATCCCTGAAGGCAAGTATGGGGGACTGCTGTTAGCAGGTTCCACCCATATCTGCTGTCCAGCAGATGCCATGTGCTTGCCATTTCTTTTTATTACCCTTAATCAATACTGTACTGAACAAGACCATGCATAATCCTGATTAAGTCATTAACAGCTATATCCAAAATGTCCTTAATTCGAAATTACACAATTACTCACAGCTTTCAATCCCAGCAATGGTTCGGATGTAACTAGACAGTCCTAATGACATTTCTGTCAACATGCTAACAGTCGATCCTACGACGACATTCGTTTAATCAACCACGATCTATATAATCGATAACGAATAATCGATATTCAAGCTATAGCCTATGGGTAGACTCAACGGCCTGGATCCTTTTACTAATAGAAGACGACGTCGTCTGGTTAGAGGGGTTAGTCTTTGGGACTGACGGGTTTGGGCCGGGTATGGGAAGAAGATTGGGTCTGGTAATGGGTTAGGGAGATTTGGGCTCCATTATTGGCCCAGTTCCGAGTTTCTCTTCTTTTATTTGAGTTTGTTTCCTTTATTTTACTTTTTCTAAATTAATTTTAAAATGTAAACCAACATCCTAATGCTAGAGATTATAAAAATCCCAATTAATTCACAAATGACAAATTGATGCTTCATAAAAATTAAAATAACAAATTAAAACAAAATTACACGATCGGACCTTAAATGGTAAAAAAAATGCAAAATATATATATTTTTGTTATTTTTCATTTTCGTAAAACAAACTTAATTACTCTAAATTACAAACATGAATTTACATGCAAATACAAACATTTTCGTAGTTTATATTAATATAAATAATAGACATGCACACACAAAAATACGAATAATAAGAGAAAAATAACACAAAAATCACAGAAAATCACACTCAACACAAAACTATTTTATTTTGCATTTTTGGGAGTAATTCTCACGTAGGGCAAAAATCACGTGCTCACAGCTACCCCTCTTTGCGTGGAAACATGAAGAGTTTTCGTGCAAAGATAAGTGAGCGGATACGAGCGATTTTTGCCCGTTTAAGCACTCCATATGAAGCATTTTTTGGAAAAGTTTGACCGAACCTTTGCTTCAGAAGATCTCCTACATATCCCTGGCTAAAAAGGGAATCAGGTCAATGTAGTTCGGGAAGTTTTGGTAGCCGGGACTACCATGACTGCTGTGATCTTGCTGTTACTTGTTGTTGCTGCTGATGCCACTGCTTAACTGATCTCCTTATTACACCGCGCTAAAAATAAAAATAAGAAGCTAGACTAAGTTACAGCATTGCAAATTCTTGTCTATCTTTTCAACTTGATCTCGTCATGTTTCCTTTCCATCCTGCTGGCTTTG
This sequence comes from Nicotiana noctiflora, assembly GCA_032618575.1. Lineage (NCBI taxonomy): Eukaryota > Viridiplantae > Streptophyta > Magnoliopsida > Solanales > Solanaceae > Nicotiana > Nicotiana noctiflora. The sequence goes on along the minus strand of JASVEL010013248.1, from coordinate 30,618 downwards.
CTGTTTCTTCTCTTCTGACAATTGTTATTTCGGCCTATCCTGATTGCCGACCCCTGGCCATTGGTCTCTTCCTTGTGATCTTCGAATTATTTTCCTTCGAAGTCTGAATCTATCTTTCTGATCCTTGTTGCCTTTCTTCTGATTATGAACTTGGATTCATGCTAGGGATTTCCTTTATACTTTGTCACTTTCCGATTGTTCATTATCCTTATCAAATCTTAGAAACTGAGACGCCGTTCTGCTTTTCCGGCGGGCTTCTGACATTAACAACATCTTTGAAAATAACTCGCCATTCCTCTCTTCAGGCGGGCTCCTGACTTCACTCATCGACTTTGAAAGATTAATCGCCATTCCTCTCTTCAGGCGGGCTCCTGACTTCAACAACATCTTAGAAAATAAATCGCCATTCCTCTCTTCAGGCGGGCTCCTGACTTCACATCTTTTGAAAATAAATCGCCATTCCTCTCTTCAGGCGGGCTCCTGACTTCAATCATCAACTTGGAAAATTAAACGCCATTCCTCTCTTCAGGCGGGCTCCTGACTTCACATCTTTTGAAAATAAATCGCCATTCCTCTCTTCGGGCGGGCTCCTGACTTCAACAACATCTTTTGAAAATAAATCGCCATTCCTCTCTTCGGGCGGGCTCCGACTTCAACAACATCTTTTGAAAATAAATCGCCATTCCTCTCTTCGGGCGGGCTCCCGACTTCAATCATCAACTCCGAAAATTAAACGCCATTCCTCTCTTCGGGCGGGCTCCTGACTTCAACAACATCTTTGAAAATAAATCGCCATTCCTCTCTTCAGGCGGGCTCCCGACTTCAATCATCAACTCTGAAAATTAAATCGCCATTCCTCTCTTCAGGCGGGCTCCCGACTTCAACAACATCTTTTTGAAAATAAATCGCCATTCCTCTCTTCAGGCGGGCTCCGACTTCAACATCATCTTTTTGAAAATAAATCGCCATTACTCTCTTCAGGCGGGCTCCCGACCTCAACAATATCTTTTGAAAATAAATCGCCATTCCTCTCTTCAGGCAGGCTCCTGACTTCAACATCAACTTTTGAAAATAAATCGAATGATTGCCATCTTGTTTCGGAATTGCTTTCCTCCTGAGTTGTGTTGCCTTTCCCTTGACTGCGGGGGATATCTTTGGAATTGTTTACTCACCTGCTGGGGTAATACTGCTGGGGAAATCCTCTTTATTTCCTCCTTTTCTACTTTCTTCAAAAACCTTTATTCTCTCCCGAGATTGCTGGGGATTGAAATGTCATCAGCTGGGGATTACACTGTCGGGGGTCCCTTTTCCTTTTGCCTCTTTCCAAACCTCCTTCGGGACTCGCGCTTTGCTCCCTTGAAAAACCTGTAGGATATAATGCTGCCGGGGAAAATCTCGAAATCGGTGTTTCATTTTTCCGAGAACTTTTGGGGATGATACCAGCCTCTTGCCTTTCTAAACACAAGTTTCCTCATTTTGTCCTGTCTGCTGGGGGTATAATCACAGCTTGTTGTTTTCTTTCTTTCAAAGTTGCTGGGGATAACCGGGTTCAAAGATCATTTCCTCGCGTTATCCGGCTTCTTTCCCCAACCGGGTATTTGGTTTCGAGAAAATTTTCGCAACGGGAGAAAATTTTCTCCCCCAGTTTGAGAATCTTCTTCGTGGGATGCTTTTCTGCCAACAATCCCTCTTTTCCTGTTTCAAATCAAAGAAAAATTGGTTAGTTCTAAGATGTGGTGGCTGGTTGTGGTGCTCCTGCTGGGGATGGTTCTCCTCTTCTTTCCCTACTCTGCGTTTCATTGTCAGACCCTGCCGGGGATGTTATCATTTGATGATGTTCATGCTGGGGATAGTTTTCTCCTTTCTTGCTTCCCCGCCTTCCTTGACGACTCTTTATTCGCGAACCTTTCCACGTGGTTTTCCACTGACCACCCGAATTCCTATGATAGTGACCCTTCGTGAAGAATTTGCATGCTTTACTGGTGAACCATTTTCTTTGTTCACCCTTGTCACTGAAAATACCTTTCTGCTGGGGATATCTCTCCTTTTGCGGCATATCTAAGGACTAGGCATTTCCCGACCTTTGAGTCTCATTAACCTTCCCTGAGATATCCTTATTGACACCGATCCTGTCACGCCCCAAAATCGAGGGACATGACCGGCGCCTGACCGAGTAGCCCCAGTCAAGCGGACCTGGGTGCCTTTCTATCCCACGCATTACCCCCGTGTTGATTATTACTCATTAACCAAAATATCTTACCAACAATGACTGATTTCACAATGCATAAACATAACCATGTGATTTATTTACTAACAAGTTCGTAATTTATATTTACAACGCCCCATACATATACATAGGCCACAATCCCACAGTTTACATGTCTACGGAGCCTCTAGGATACAAAAAGGGAAATACAATACTTGCCGGTAACAAGGCTCCGGCTATACCTTACAAAACCAAAATGAAATCTTAACAAAGGTGGCATGAACCACACAAGGCCCCGAGGAAGAAAGGGGCTCACCAAAACGGGCAGTGGAAGGAGAAGGATACTACTGCCGATGAGCCGAAGTGCCTGCTACTGATCCACCTACAATCATAACACGAATGTAGCGTCCCCGACAAAAGGGACGTCAGTACACTTGAATTGTACTGGTATGTATGGACAAACTTTGTCCCAAGTAAACTCAAGCCATTGAATTACATCAATAATTAATTAAGCCAGCCAACCATGTTTTTCCACATTTTACTCATTTCAGATAAACCTCAACATAAGCACATTCAAGGTCAACAAATAGAACAACAACCAATCAACAACATAAATTGCAAGTAGTCAAACATAGGGACAATCAGTGCCCCACATGTTGCAAACTCTCCTGCTGTCTCCTTTCACAATTTCACATTTATTGATTTAGTATCAATTTTCAATAGCGATTTCGATCGCTTTCCATCCTTATTGCCCCTGACCACCCTTATTACCTCGGCCACCCTTATCACCTCAACCCACACCTTATTTCCCCACGTTGCGGCGCGCAACACGACCCCGCCTTACAGTTGAAAACACAACAATTTCAAACAGCAGATAAGGTACTACACACAATTTCAACAAGTTCAATTAAGCAACTTGCACATTGTTTCATGTTCTCAATTATTTTCAAACCAATATCACAACCATGTTACACTATTTCCACAATTCAAGTGTTTCATTTGTTTTACACAAGGTGCCATATAGGCCATCATAATCATTATTCGCAATTCTTTACCCAATTCGACTCTCATTTAACTTTCGATTCATATTCCATACCACATCACTCATATTTCAACAACAACTTTGAATATCCGACAACAACATCAAGAATTTCACACAATTTGTCAAATTAGCATTAACCAAACAAATTTCACACATATAGGCGATTTCACAAGAATCAAAATTAGCCATACATACCTGGTGATGAGTTTTCTTCCGTTAACTTCCTACTTTATGCTTACCCAAGATATTCTACTCTTGCCAACCTTGTTCTTGAAGACTCTTACTTCTACTCACTTCTTTTACTAAAAATCAAGTTCAATAATCATGCATGAGTGTAAAATTCTATTTTCAAAAGCTATTATATGCAAACCTCTCTTTACCCAATTTAAATCTGAAAATTTGAGAAAATAGTTAGGGTTTTTACCTTGAAAACATTGGGGAAGTTGAATCCTTGCCCTAGGATCCCTTGGAATTAAGTTGTTGGAACAATCCTTCAAGATGAAGAACTTCTCTCTCTAAAACCCCTCTCTTCTCTCTCTAATTTTGGTAAAATGATTTGAGAAAATGAGGGTGAAAGGCGTTATATTAAAGAAGAGATCGGGTCAAAATGTTACAAAATCTGGGCCGGGGTCAATTATGCGGTGCACTATGCGACCGCAGAATCAACATGCGGTCCGCATAGTGACCGCAGAATTGCCCCAAATTTACACAGGTTCTGTTAAGGAATGCGGCCCGAATGCGGTCCGCATGTTTGATCTGCGGTCGCAAAGTGCACCGCAGATTTGACATGCGATCGCATATCGACCGCACTTTCAACTCGATTTTGGGAAGCTCACTGGAATGATTTGCGGCAAGAATGCGGTCCGCATGTCAGGTTTGCGATCGCATTCTTGACCGCATATTGGACACTTTTCGGAAAAATTAATTCTCTACATTTTTGAAACTTAAATCACTACCAAGGGTCCGAACCGCGGCTTGCAAGCTCGCCGCGAAGAATTCTACGCATTCCTAACATATTATTCGGACCATGACACCACAACTACTAGGTTTTATGCACAAAATTTTTACGGGGCCTTACAGATCCCTCCCTTTGTCATTTTCCTATTGCTGGGGAATATCCCTCTGGACACTGCCTTGCGCTTGATCCTTCCTGACTTATACCACTTGGGTGTACCAATCAAAATCCCGTCTTGCGTAATTGGAAAGCTGATGGAAAATTTCGCAGTCATTTCTTGCAAACAGACTCTATTGGGGAATTTTTGATGAAAGGAGAAAGATAAAAGGAAACAGAATAAAAGACAATGACTCTCTAAAAAGAAAAATTATAAAATAAACCTATCAAACGTGGATACCAACTCTAATGGACATGACATGCACATATAGCCTATCCTCCGTCGTCAGACCGCCTTTTGTAATCTTCGCCTGGGGCTTTCCCATCTGACTTCCAATCTTCGTTCGACTTGTAGTGCCCGAGGGGTTTTTACTATCAAGCCTCTCTCATTTCCGGTTTTCTCTCAGCTATCATCGCCTTATGGCGCCTGTGAAGGTTTTCACCGCAAAGACTCTCTCCTTTGTGTTTCTCTTCTAGCTGGGGATTAGGGGTGTTACCGCTAAGACTCTCCTATTTTCTGCTGGAGATCGGAGTCTTTTCTTATGGGAATCAGAGTGTTATGTTCTGATAAGACTTCTCTCATTTGCCTGACTTGGCCTCTTTTGAAAATTGGTCGAAAGGTCTTTCTTTGGACCGTAATGTGGATTTGGATAGGGCTAGAAAGAGATGGTATTAAAGGCTCAAAACAGAACAAAATGGGTTCAAAATTACAACCTTCGGAGTCTACATCTTCCTTTATAAACACAACTTTTGTTGCCCAGTTTCTAGCTTGGGGATTTTTATTTCTTTATTTACACTATGACCGAGCTGTGAAGCGCCTACGTATCCTCTTTGAGGAATCAGGTCAAACGTAGTTCCCAATTCCTCTTTTTCAAGTTTTTTTTTTCATACATTTTTCTTTTTCTTTTCTTTATCTCTTTTTGTTGTTTTCTTTTTCTTTACTTTTTCTTTATCCCTTTCTTCTTTTGCCTTTCAAACTTGTGTTTCTAGTCTTTGCAACTAATTCCGAATGAGGGGTATGAAAGAATTTAAAATAAGCCTCAAAGGGTTAACGAAGGATAAAGTGTTTGGGTAGCAGAACAAAATGCCTTCGTCATTCCAATCTTCAAAACATACCAAGTGCAAACAACACGGTTAACATTCGTCCTATCTTTAAAGCACGGTTGGACAACACTTTCATTTTCATTATTATGAACGACCCCACGTCGATTTGGCCAGCTTGCCTTTGACTATTTCCTTTTACTTGCCCCGGTTTCACATGACTCGGGATCCAAATAATCTCAAATTGTTTTTATTTCCTTTAAATGACCCGATCATCTTCCAATTGCTTCATGATTAACTTTTAGAATTAAGCCACAATTATGTGTGCGCATGTCATGTCACTAGATTCGGCGTTTGAACACAAGACAAATCTAAAAAAGAACTAAACAAATAAGATGACCGGAAGTAACAAAAGACCGAAAGCTTCATTAAACTAATGACGAAATGGTTCAATGACAAAACAAGCAAAACAAACCAGAGTACAGCCCTGAAACGAAACTGGGCAAGACCAAAGCAAACTGCTAGGACAAAAATGGAAGGACAAGAGGGTTTGACCACCAGACAAAGTCCGAATTACAACCCTGAAAATAACTCGGACAACAGAAATGACAACAAAAATGAACCAACAAAGCTCCATTTAGCTGACCAAAAGAGGGAGTGTCTTCCCAATTACCAAGCATTAAGCTTTAGCCACTAAGTACTGCATCAATATTGCCGAGGCTGCCATCTGCTTCAACATTTTTAGCTTCAGTCAATATACCCCCCAGAGGATTCGTGTGTTCCATGTCATCGTCATTGATCACAATTAACCATCCTTTTTGAATCATTCTTTCTATTTCCTTTTTCAAGGTACGACAACTCTCAATATCGTTCCCCCTGACATTGGAATGGTATGCACATCATACAGTAGGATCGAAGCTTCTTGCACGTGGATCGGGAGTATATCCGGGGAGCGGTGTAATCAAGCCGACATGTTTTAACTTTTCAAACAGACTTGCATAGGATTCTCCGATAGGGGTGAGCGCCTTTTCTCGCTTCAGCAACCTCTCCTCCCTAAACGCCTTATTTGGCCTGAAACCTGACCCGGGGGTTTTCCGGTATGTTCGTGGGGGTTGGTAGGCTTTTTGTGGAGCTGGGTACCTGGAAGGTGAAGTACGATTTTGGTTGTCCCGGGGAGAGTAGTGGTGTTGGGGATGGGAGTAGCATTGTGAAAACATAGCTGGGGGACGAGTAGTTGAGCTAATTGAGCGGCTGGAAAAATTGTGATAGGCGGGTATATATGGAGAGTGTGGGGGATCATCTGGCATCGGGTTCATTCTACGGGTAAGGACAGAGTCTAGGAAGCTAGGTGGTGGCGGGGGTAGTGCTTTTCCATCCATCCATGCCCGATACATGTCGGCCACATGTTGTCTCAATATTTTGACTTCTTCTACTAACCCGTGGTTCCGTTCAACCAGTTGTTGTCGGGTATCGGTATCAACCCACTTAGTCTTGAGATCCTCTACCATTGTCCTCTGACTTTGTGTTACAGGGAAGAGTTATTTTAGAACCACAACCAACCACCTTTCTGGAACTGGACACAACAAAGTGAAGACATTACGTTAGCGTTAGGGCATTGGACAAATAGGTAAACGTGCATTAAGGATGCAACGAACCTAGGCAGTTAAACCTTTCTCTTTTTCCATTTTTTTCTTTTTGGTTATGGATACGATCGAATCCTATGTGGATTGCTTACGTATCATGACCCCGCATGAATCAGACCGAGCGTAGTTCTTGCAATATAATGCAAGAAATAAAGAGATGAATATTTGATTTTTTTTCTTTTTTTTTTTGAAAAAATTGTAAAAGCCGACTCCAACTACAAACTCTGATGAAAAACTTTCACACCTTGTGCCGGAGATTTCTACAAGAATAAAAATATTTTTAGCGCCAATTATGACTATTTCTACAAAATTAGCCATGTAATGGCTTATTTGACAAAGCTAGTTTTGTAAAATTTATTTAAGAAAGATAAACTTGAAAAAATTTTCATCCTATGGCTCATGGGGCATCGTTCGGCATCGCCATAAGCCAACATCAGACTGAGAAGTTTCTAATGTCAATTGACTATTTTTACAAAATTGGCCATGTAATGACTTATTTGACAAAGCGGCTATTTTTGCAAAATTTTATTTAAGAGACTACAAATTCAAAATTTTTCATCTTAGGGCCCATGGGGCATCGTTCAACACCGACACAGGCCAACACAAGACTGAGAAAGTTTAAATGCCAAATGTGGCCATTTCAGCAAAACCATATGTTGTATTTTTTTTTTCAAAGTTGAGTTTGCAAAGTTGAGTGATGACTCAAACTTAATTTTGCGGATACGACCTTTCAATATTTCCATGAGGGAATATTTCAAGGCTGTGCCCAAAAATTATTTACAAAGACTCAAAGTGGCTATTCTTGCAAAAATAGCCTTCTGGCGTCCTTTTGGGGAACATTCGGCATATTTTAAACGAGAATAGCATCACCCGATTTATTTATAATAAAATCAAAATTTGACACATTTTTTTTGGTTATTTTTGCAAAAGGGGTGTGAACCCAAACTTAATTTTGCAGCTATGGCGTTGCAACATTTCCACAAGGAATATTTCAGGGCTATGCTCGTAAATTATCTAAAATGACTCAAAGCGGATACTTTTCCAAAAACAGCCTTCCGGCGTCCCTTCGGAACATTCAACTATTTTCAAAAACGGCATCACTTTGATTTTATTGACAAAATTAAACACACATTTTTTTTTTAAAGGGGTGGTAACCCAAACTTTATTTTGAGGCTACGGCCTTTCAACATTTCCACATGGAATATTTCAAGGCTATTATTTAAAAAGAAAAAGAAAAGACTTCAAAGTGGCCATTTTTGCAAAAACAGCCTTCCGGTGTCCTTTCGGAACATTCGGCTATTTTCAAAAACAGTGTTACTTTGATTTTATTGAAAACTAAAACTTCGACATTTTTTTTTTAATTTTTTTGAAGGGGTGGTTGGACCCGATGAGGGTTGCCTACGTATCCCACCTAATGGGGAGAATCAAACCTGCGTAGTTCGGTCAGATTATTTTATGACCAATTATTTCAACAAAATTGCTCTTCCTATTTTTCAAATTTTCAAATTTTCGACAGCATTTCGTCAATATTTTTGATATTTTTCTATTCCAAAATTCTATTTCTTTTTTTTTTTTTTTTTCAGGAATTTAACCAATCATCATAATAATACATGATAAATAAATGCAACATATAATATGCTTGGTCTTTAATTACCGGGTCACCTGTCCTAGACGGACCCAACCCCTGTGTTGAGTCCCCTAAGTCAAATGCAACGTGATGCAAATAAGCGTTTCCTACTAGGGATCCGGCATGAAGTCATGTTATTCTAAGCTCGGAACCTCGGTATGTGATCTAGACTGTGTACCCAAGTGGACAACTCGGGCTGAGGAAGGAGCTCCTTTCCGGGAACCAAAAGGCCAACCGGCTTAGAAACTTTCCGAGCCTCTTTATTATTTCGGGGTATGACACTAACAGAATAGGGAGTCTCAACCAGTGAGCACATCCCCGGGGTGAGAGAAAGAAAGGACTCGGCGCAGTTTGTATATACAGTTCAGATAGTATCAAAGCGGTAAACATATAGCAGTTTGTATATACAGTGCAACTAGTATCAAAGCGGTAGACATGTAGCACATTAATTAAACATATAATAAAATTAGATATAGACAAAAACAACAATTTAACTGAGCTCGAATTCTTAAACCCTGAACCGAAGTTCTGGGTCGATTATCCCCAGCAGAGTCGCCAGAGCTGTCACACCTCCTTTTTCGCACATATATTAAATGTGCTAATGTTTATTACTACACCCCGACAAGGAATATAATAATAATCGGTGAAGGAGTTTTTCCATTTAAAGGACGGTCGGAACGGGATCCGTTTATTTAATTATTCGAGTCGCCACTTGGGAAAATAATGGTGTCCCAAGTCACCGGTTTAATCCCGAACCGAGGAAATTTATGACTCCGTATTACAGTCTGCGAAACTAGAAACCTGGATAAGGAATTCTGTTAACCCGGGAGAAGGTGTTAGGCACTCCCGGATTCCGTGGTTTCAGCACGGTCGCTCAACTGCAATTTTTGTTTCTATCTGATTTCTTTATATATTTTAATTACGTGCTTTTAATGTTCCACTTTTCATTATAGAAGAATAATTGCAACGTCACGAAAACACATTTCGAGTCACACCGCAACCAGTGCGCCTGTGACTTTAATGTATTTCAGTTTCGCCGAGAATAAGATTTGGGTCACATAAATGCACACCCGTATTTGAGAATATATGTTATTTACAAATCCCGCCTAAAGTATCTACATCTTTGATAACTTTGGGAAAGACCGTGAAATTCGTTAAACGGTCCTTCCGATTCTGGGATTTTCGTAATGCTTTGCCTAAGGGCCCCGCAATTATGGATTTAATGCGGCGGGGCACATCTCGTTTTTATTAAGGTCATATCTAGAGATGCTATATTTTCTATTCGTTTATTGTCTCTAATAAAATATCCTAATTATTTTTGTTCATCACTTGACAGTTTATCTTTAGGCTGTGATTTGTGCAGTTTTTTGGCCTGAAATCGCGCCGGGCTAGACTGCAGCCCATGGCGACACCTTGCCTCAATTAAATTTCAGCAGGCCCAAGTTTAGGGCCATGTATGTAAACGTCCAGGACCAATAGACGTACCAGATTTGCATCCTTTGTTGGGCTTAGATTCAGATTACACAAATCAAATATGGTTCACCTCATTTATGGATTTCTACAATTTCGATTTGCACTCAAAATGGTTTATCTAATCAACTACCAGGAAATTTGTCTTTGTTCAACTTGTAGTAGAAAAACGTCACTGAACAGGCTTCAGGTTCTTTGTCCTATCAGATTACCTATTATGATTAATCAATTTTCCAATATTTAATGAATTCGATCAAAAATAGACAATACAAACTGTAATTCGATTGATGATCTAATAGTAACAAACTAATATACTGGTTAATAATTGTCCCGTTTATTGTTTCGTTCAGAGGCGAATCGTTAATAGAGCGGTATTTATACGCTTATCTATACATTTGCTACTACTTAAGTCACGAACGTGATACTATTAACTCCTGAACTCTATTAGACCATGATCAATATGCTTTTGAGTTCTAAACTGAGGATTAACAATTATGCATTCTAAATTGAACGAATTAACACTCATATTACAGGACTCTACTATCCTAAGCTAGTATTAAGCTAATTCAAACTATAGTTACGACGATAGAGCACAGTGTCATAAAGTTCAAACCGTCCAAATTTATACAGTCCATAAAGTTAGTTACATATTTAAATTATTCCTAATGAATACCAATATCCTTAGCTAATCTATATTGATCAATTTTAATTACAGCAAATAACAGTAAACTAAAAGCTTAATTGATCAACTTCATTTCTTCAAATGGCAATTACAGCTTCAGGTAGAAGAAGTGTACCTGGAATTTCAACAACAAAATGGAGAAGGATAGATCATTAGGCAGTTTTGACAGCGAACAACAGCAAATAATCAGCAGCAATTCAATGGGTGAACTCGACTTCAAACCAGCAAGTAAGCTCACAACAGGCTCGGAACAGATTTGCAAACAAAACTCAGGTTCAACTCAAACTCTTTTTTCGAAAGATCAAGCTAGACAATTTTTAACCCAATCGAATCAACAGATGACTTCAGCAAAACAGTAAACCTTAAGGATGAAATCAAGACCCACGAAACAGTCCTCTCCCTATTTTTTAAAGCTCTCTATCTGAATGTCTATCCCTCTAAGCACTCAAAGCTCCAATCAATTTCAGAGTACTTCCCTCTATCTCCTATGTCCCTCTGATTTTCAGAATGCTCTATTGCTTAAAATCTCTCTCTGTGTCTCTCTTCAAATCCATAAGCTCTCCAATGTGTATATCTCTATCTCAGTCTCTTTTAATCTTATGTGTTCTTTTTCTGTGTGTATGTGTATATCTCTCACCCTCTCTATTCCAGAAATTTTTCTCCTCCCTTTCAAATCTGTGTCCTCTCCACTTATAGCTAAGACCAACTCCTAAAAGCCAAAGACCAGAAAAAAACAATCACCTCTGCCCATCCCTATCTCTGCTGAACCCATGATATTCCCTGGGCAGACCCACTAAGATTGTCTGGTATGGGATTTGTTATTAAACAAATCCCTGAAGGCAAGTATGGGGGACTGCTGTTAGCAGGTTCCACCCATATCTGCTGTCCAGCAGATGCCATGTGCTTGCCATTTCTTTTTATTACCCTTAATCAATACTGTACTGAACAAGACCATGCATAATCCTGATTAAGTCATTAACAGCTATATCCAAAATGTCCTTAATTCGAAATTACACAATTACTCACAGCTTTCAATCCCAGCAATGGTTCGGATGTAACTAGACAGTCCTAATGACATTTCTGTCAACATGCTAACAGTCGATCCTACGACGACATTCGTTTAATCAACCACGATCTATATAATCGATAACGAATAATCGATATTCAAGCTATAGCCTACGGGTAGACTCAGGGGCCACAATCCGAATTAACAATTTGACGACCTTACACGACTTAAACACACTATGCAATCACAGCAAATATAAACAATCGAACAGACAAAATTTACTGACCAAAATAAAAGGTCTGTTGGGGTAGAAGAACAGATTTTACAAAAAAGAGATAAAGGAAAATAATCACTCATACGATAATCAAGCAAAACAAGAATAACGATGGAGGAAAATACCTCAGACAGTGGCAAAATGAGAACAGTCTTGGGCCATTCCAGATGTGAACTTGGATTTTGAAGTCGAACGGACTTTAATTGAGATGTTTTCAAAAGAAAATATCTCAATTACAGTCTATTAAACTTCAAATGACGAAATCCCTAATTTTGAAATGCTAGGGTTGTTGGGGCTCGGATTTGGGGCTTTACCATTTCTGGCCAGTTTCGAGCCGGGCTAAGGGTGGTAAGTGTGTGAGGGAAGTCACGAGAGTGTTCGGGGTGAGTTTGGAGTGGTTTGGCGTGGTTTTGGTTTTGACTCGAATCTTCAATTGAAGATTCGAGACATTCGGGGATGATTCGAGGTTAACAGACCACAGATTCGTGTAGAGGGGGTTTAGGGGGAGCTATGGTGTTAATTTGGTTGGGATTGGCCACCAGCCGCTGGCGGAGGCGATTTCCGGTCGGCGGTTGAAGGCGGAGAAGGGCGGAGGTTTTATCCATCGCTTCTGAGAGAGACGAAGGGGGGGAGGGGGGTTCTAGGGGGCGGGGGTAGTGAATTAAGCATATATAGTGAGGCTGGGATTTAATCCTGGCCGTTTGATCATTTAGGATCAACGGCCTGGATCCTTTTACTAATAGAAGACGACGTCGTCTGGTTAGAGGGGTTAGTCTTTGGGACTGACGGGTTTGGGCCGGGTATGGGAAGAAGATTGGGTCTGGTAATGGGTAAGGGAGATTTGGGCTCCATTATTGGCCCAGTTCCGAGTTTCTCTTCTTTTATTTGAGTTTGTTTCCTTTATTTTACTTTTCTAAATTAATTTTAAAATGTAAACCAACATCCTAATGCTAGAGATTATAAAAATCCCAATTAATTCACAAATGACAAACTGATGCTTCATAAAAATTAAAATAACAAATTAAAACAAAATTACACGATCGGACCTTAAATGGTAAAAAAAAATGCAAAATATATATATTTTTGTTATTTTTCATTTTCGTAAAACAAACTTAATTACTCTAAATTACAAACATGAATTTACATGCAAATGCAAACATTTTCGTAGTTTATATTAATATAAATAATAGACATGCACACACAAAAATGCAAATAATAAGAGAAAAATAACACAAAAATCACAGAAAATCACACTCAACACAAAACTATTTTATTTTGCATTTTTGGGAGTAATTCTCACGTAGGGCAAAAATCACGTGCTCACAACTCTCATTTATCTTTCGGTTCATATTCCATGCTACATCACTCATAGTTCAACGACAACTTTGAATATCCAACAACAACATCAAGAATTTCACACAATTAGTCAAATTAACACGAACTAACATATTTTACACATATAGGCGATTTCACAAGAATCAAAATTAGCCATACATACCCGGTGTCGAGTTTTCTTCCGTTAACTTCCTACTTTATGCTTACCCAAGCTACCCTATCTTTGCCGACCTCGTTTTGTAGACTCTTACGCCTATCCACTTCCTCTTTACAAAAAAATCAAGTTCAATAATCATGCATGAGTGTAAAATTCTATTTTCAAAAGCTATTATATGCAACCCTCTCCTTACCCATCTTAAAACCGAAAATTAGAGGAAATAACTAGGGTTTTTACCTTCAATTGATTTGGGGAAATTGAATCTTTGCCCTAGAATCCCTTGAACTAAGTAGTTGGAGCAATCTTTGTGGATGAAATACTTCTTTCTCTAAAATCCCTCTCTTCTCTCTCTAATTTTAGTAAGATGATATGATAAAATGAAAGAGAAAGGCGTTATATTAAAGAAGAGGTCGGGTTGAATTTTATAAAATTCCTGGGCCGGGTCAATTCTGCGGTCGCATCGGCGATCGCAGAATCAACATTCGGTCCGCATAGTGACCGCGGAATTGCCTTAGGATTTACACAAGTTCTGTTACGGAATGCGACCAAAATGCGGTCTGTATTCTTGATCTGCGGTCGCAGAGTGCACCGCAGATTTGACACTCAAAAACCTTCGAGAATTTATGCGGTAGATCTGCGGTCCGCAGATCCATTCTGCAATCGTATATCGACCGCATTCTCAACACAAAATTTTGTAAACCTTCTGTTAAGCTCTGCGGCAGGAATGCGGTCCGCATAGCAGATCTGCGGTCGCATTCCTGACCGCAGAATTGACACTTTTCTGGAAAAATCGATTCTTTACATTTTCGAAACTTAAATCACTACCAAGGGTCCGAACCATGGCGAGCTTGCTCGTCGCGAAGAATTCTACGCATTCCTAACACATTATTCGGACCATGGCACCACAGTTACTAGGTTTCATGCACAAAAATTTTACGGGGCCTTACACCTAGCCCAAATTATCATGGAGGGGATACAACTAGGGATAGAGTTATACGCTTGCTATCATTGGTCAATGATGCAAGCTCCCCACCTTGCATCATTTCAGCCGCTGCCATTACCCACCCCAACATGGAATCCTACTCACCTCCATCAGAACATTATTCACATGTCATTTTACCCACCTCCTACTCCAAACACCCCATAGATACAACCTTACTGGGATCCCCAACCTCACACACCCATATTGGGGACATCGACTCCATTTTCACCAACAATACCTCCCCCTCCTCCACCATCTCCCCAAGAGCAACAAGATCAGGAACAACATGTGGGAAATTTCCAGGCGGAATTAGACGCAGCAATCGTATTAAACAGAGAGACAAGGCCAGTATATGCATTTTTGGATGGAATAAAGGTTTATGTCCAAAAGGAGGAGTTCGAAAGAAAGATTTACATAAGGTTCCCACAAAATTTACTTGTCACCTCCTTTCGTTTGAGGCCTACAACCAATCCACTGGTGGGTAAATATGCAATATTATTTGTCCCCACATTCAGACTTCGTCCAGGAGAGCTTACTAATGGACACAGTGACTTTCAACCATCTTCTATAAATTTTATAATTTGGAACTGTAGGGGTGCTCAGAGTGTGGAGTTTCGTAGGAATTTTAGGTCATTATTAGATTATAATAGACCTATGTTGGTGGTTATGTTGGAAACACATTTGCAATTCTCACCAGATTTTAAAGGACGACTTTGAGTTACAGGAATGATTGAGGTAGTAACTGTGGGACAATCAGGAGGGATTGTCATACTGTGCAATGTTGATCTTCTAAATGTGGATCAAGTGGCTACATCTACACAAGAAATACACTGTCATGTCCAAGTTGTTACTCCATCATCTGGAGGACCATAAAGTTCAAAGCATATTCAGGGAGCAAAATTTTGTTGCGGATTGTCTAGCTAAGTATGGGGCAGCTAACATGGAGGCAAGTTGTGTACTGTTTTCAAGTCCTCCTCCTTTTGTCGTCTTGTTCTGGCAGCAGGATCGAGCGGGTTTGCCAAAAAAACGACTATGTAACTCTAGTACTGTGTTAGCACATCGTAGTGTTAGGGGTAGGAATGTTAGTAGTAGTATTAGTAATGTTATTTTTCTGTAGTTAATCCTAGTTGTAATCTGGTGCAAGCCTTGCACCCCAAAAACTCTTATGTACAAGTTTAAGTATCTATAATATGTTTATCTTTCCAACCAAAAAAAAATCAATAATTCAGTTAAGTTCATAGTTGACAAGTCAATAAAATATTGTTCTTTTCAATTTACCACATTGAAAGACCAAGGAATCAACACTAGGTATGACATTAATTTCTTTTTAAAATGATTTTCTCCGCTTTGCCAAGTGAAAAGTAGACTTGCTTTTTCATATCATATATTGGCCACCTAGCTAAAGCATAACAATGTGAGATTTTTACACAGTAAATCATCTATTTAAAATTATTTGTTTAAATAACATCATTTTTGATTTATTATAAAAAAAATAGCAAATTCATTTACAAGTCTAGCATATTAAATGTTTAGACATTAAATGACTGACAAATCTAAAAATCAGTTATTCACAAATTAAGGGATCAATTTATATTTTCTCTCTCATCACCCTCGCAACTTCCGTTTTTCTCTTTATTATTCATCCATATCTCTTGATTTTAATATTTTATTAAAGTCTCTCATGTCTCTCCCCACTCCTTCTAGACACCATCATCCTTTTTCCATGACCGTAGTTAGGTTAACAAAAATCAAATTGTAAGTAAGAAACGGCAGAAATTTTCTCACAAAGCTTTTGGCGAAAAAAGAATGCACTTGTATAAATTATGAATTATACCATACATGTTATATATACATATATTATTGGTATATTTGTGTGTCTCTGAATACCATTTGGTGGTGACTTATTTTACCATATATTATATTCACAACATATTATTGGAATACTTGTGTTTATTTTTCAGAATCAGAAGGTGTTATCTGTGTAAGTTTTTAAAATTTATACATATTTTATATAGGTTATAAAGTAATTGCACCCTAGATACATATAGTCTATTTTTTACATTGCAGAATTCGATATTTTTGATTTATATAACATGTGATTTAGCTCTATATATGTTTATTTCAATTCAAACATGTGTGATGTATTCATAAGGTATGATTAGCACCGCACAGAGTTATGAATATAAAAGACACAAAGCAAAACTAACAATGTGATTTTATATACCATATATATTTTTAGTATAATATATTCAAATAATATTTTGATACTATATACTTCATAAAATAATTATTTAGTATACATATACTACTTACACATACGGTATGTAATAGTTATAATGTCAAGTAGATATTTTTATCCAAGCATAATTGGAAGAGAGAGAAAAACTAAAATCACATAAATCGTCATCTATGTCAAAAATCATTATTCGTAATAGAGATAAAAGATAAGAAAAAATTATTTATGTGTGGAGCGTAAAATCAGTTGAGCATTTTAAATATAAAACAATTTCCTAAAATTTAGGAACATGAATAGGATAACTGTTACGGATTTTTGTTATGAATGTAACTATGTAAATGCTAAACATGTTAATCAAGTACTACTACTATGATATTGTAAAAAAATTATAATATTGGACAATTATGTTTTTTTTGCTCTAAAAATGTAACTAAATACAATAATTGCGAGCCCAAATATTTCTCCAGATATTTTCAGCTCTAATAATGCTCAAATAGGACATTCCAGTGCATAAGAGTTTTTTTTTAATTTGTCACCCGGTATTTGGTACCCACATTGAGGCTCGACTAATTCGATTCGCGCAGGGAAGTTCCACATTAGGGGGGTAAAGCGGTCCCTAACAAAGGCGACTCCATACCAAGGGCTCAAACTTCAGACATCTAATTAAGGATGAACGAGTACTTACCACACCACCACAACAAAAAAGTTCTAAAAGAAAAACTAATTTTGTTTATGTCAGTATTTTAGGACCTTTTGTCAAAGAGAAGAAGAATCAAATTGAAGACGAAGGTGACATTGTTGGACAAAAAATCTATGTTCTTTGTATATTATTATCCTCCGAGTACCAACTGCTTAAGGATGTTTTTGAAATTTAAACCAAATTTATTTGATAAGATGTCCTGACAAAATTTTACAAAATGAAAAAGTAATTTCATGATTGTTATGAAATAATAAAAGAACAAGAACAATATTACAGAGAAAGAGAGAGAGAAAATTCTTATTGAATTTTGGGATGATTTACAATGGGGTAAGACCCCTCTATTTATAGGAGAAATTATGACTTAGTCATAAAGTAAAACTCTCCACAAGATAGACATTCACTCCAAATAGAATTATAGACATTCACTCCAAATAGAATTATATTCTTAACACTCCCCCTTGAATGTCTACTCAATAAGTAATGTGCCTCATTAAAACCTTAACTAAAATAAAACCCAATGGGAAAAAAATTTAGAAAAGGAAAAAGAGTACACATATCTAATAATACGCCTTTTGGTTGCCTCGTTAAAAACCTCGCAAGGAAAACCCAGTGGGACAAAATCTTGTAAGGGAAAAAGAGTGCAACGCGCATTAACTCCCCCCGATGAGAGCATCAATTCACATCCTTAAGCCTTCGCATCCCGATCTTGTACACTAGCTTCTTGAAGGTTGACGTCGGTAGAGATTTTGTGAACAAATCAGCCATATTATCACTTGAACGAATCTGTTGCACATTAATATCACCATTCTTTTGAAGATCATGTGTGAAAAATAACTTTGGTGAAATGTGCTTTGTCCTATCTCCTTTTATGAATCCTCCCTTTAGTTGAGCTATGCATGCTGCATTGTCTTCATACAAAATAGTGGGTAACTTGTCACATTTCACACCACATTTATCTCGAATAAGATGTAGTATAGACCTCAAACACACACACTCTCGACTTGCTTCATGAATAGCAATTATCTCTGCATGATTAGATGAAGTAGCCACAATTGATTGCTTAGTCGATCGCCAAGATATGGCAGTGCCTCCACAGGTAAACACATAACCTGTTTGAGATCGAGCCTTGTGTGGGTCGGATAAATACCCAGCATCAGCATAACCAACAAGATCGGGACTGCAATTGTTTCCATAAAATAAGCCCATATCGGTAGTCCCTTTTAGATACCGTAATATGTGTTTGATCCCATTCCAATGTCTCCTTGTGGGAGCAGAGCTATATCTTGCTAAGACATTAACTGGAAAAGTTATGTCGGGCCTTGTAGTATTGGCAAGATACATTAGTGCACCAATTGCACTAAGATATGGTACTTCAGGACCAAGTAGCTCTTCATTCTCTTCTTGAGGTCGGAATGGATCTTTGTTCACATCAAGTGATCGAACAACCATCGGAGTACTTAATGGATGTGCTCCATCCATGTAAAACCGTTTCAGATACCTTTTCTATGTAGGTAGATTGATGAACAAAAATTCCGTTTGCCAAATGTTCAATTTGCAAACCAAGACATAATTTTGTCTTTCCGAGATCTTTCATCTCGAACTCCTTCTTTAAATAATCAATTGCCTTTTGGAGTTCTATAGGAGTTCCAATAAGGTTTATGTCATCAACATATACGGCAAGTACAATAAATTCCGATGTTGTTTTCTTTATGAAAACATATGGGCAAATGGCATCATTTATATAGCCTTCCTTTAATAAATACTCACTAAGACGATTATACCACATTCGTCCTGATTGCTTTAGACCATACAAAGATCTTTGCAATTTGATTGAAAACATTTCCCAGGATTTTGAATTATTAGGCATTTTGAAGCCCTCGGGAATTTTCATGTATATCTCATTATCAAGTGAGCCGTAAAGGTAGGCGGTAACCACATCCATTAAATGCATGTCAAGTTTTTCATGGACAACAAAACTAATGAGATAACGGAATGTGATAGCATCCATAACGGGTGAATATGTCTCTTCATAATCAACACCAGGCCTTTGTGAAAATCCTTGTGCAACAAGGCGTGCCTTATATCTTTGCACCTCATTTTTCTCATTTCTCTTGCGTACAAAGACCCATTTATAGCCAACAGGCTTAACACCATTAGGTGTTTGGACTACAGGCCCAAAAACTTCACGTTTTGCAAGTGAATGCAATTCTGATTGGATTGCTTCTTGCCATTTTGGCCAATCAAGTCTTTGTCGACATTCACCAACAGATTGAGGTTCAAGATCCTCACTTTCTTGCATAATGCTGGATGCAACATTATATGCAAAGACATAATCCACCACTATATCCAATCGATTCAAATTTGTCTCAATATCGATTGGATTTATTGATAGTTCCTTATTTTCTTGAGTCTCGGGCTCGGTGGATTCCTCATGAATCTCAGAATTTATTAAGTCGTGGATTTCTTCATGAGATTCTTTCATAGTGTCATTTTGATCATTTATTTTCCTTTTTCTAGGATTTCGATCTTTGGAACCTAATGGTGTGCCACGTTTCATGCGTGCTTTTGACTCATTAGCTATGACACTAGAAGATTGTCCAATAGGGACATCAATACGGATTGGAACATTCTCCGCAGGGATATGTGATTTTGTTATCCTTTTCATATCCGTAAATGCATCGGGCATTTGATTTGCTATTCTCTGCAAATGAATAATCTTTTGTACCTCTTTTTCACAAATAGAGGCACGTGGATCAAGATGAGATAATGATGGATTTTTCCACAAAATTTCCCGTTTGGTTTCACCAACTTCTCCCCCTAATTTTGGGAAAAGTGTCTTATCGAATCGACAGTCTGCAAATCGTGCAGTAAATAAATCTCCCGTTAATGGCTCGAGGTAGCGAATAATGGAGGGCGATTCAAACCCAACATATATTCCTAACCTTCTTTGCGGGCCCATTTTGGTGCGATATGGCGGTGCTACAGGCACATATACTCTGCGCATCCAAAAATTCTTAAATGGGATATATTAGGTTCATGACCCAAAACTAATTGCAACGGGGAATATTTATGATAATTTGTCGATCTGAGACGAACTAGCATTGCTGCATGCAAAATGGCGTGACCCCAAACAGAAGTGGGAAGCCTCGTTTTCATGAGTAACGGTCTTGCTATCAATTGCAGACGTTTAATTAAAGATTCTGCAAGACCATTTTGAGTGTGAACATGAGCTATAGGATGTTCCACTTTTATCCCAATTGATAAACAATAATCATTAAATGCTTGGGATGAAAACTCAGCAGCATTATCAAGTCTAATAGACTTAATTGGATTATCAGGAAATTGTGCCCGTAATCGAATTATTTGTGCCATTAATTTTGCAAATGCGAGGTTGCGAGATGACAATAGGCACACATGAGACCATCTAGAGGATGCGTCTATCAAGACCATAAAATATCGGAACGACCCACTAGGTGGGTGAATAGGTCCACAAATGTCCCCTTGTATATGTTCCAAAAACGCAGGGGACTCAATTCCAACCTTTGTTGGTGATGGTCTAATAATTAACTTGCCTTGATAACAAGAAGTGCAAGAAAATTCATCATTTAAAAGAATCTTTAAATTCTTTAATGGATGCCCATTTGAGTTTTCTATGATTCGTCTCATCATAATTGATCCAGGGTGTCCCAATCGATCATGCCAAAGTACAAAAGTATTGGAATCGGTAACCTTTTGGTTTACAATAGAATGTGCCTTAATTGCACTAATTCTTGTCCAATACAGGCCACAAGACAAAGATGGGAACTTCTCAATAGCCATTTTCTGGCCAGAGGCATTTTTGGTAATGATGAGATATTCAAGATTATTCTCATCTATTGTCTCAATATGATATCCATTTCTACGGATATCTTTAAAACTCAACAAGTTCCTCTTGGACTTGGAGGAGAACATTGCATTCTCTATGATAAGTATTGTTCCCTTAGGCAGAGTCAAAGTAGCTTTTCCAGAGCCTTCAATTAATTTACTACTACCAGAAATTGTAGTAACATCTGCCTTACACATACTTAAATAGGAGAAATATTTCTTCTCTTTGAGTATTGTATGTGTTGTACATGAATCAACTAAACAAATATTTTCACAATTGAAATTTGATCCAAGTTTGCTTTGTGAGATATCCATATTTGCTTCCCATATTTTAACATACAAAAGAAATATAAGAATAAACATTAGTATTTTTAGAGATAATGAAAAAGAAACATTTGAGTAAACATTGAGTATTAGACGCATACAATGTTATGTTGACAACAACGGAGATGAGATTCACAATTATTAAATACAATATTACAATGGTATCTTCTGACTTATCTTAATTGATTTGTGGAAAAAAAAATTGATTCTATGATACTGTGACATTCGCAACCTTTTCTATATTAATTAGGCCATTCTTATTGCTGAAGCTTGGTGACGGGTTCAAAAGAAAGGCGTGATTACATTCTACCATTGAATGCTAATCTATATTTTGCCCTGACATTTTGTTCTCACATGTGAAACATATTTCAGCTATCGTCACTTTTTATTAATAATTAAATATTCTTTTCACATCACAATTTATTCTAATAAGTCATATATTAATCCTTGAATACTAAGCAAATTGAAACATTGTCTAAATCGAATACTAACACTATTCCATAAAATAAATAATATGAATTGATACTAATGCCTACAAGTTTATTCACTAACTAATACAAATAAGCAAAATAAAAATAAAATCAAACTACTCAATCATCTTTAACCACGGATCAATCACTGATCAAGTGGTCTATTTTTCCATCGGGGTGCTCAAAGAAGTCTGCCACATCCAAGTGGGTAATTTCAAAATCATTATCAGAGACAAAATTGGCTTCAGGGCCTTTATTCTTTAGAGATGCTTGATAAAGATCAACCAAATGTCTTGGTAGACGGCAAATTTTTGCCCAATGCCCTTTTCCACCGCAACGATAGCATTCAATTTCTGAATCATTTGTGTTTGGCTTCTCATCTTTCCCTTTCCACCTTTGGTGGTTATTTCTCTTTGGGGGATGATTAACACCAGGAAAATTTCTTCCTTGTCTACGGCCACGGCCGCGGCTACGTCCATGATCACGATCACGATTACGGATAGAGTCACGACCACGATTATGATCATGATCATGACTGCGATTAGAGTAACGGCCTTTTTCACGCTTAGCATAATGGGAATATACCTCATCCGCTTCAGGCAATGGTGTAGACCCAGTGGGTCGATTTTCGTGATTTCTCATGAGCAAGTCATTGTTTCGCTCAGCCACAAGAAGAAGAGAAATCAACTCAGAGTACTTCTTGAAACCTTTCTCTCTGTACTGCTGTTGCAGAACCATATTGGAGGCATGAAACGTTGTAAACATTTTCTCAAGCATATCATAATCACTGATAGTATCTCCACAGAGTTTCAATTTAGAAGTAATTCCGAACATCGCAGAATTATATTCAGAAACAAACTTAAAGTCTTGGAGTCTCAGATGAGCCTGATCATATCGTGCTTGTGGAAGGGTGACCAACTTTAAGTTGTCATATCTTTCCTTTAAGCCATTCCACAAAATAAGTAGATCTTTGACTGTGAGATATTCAATTTTCAACCCTTCATCAAGGTGATGGCGCAAGAAAATCAAGGCCTTAGCACAGTCTTGGGTGGATGCTTTATTTCTGTCTTTAATGGCGTCTCCAAGACCCATTGCATCTAAGTGGATTTCAGCATCCAACACTCATGTCATATAGTTCTTGCCCGAAATTTCAAGGGCAACGAACTTTCTTTTCATAATGTCAGTCATAATTAAAAAGAGGAGAAAAAATACCTTAATCTTCTGAAAGAGCTTCTTGAGATGGTAGAGTCTCGTGCTGATAACGTGTTATGAAATAATAAAAGAACAAGAACAATATTACAGAGAAAGAGAGAGAGAAAATTCTTATTGAATATTGGGATGATTTACGATGGGGTAAGACCCCTCTATTTATAGGAGAAATTATGACTTAGTCATAAAGTAAAACTCTCCACAAGATAAACATTCACTCCAAATAGAATTATAGACATTCACTCCAAATAGAATTCTATTCTTAACAATGATTAATTTTTCTAAAAAAAGTTAAAGCGGGACCGGACAAGACATTAGTTATCTTGTTTTATTTACTTTTATGAGATGGTATAGAATACTCCATTTCGGTGTTATATGAATTAAAACATACATTCAGATATCAATTTCTTAACATTTTGGAAATAAAATTTATAGTTACAAAAGTAATATGTTACGGTCTTTTGTAAGTCAGATTTTGTTGTGTAGCATCATGTATATAATGGAAAAAGTAATTTGTAACCACCCGACCGGTCGTTTTGAGAATTTGCACTTCGCTCGATAGTTGGGGCACAAGTAGCTCCGTATGATGTAATAAGACTTTTGTGCAAAATTTATGTTTATTCCAAGTTGATTTGATATGTTACTGCGTGAATTTTTGGAAGTCGAAAGTTCGAAAGTTTATTAGGTTTGATTTGAGGTGTGTTTTGTTGTTTCGATATTGTTATGCGTGATCTAAGGCCTCGAGTAGGTCCGTATTTTGATATGGGACTTGTTGGTATGTTCGTACGGGGTCCCGAGGGGCTTGGGTGAGTTTCAGATAGGTTTAGGCTGTGTTGTGCTCGTTTTTCTTATGTTTCGACGTCGTTTCTTCAAGCATAAATGGTACCACATTAAACGAATGAACTCCAATTTCTGTTTTGATTGAAGCGTTAGATCTGTATCGTAATAAGGAGACACAGAAAAAAGAATCATCAAATGCGGACATCATATGAGGATTTTATGGTCATTTTACTAAGAATTGGGCTGCTAGATTTTTCAGATTAGTTATGAAATTGCCACTGACTTCGTATTTAAAAGCTGCACTATTTCCAAATATTGAAACCAACATATCTCCTTTATTATAAATGGAGTGATTCAAAAGCCTAACTTGACTGAAATGTCACAAGGATTTCATTTGAAGTGTCAAAAGCGAGTTTCGGGATCATTTGGCATGTAAACTAGGCACAACAGTTGGTCAAAAATATTTAATATCCAAAGTTTATTCATTTGGTCATATTTTGAGTTGGGAGCTCGGATTTGGATAATTTTTGGAGGTGGATTATATGGATTAGGGTAAGTGTTCAATACTCGATTTTGGTTATATTTCATAAATCCATCTTCGCTTTAGGAATTTGATTGATAATTTCAAAGTGAAATTTTATAAAGTAAATTTTTGAGTTTTGAATATCGATTCAGAGTCGGATTTGAGTGAAACTAGTATGGTTTGATTTGAAATTGAATGGGTGTTCAGATTTATAAATTTTGTTGAGTTCCGAGGTGCGGGCCCGAGGGGGGAGGGGTCGACTTTTGTTGACTTTTTACAAATTGTATAAGGATTGTAGCTTTATTTATTGAAATTATTTTCTCTTGCATTGTTTGATGTATTTAAGTCTTTTTTGGCTAGATTGGGCCGAACGATGGTGAATTGGTAAAGGAAAAGCTAAATTGAGTATTGAGTTTGTCGAATTGAGGTAAGTGTCTTGTCGAGGAAAACCACTCCTTAGGAATTGAGTTAATTATGTTATCTTGTTATGTGAAAGCCGTGTACGCAAGGTGACTAGTGGGTACAGAGCCTATATATAGTATTGACCGGTTTAGATTATCTAGTCTATTTCCATGCTTTTGATTAAATTGTCATAACATGTGGTATCTCATTGTTAGACTACTCCAACATGCTTTATATGATGTTGTTAGCACTTATTTACTGCTTACTTGTTATTTGGCCCTTATATGCCTTGGTTGAAGTCATTGCCCTCATTATTGTCTTGTTACCTCTTAATTGCTTATTTCTTTTATGACTATGTGAATATCTGCTACATGTTCAAATTGTTGTGATTGTTTGCTTAGTTATCTCGTGCCTTACATGTCTTGTCATTTTGTAAAGATTGTTGTATTCCTTTGATTTCATATGGTTCCCTTGTTGGCGTGTAACCATACTCTTGATTGCAGATATTCTGGTAAATTTAGTTATTGAATTATTGTTGTTGATTTAAGTTATTGTACGTGGAATTGGGTTGCACGCCGGAACATGTCAAATAAGGTAGGTAGTGGAATAAGGGAGGATATTCATATTGTGTTATTGTTATTATACTGTGGGATCGGGTTGCACGCTGCAACAGGTGAAATAAGGGTGGATTGTTATGGTGAAATAAGGGTAAATTATGATATTGATATTATATGGTGGGACCGGGTTGCACACCACAACATATTATATTAATTATTATGATATTGATATTGTATGATAAGATCGGGTTGCACGCTGCAACAGTTGAAATAAGGGTGAATTGGTATGGTGAAATAAGGGTGACTTATGAAATTGATATTATGGTGGGATCGGGTTGTGCACCGCAACATATCTTGTATTTTGGTATCCCTTATTTTACTTTGGCCTAGTTACTTCGTACGAGACTCTGATAATCTATATTTCTAGTTTTTACTGTGTCTTGAGGATCAAGTTATTGTCATTGACTTATTGCCTTGCCGTCACTAAGCTCTTTTTCCTAACACTATTATTCTGGTGAATTAACTTTTAAAGTGAATTTACTACTTGAGTCATTACCCCCTTCCATGCTTAGTTGTTAGTAATGTAGTGATTTAAAATAAAATAATTAATATCATGCTATCTTATATGACTTCTAGGTTAAGACTCAGCCATATAGTTTGGTATTTACTATTTCTAATAGTTGTTACATTTTACTTCAATTCATTTCTCAACTTAATATCCTTAACATGCCTGAGGTTTTATTTCACTTAAAGGGGAATCTTTATTATGTCTTAATTTAATAACTCTATGTTAAATTCAATAGCTTATCCGATGTTGTATTTTATTTTGAAATGTTATTCTTCTTCACTCAAATAATTTCTAAAATAAACCCATATTTCTCAGTGATTTCTTACTTAGTTTAGAAATTGTACTATTACTTTATGATATATAAGTAAAAATCTCTTAAACACCTTAATTAGCATATGACACAAATATTATGTACTGAATAGCACGCGAATTTTTCCATGCAAAGTGAGATTGAAATATGTGGGCACAAGGTACCACGTGTGTTAAAGGTTTGGAAGTTGTGATTATGATATGAGATTACAAGGATTGGGATTATTGGAATTGTGTATTAGAAACGATTCAAATGGTTGAGTTAACATCATTTCCCTACTTCAACTCATTTATGCTTCATCCAGACCCCATCTATATTGTTGTTTAGTTACTTGGTTAATTTTCGTTGTCATTCATGTTTTCCTCTTATCATTACTACTGTTTGTAATTTGATATCCTTCTACTATTGGTATTACTCTAATAGTCCTCTCTTGTTAGATTTAACTTATATCCTATAGGTTATATATTCGGTTGTGTCTTGACCTGACATCATCACTACTGAGGTTATAATTGATACTTATTGGGTACCATCGTGGTGTACTCATACTATACTTCTGCATATTTTTTTGTGCAGAACCATGTACTCGGATCGGGTTGGTTTTGAGACTTATACTTGGTATGGCTGGAGATGTCAAAGTACACCTACTGGGCATTTGCAGGCACCGAAGTCACCTTTTTTGTATTTATTTCTATTGTTTCCTTTTGTTCCGGAACAAAGATGTATTCATTACGTATAACTACTCCTAGAAAGGCTTATGACTTGTACTACCGGTTTTAGGATTGTGAATTACACAGAGATTTCTATTTCGAAATTGTTCGATGTTAGCAAATATTGTCGTTATTCCTATTAATTTTGGGCTTAGTGTAAGAGACTAGGTGCCATCACGACTCATTCAGAGGGATTTTGGATCGTGACAAGTTGGTATTAGAGCCCTAGGTTCATAGGTGCTACGAGTCATAAGCAGGTTCAGTAGAGTCTTACAGATCGATATTATACGAAGACATCTGTACTTATATTCGAGGGGCTATGAAAACTATTAGGAAATTCCACTTTTTTCATTCCTTATCGTGCGACATCGATTCGCTTGAAGCATGTATTTTATGTTCCTTTACATCCACTCGTGTATGATATTGCACTCTTAGTATCCGCTATGCACCAGTGGTTGTGATGCTACATATGGGCTACAAGGGAGCCAATAATTCTTAGACATTGTCTCAACGTATCTTCCAGACTGAAGATGTGGAGGTATTGAAGTACTATTCATTTTTTCACATGAGGTGCAGAAGGTCCCAGTATCTGGTTGACAAGTACGAGCTTGGTAAGGTTTAATTGGTTGACTAGTCGTCGCGATCATAGTAGGGTCACAAGGTGGATGTTGATTGAGGATAATTGGTGGAAATTGATAATTGTGATTTTAACACGTTTTATGTCGATACTTGCCTATGCTTTGTGTGCTAATTGACATAAAATAGTCTCAAAATGCTTACAAGTTGCGCTTGGTTGCAAGTTTGAGCGACAAGATGACATATGTCAAACATCGGCTCAATACGGAGTGAAACCTGCCAAGTGTCAAAGACTAAATGAAGTGGGGAGAAGAAGACCTAACGCGGACCGCACTCATTTGTCACGCGGCCGCGCTAAGAGATTCAGAGACTACACATTTCAAAGGGAATCCTGCGTGGTCCGCTCTTCTTTACGCGGTCCGCACCTGAGGAGATTCAGAAACCATAAATTCAAGGCAAGGACCCACGCGGTCGCGCTCCAAATCATTGCGGTACGCGTGGGTAAGATTTAGAGAGGTGACAAATTGCCAAATGCCTTCCACGCGGCCGCATTCCATTTATGCGTGGTCCGCGCCCATCAGCCTGCGCGGTCGCGCTACCTTTTTGCGTAGTCCGCGTCCCCAACTTCAGAGGAGAGATTATTGCAAGTCCATGAGCCTGCGCGGCCGCGCCACATTTATACACGGTCCGCACTGACCCCGCATGGGTATTTTTGTCCGGGTTCTCCAGCCTAGTATAAATAGAATATTTTACCATTTTTAGGTTAAGTTTTATATTAGATATTGAGTTGCGCTCATGAGGACCGAAGTTTTAGCCTATTTTGGCACTTTAGCATTAATTTATCAATAGATTCTTGTAGTTTCTTCTTAGTAATTAATTAATATGGTTATTTCATCTTCTAATTCTTCAGTTTCTTCTCTTATTGTGTCTAGCTAAACCCATTAGCTAGGGTTGTGGCTCAACCCTAGTGTGGGTAATTGATGGGTGTTGCTTATTAATGATAGATTGATGTTGGGTGTTTGTTAATTGAGTTAATTTTATGATTTAATTAAGGATTGGTGGTTGCAAACATTGATTCTAGCTTAGTGGGTCTTGACCCTTCTTGAGAAAGAGAGTCTACAACAACAACAACAACAACAACCCAGTATAATCCCACTTAGTGGGGATGAGAAAGAGAGTCTATGATCCCAAAATTGACCCTACATGGAATTGGGATGGACCCATTAGAAATGGTAGTCCTAATTAACGGGTTAAACCTCGAGAGAGTAATCGCCCTACTTGAACCGAAGTTTCTTGGTCTAATTGGCCTACCCAATTGGTCTCGAGAGAGTCAATTGGGCAAATTGCTATCTTTACCGAGAGGTGTGAGAGTGGGTACAATTGTGCAACGGTTATAATATTGATCCAAATATGTCAATCTATTGTTGGTAGCTTCTACCCATTAGTTAGCCACCTAGGTGATGCCACGACCCTAGTGCCTTTCTCTATATTAATCACAACTTAGCAAATATTCCTTTAGCATAACTTAGTCTTACTCTTAGTTGATAATAGAAAATTCAAAAATGTTAGAAGTACAATTAGAAGCAAACACGCATTTCTAGTCTAAACAAATATGCAACTCCATTCCAAGCTCCCGGTGGAAATTGACCCCGGTACCACTATTCGGGTAAAAGCCTTAGCGCCCACTCTTCCTACCATAGTATAAGGTTGAGTTTGCTGCGATCACTTTTTGGCGCCATTGACGGGGAGCTTACGGTGTTGACTATCTGTGTACCTAGTTTTTTGTTTTGTTTCTCTTTCCTTATCTTTAACTAATGTTATTTATGTTGATCCATTAGGTACACATAGCTCTAAATGGAAATGACCCTCTTGGAAACGTGGTCGCAGGGGAGGAGGTTGAGGACCTTGAGCAAGAAGATGTATTACCTCAAGCTCCAAGGAGAGGACGAAATGCCAATGCAAATGCTAATGCAAATGAGAACATACCAGACCCTCCTCCACCTCCAGAAAGAGTAGCTCCAAGAGTTCTTCCACACCAGGGTTATGCAAGTACAATAGTTCCTCCCCGAATCCAAGCGGGTAATTTTTAAATCACCAATGTTATGTTGACGTTTCTCGAACAGATAGGGTATTTTACGGGCGCCTCCGACCAAAATGCATACAAACACTTGAAGGTGTTCGTAGATACTTGCTGGGTGAGTAAACAAACTAATGTGTCTAAGGATGCATTGACATTAAGGCTTTTCCCGTTCTCTCTTTGGGGAAAAACATTGGATTGGTTAGAAAGGCTCCCGAATCATTCCATCACAGTGTAGGATGAATTGGCGGATAAATTTATTACCAAGTTCTTTTCTCCAATTCACCTGGCGGCACTGCAGAATGAAATTTTGGCTTTCAAACAAGAGCCAATGGAACCTTTGCATGAAATATGGGAGATATTTAGAACTATGGTTAAAGAGTGTCCGAATAATGATATGAATGATGTGATGATTCAACAAACATTCTATAGGGGCATCAACATAACCAACCAATGTATTGTGAACCAATTGGCAGGTGGAAATTTTATGAAGCTCCCATACAATGAAACTTGTGATGTGTTAGATGAAATGGGTGATACTTCTTCGGCATGGCAAAGTGGGAAAATTGTCGCGACCCAAACCCCGGTCATGATGGCGCCCAACACATTGCTAGGCAAGCCGACTGTTTCCCGATAACCAATTAATTTATTAATTCAAAGATACTTCATTTAAGGTCAATTATCCTAATTTCATAACAAAAATAACAGTGGGGAATGTAAAACCACCGAAATAACAGCC